>OZ057405.1:38118329-38293358 GCA_964056735.1 Allodiplogaster pararmata
TTTTCAATCTTATAATTCCAGAAAGTATGCAAGATTTAGAATGCAAACATATGAGATCATAGAAGAAAAGAAGCGCTATTTACATTGATAACTGTTTCGTTTTCCCGGTTCACAGCAGGGTGCGCAATCACGAGATGGGGTACAGACCTATCCAGATAGTACTAGTGGGCGCTCTCTGGGTCACTGATAAAGTTTAAGCTGCACCGTACATAGACAGATTTGCTCAAGCACTACCAAAACTTTTGTATTCCCCTCGGTTTGGATGGATTTGAGATCGAATTAAAAAACTTTCGCACAATATTAACCTACATTACCCTATGTAAATCTAGGACTGAAGTTTTTTTAAAGTTTGGTTTCGGATTAGAGAGAAATGGTAATTCCTATTTTGCGGCGCTTTATTTGGAAGTTTCCTAAAACTGCAGAAAAACATATTGTGTCCCCCTGGTTTGGGGAGCGTGAGGCTTCTAAACTCATGTAAAACTATTAGTTCAATAGCTATCTTCTCCTGTGGTTAGCACTTTTTGCGTCTTAAACCTTAAAACTTCAACCTCAATGTTCTAACCTGATCTTTCAATTCTCCTGGATGTTCTCCACTCTCTTGTACTAGCTTTGCTGCACCCTGAAAGTAAAATTAAATACTCATCTGTCTTCTAAGACGTAGCAATTACTTATATGATCCTTTTCCTTGTCAGAGAAAAAAAACCTGATGTGGAGGGAACCTTGATGATAAATTAGCAGTTGGTAGATTACCTACAAATGCCCCCCTCCTCTGTCAAAGCGGTAGTTTTTATTTAAAACCTTTCGAATATCCAACTGACTCAGTAAATATATTAAAACTTCACGTGAAAGAACCCCTGACTGCTCCCTGTGCAACTGCTAGTGTGCACAGCAGAAAGAAGAGTCAGGTTGGTACAAGAACAACCCTTATTTTTCAACCTACTCTGATTGGTTAAATATGCTCGTTTAGGGGATCAAACTTTGAATCCATCGCACAATAGCCAGGCAACTAACAAAAAAACAACATATGCCTGCCTATATGTGAATCTTACCATAAAAGTTTGAGCTGCGAGTTTAATGGCATCCGCCCGGTTGAGACCAGAAAGTACTCCGCCATCCGCCATGGCTTCTATGAGTATATAAATCTGTAAGCACAGCTAATTCCAGTCGTCCCAAAAGATCGCGATTCTTACCCAGATCATAACGGAGCGAGCTCAAACGTAGTTAAGCTATCTCAAGATCATTATAAAGTTTGACGAGAACATGAGCCAAGAAGATCCTTTATAGCCACTTCCCTCGTAAAATATACCTGCCTCGAAGAGCAGTAACTTTCACCGATCGAAAGTTTATGACTACTTTCTACGGCTTTCAAGGCTCTTGGTGATCCTATGATGAAATATCAGCCGAAAATGGTTTTTTGTTCAAAAACTTGTGAAGTCCGCACAGCTGATCGCACTTGGCACATGAGTTTTCGCAACCAGAATACCACCAGTGTTTTTCTAACCCGCACTGCGTATGAAATCTATGCGCTATCCAAAAAGGCTAGTGATACAAATGCTCTGATCGTTTGAATCCTCTCTTTATATCACACACTCTCGCACTCTCTTCTCCTCTCTCGAGGCCTGTCGTTCTCTCATGAATAGAGATCTTAACATACATATAAATATGTATCTGCGGGTAGGAAGAAATAGCCTGAATATCAAATGAATTCAGCTTTTATTTGAAGGAAAAAACCTTAGTGCTCTCAAAAACATGCAAATTTATGCGCAAGGTTCATTGACATCACTCTAGACAATGTATTTTCTTTTAAAATTAAAATTTTCGGAGGCTTTCCCCAACTTTTTGGAGGTTGAAAAAATTTTTTGAGCTCGATGTGTTGGAACGAGTTATCGCAAACGCCAGAAAATGCGCTCGCTCACGGTAGTCAAGAGACAATGAGGATCGATAATGCTTAGTAGACTCACCTTCGATGGTGCTACAGCCCAAGACTTCACACCATCGCAAGGGACCGGTTCACCCTATCCGGTATCGAGAACGTCCTCGGGTAGCGGACGGAGGGATGTCTCCATGCACATGTGCATTGGAGGCGATGCTTGCCCGTCGCGGAACAATAAATAGTACAGTTCGTCAACAAAATTGATGCCGGAACGGCTTGGGCATGCCACCGGATAGAAAATCAGCCTATTCTCCCCTATACTTTGGAATGACGAGTCGAGGCGCCAGTAGAATAGACTTTTACTCTTGTCGTTCAAGGAATGGGTCTCGCGGAAAGGATTGCCGACTGTGGTGCGAGTATGAATGAAGAAAAAATTCTCTGACCTTCAAAGGATCCTCACCCAGCTATCCCAAAGATTCTCTCTGACAGGGCCTATAGGCGAACAATAGTTATGTTGTTGTTGTTGTTTGCCCATATGTCCTGTCCAAGGGAGTCCTTTGGGATAGGTTGGTGAGGATCCTTATGAGTCCGGAGAAATTTTCTCCGTCTACACTCGCAGCGCAGTCGGCGATCCTCTTCGCGAGACCCATTCGTTAACCGGAGAAGGGCAAGAGGTTATTTTACTGGCGCCTCGACTCGCCATTACAAAGTATAGGGGAGTATCGTCTGATGTTTTATCCGGTGGCATGCCCAGGCCAGTCTGGCATCGCCCTCCTTTGACGAACTATACTATCCAATTTTGGTCCACGAGGGGAAAGCCCGCTATCTCCAATGCAATTGTGCAGAGACATCCCTCTATCCGCCACCTGAGGACGCGCTCGATACCGGTGAGGACGAACCGGTCCCTTGCCTCGAAACACACTGGCAACAGTGGCCATTCGTGACTCTACAGCCTTAAGAGCCTGTCACGGATGGAGCCGGATCATCCAGTCCAGAATCGAGCGCGACCTCAGGTGGCGGATAGAGGGACGCCTTCCTACGAAGAATTCGTGCTGGGAGATAGCGGGAGAAATCCCGCCGCGGACCAAAACTGGGTAGTATAGCTCTTCAAAGGAGGGCTATGCCGGACCGGCCTGGGCAAGCCACCGGACAAAACATCAGCCGATACTCCGCTATACTTATCAATGGCGAGTCGAGGCGCCAGTCAAGTAGCCTCTTGCCTATCTCCGGTCAACGACAGGCTAGACGTCTCTACTCCCACCCAAAACGATGCTAGGCCGGGTTGACCACCCACTCACAAGGCCTATAGCATGAACAGGTTGCTACAACGATGTCCGCCTTCACAAGGTGCAGCATGACAGTCTCAGGACTGCAAAGGACATCAAAACCCTTCTCCGGACGCATCTCGTCCGAAGAACACGATAACCTCTCTCATTAAAGAGAGTGTTCATAACCAAAAGTCTTCGATGCGGGCTGCTTGCCGGCAACAACAACAACAACCGGTCCCTTGCGATGGTGTGAACTTGTGGGCTGTAGTACCATCGAAGGCGAGAACAATAGTTATCGCGACACTTTGTTACACGCCCTTCCCAGATTTTTCGATTAGGCTCAGTAAAAATGTATGCTAACGAGGCCGTACGGCTTAGGTATGAGGCCTTATAGAACAATTAGAAACAAGACTTCAATTTTATACAGTATAATCGAGTTAATTGGGACTTAGCTGTTTTCAGCTATTATTCACTGGTTTTTTTTGGCTTAGGCAAAGGCACACTTACGAGGCCGTACGGCTTAGGAAAGAGACCGCATGAAAAAATTCTCACTTTCTTGATTCTTTGTCGATCTAATGACTAAATTTGTCAAAAAAATAGAGAAAATGGTGTGAAAAATACAGTAGTTAAAACACCCTAAAAAAAAGCCCCTTGACAAACTGTCGTGTAACAAAGTTTCATGGATTCCGAACAATATATTGCTTAACTCACTAGTGTTTCCATGCAACGACGCGTCACTGTCTTTGTGTAACTAAAATCTTGTTAACTTCTTATCTGATCATTGTA
This sequence comes from Allodiplogaster pararmata, assembly GCA_964056735.1. NCBI lineage: Eukaryota > Metazoa > Nematoda > Chromadorea > Rhabditida > Diplogasteridae > Allodiplogaster > Allodiplogaster pararmata. The sequence goes on from OZ057405.1 coordinate 38,122,257, forward strand.
ACTTTCAAACATTCATTCATTGCCACTTTTTTCTCTCGTTCAAACGAAACAGTTCGATACTAAGTTTTGAAAGGTAAACTCCCCCGCCTGTTGAAGGACCTATGTTCTTACTTTGGCAGATATCTGTTCTGATTCTGAGGAGAAACTCTTACATGAAACCACTTCCCTCTGGTTAACACCCTCTGGTCTAGTCATGAAATGGTCTTTCTTGAAGTTTATATTGACTTTCAGCTGCCCCTTGTGTCCTTTCAAGACGCATCATAAAACGCCTGTTCATAACCGTAGGCAAAGAACGAACAAAGGCGGGTCCGCAGCCTGCGATGGCCGCTGCTGCATCCATCAATTTCTCTTCCAGCACTGTACATGTACCAACTTTCTCTGCGAATGCCGTTACCATCGCCAGCTGCAATCACGCACCAATAGAGAGAAATAAAAAGTGGAGATTAATACGTCCAGCAAAGCTTTAAAAAGGTCAATTGCGATTGTTGGGGAGGAAACGAACACTCTTCGAGGGTTGTAGTCTGGCGTTATTTAGAAGGGGGGGGGTTGTAGTCTGGCGTTATTTAGAAGGGGGGGTTGTAGTCTGGCGTTATTTAGAAGGGGGGGGGGTTGTAGTCTGGCGTTATTTAGAAGGGGGGGGTTGTAGTCTGGCGTTATTTAGAAGGGGGGGTTGTAGTCTGGCGTTATTTAGAAGGGGGGGAGGTTGTAGTCTGGCGTTATTTAGAAGGGGGGGGGTTGTAGTCTGGCGTTATTTAGAAGGGGGGGTTGTAGTCTGGCGTTATTTAGAAGGGGGGTTGTAGTCTGGCGTTATTTAGAAAGGGGGGGGGTTGTAGTCTGGCGTTATTTAGAAGGGGGGGTTGTAGTCTGGCGTTATTTAGAAGGGGGGGTTGTAGTCTGGCGTTATTTAGAAGGGGGGGTTGTAGTCTGGCGTTATTTAGAAGGGGGGGAGGTTGTAGTCTGGCGTTATTTAGAAGGGGGGGTTGTAGTCTGGCGTTATTTAGAAGGGGGGGTTGTAGTCTGGCGTTATTTAGAAGGGGGGTTGTAGTCTGGCGTTATTTAGAAAGGGGGGGTTGTAGTCTGGCGTTATTTAGAAGGGGGGGTTGTAGTCTGGCGTTATTTAGAAGGGGGGGGGTTGTAGTCTGGCGTTATTTAGAAGGGGAGGTTGTAGTCTGGCGTTATTTAGAAGGGGGGGGGTTGTAGTCTGGCGTTATTTAGAAGGGGGGGTTGTAGTCTGGCGTTATTTAGAAGGGGGGGTTGTAGTCTGGCGTTATTTAGAAGGGGGGGGTTGTAGTCTGGCGTTATTTGGAAGGGGGGGTTGTAGTCTGGCGTTATTTAGAAGCGAGTCAGAGGTAAACACCAGAGCTTCCCTGCCTTTAACTTTCAGTTTGCTTCTCATTATTATGGATTCCATCGGTCGACGAACGCTTGTTTTCTAAATTTTTGACAGCGCATGCAACCTATGACTCAGTGCCTTCAAGTCTCCTCAGAAGGGAAAACCACAAAAACAATATTCTTATAATGTGATGACTAGAAATAACAATTTATTGTATGTGATAACTTTAGCTATAGCAAAAGTTTTCAAATAACGAAAAACTCACATATAGGTAGGTAATCGACAAGCTATTCATATAAAACTCGAATTCAAGTAATATGTCGCAAGTACATATGTACAACACGAGCCATTTTCAGCTAACATCGAAGATTAAATTGTTGAAGTTATGTTACGACCCAATGTATATGATAAGGCAGGTCTAAAATAATAAGAAATTCGTAGATCAAGATAATTAAACACGATGAAACGGAAGACTTGGGAGAGAGCTCCAGATCGTACGATGTAAAAAAGATAACTTTAAACAAACAAAGCATTCTTATTAATTATGTTTTGGATGCGCGTGAATTTCACCCACAGTGCAGATTTTAAAATAATTTGCTCAAAACTCAAACGCAAATCAATGAGAAAGAGAAGAAAGTTTCATACTGAAAAAAAGAAACTAAAGCAGCGAAGCTGCGTGAGGAAATGAGAACAGGGAGAGTCGAGAAAAGAAAAATAAGATTTGTGTACCTTATCACATTTGTGCGGGTAAGATGGGTCAATTCCTGTTGATACCGAAGGCGACGAGCAGATTAAAGATGCACCGGCACCAATTTGACACGGGGTGCTCGGTGTCCATCTTATGACCTCCTTCTCATATCCGACCTCCCTCAGCTCAACCAGTGGTTAATTAAGTGATGTTCTACCGTATGGTAGCCAGCTTTTGCTTCACATTTGTGCGGGTATTTGTTTTCTATTTCAAGTTGAGAACCTCACCTCAAACCTCATTTCCTCTCGATTAAACGTTCTTCTATGGACCCTAAACGTTCTTCTATGGACCCTAAACTTTCTTCTATGGACCCTCGGGGTCTCTTTTCATGTTTAATTTCGCTTTTTGCAGGACTCTTTGTCAGTTTCAGACGCATTATAAAAGTCTTGAGATCAACTAGACGAATTTGAGTTATGGAGCGCGAGTTCCATAGTCCTTTCGAAACATACTCAACAAGGTCCCTTGTCATTACTGAGCGCGAGTTCCATAGTCCTTTCGAAACATACTCAACAAGGTCCCTTGTCATTACTGAGCGCGAGTTCCATAGTCCTTTCGAAACATACTCAACAAGGTCCCTTGTCATTACTGAGCGCGAGTTCCATAGTCCTTTCGAAACATACTCAACAAGGTCCCTTGTCATTACTGAGCGCGAGTTCCATAGTCCTTTCGAAACATACTCAACAAGGTCCCTTGTCATTACTGAGCGCGAGTTCCATAGTCCTTTCGAAACATACTCAACAAGGTCCCTTGTCATTACTGAGCGCGAGTTCCATAGTCCTTTCGAAACATACTCAACAAGGTCCCTTGTCATTACTGAGCGCGAGTTCCATAGTCCTTTCGAAACATACTCAACAAGGTCCCTTGTCATTACTGAGCGCGAGTTCCATAGTCCTTTCGAAACATACTCAACAAGGTCCCTTGTCATTACTGAGCGCGAGTTCCATAGTCCTTTCGAAACATACTCAACAAGGTCCCTTGTCATTACTGAGCGCGAGTTCCATAGTCCTTTCGAAACATACTCAACAAGGTCCCTTGTCATTACTGAGCGCGAGTTCCATAGTCCTTTCGAAACATACTCAACAAGGTCCCTTGTCATTACTGAGCGCGAGTTCCATAGTCCTTTCGAAACATACTCAACAAGGTCCCTTGTCATTACTGAGCGCGAGTTCCATAGTCCTTTCGAAACATACTCAACAAGGTCCCTTGTCATTACTGAGCGCGAGTTCCATAGTCCTTTCGAAACATACTCAACAAGGTCCCTTGTCATTACTGAGCGCGAGTTCCATAGTCCTTTCGAAACATACTCAACAAGGTCCCTTGTTGTTGTTGTTGTTGTAGCCGATAGATCTTCTATTCGGCATCGTCTTCGGTGATCGGTAGTTTTAGAAACCTTGCAGCTTCTACTGGGTCGGTCCAGAGAGACCAAGCCGTCAAACTAGTCGGCCTATCTGGACAGGAGAAAAGGTGAGTCGTTGTGTGTCCGGGTTCGTCGCAGTCCGGACATCTGTCCACGGTTGTGGAGTCAATTCTGGACATATAGCTTCGCAGAAATGGGCTATATCCAGACCGTAGCTGGGCGAGTGTTCGTCTTGTAGATCTCGGAAGATTTCACTCTTCTCTGGAGATAGGCGGTGGTGGGTATCCTCCCAGTACCACAGGCGGTGAGTATTTGTTTTTCACCGCTGTGACTGTATCCGTGTGTATCTTCTTTATGTCTTCACGGTACGCTTCTTCTGTCTTCACTTCTTTATCTTCGTCAAGGAATGGAGTGATGCAGTTTTGGTGTTCACTGAAAAGGGATCTCGCCCTCTTCAACTGTCTGGGAGGAGGTGGCATCTTGGTTGTGTCGTGATCAATGTGGTCTCGTTTATGTAGCCGAAGGAGGAATTGCTTGCACAGCATGTCGTTGTGAGGCTTCACCGGGAGGACTTCGGATTCAATATGGAGATGATCTATCGGTGTCATCTTGACGCATCCTGTTGCCGCTCTCAGAGCAACATTTTGGGCAGCTTGAAGTTCTTTCCAATGGCTTTCGGAGAGATTCGGAGACCATATTGGCGCGGCGTAGTTGATAGCTGGTCGGCCGACGACTTTGTAGGTAGTCAGCAAGAGTTCTATGATGAGTAGAATCTGGAGCAGCGACGCCGGTGAAGGCCGCTCCACGATCAAAAAAACGATGGTGATTTGATCGAAATTCCATTCGGATGGTTGCCTGTCTTTGGCCACTCGAAAGTGGGTGTTCTCCCGGCGAAGACGGACCAGGCGTGGAGAACAGGTCCCTTGTCATTACTGAGCGCGAGTTCCATAGTCCTTTCGAAACATACTCAACAAGGTCCCTTGTCATTACTGAGCGCGAGTTCCATAGTCCTTTCGAAAAATACTCAACAAGGTCCCTTGTCATTACTGAGCGCGAGTTCCATAGTCCTTTCGAAACATACTCAACAAGGTCCCTTGTCATTACTGAGCGCGAGTTCCATAGTCCTTTCGAAACATACTCAACAAGGTCCCTTGTCATTACTGAGCGCGAGTTCCATAGTCCTTTCGAAACATACTCAACAAGGTCCCTTGTCATTACTGAGCGCGAGTTCCATAGTCCTTTCGAAACATACTCAACAAGGTCCCTTGTCATTACTGAGCGCGAGTTCCATAGTCCTTTCGAAACATACTCAACAAGGTCCCTTGTCATTACTGAGCGCGAGTTCCATAGTCCTTTCGAAACATACTCAACAAGGTCCCTTGTCATTACTGAGCGCGAGTTCCATAGTCCTTTCGAAACATACTCAACAAGGTCCCTTGTCATTACTGAGCGCGAGTTCCATAGTCCTTTCGAAACATACTCAACAAGGTCCCTTGTCATTACTGATTTTTTTTAATGACCGCTCTATGAACAGAATTGACTCAAGCATGATGGAAACGAGATTGAGTTAAGAAAGCAGAGAGGAGGGAACGTTTAGCCATTCTAGACTACCACGCTCAAAGAATGGTAGCTTTTTAAAATTATCCTCAGTGCAGAGAGGGGTAACATTACGCAGCAGAATATCTTTTTCGAATTCGAACACATAGCTTAACAAGAGAGTTTCTTTGTTTCAATCAAGGAATATCACTTCGCCACCGGACGACAGGCCGCCGGGATGGCAATGAGCCCCTAACAATGATCAGAGACTTTATTAGCCTCCATCAATAACGAAGAGCTTCTCCCTAGCGTTTATACCGCCGCCCAGCAGGGTCCGCTGTATAGATTGCACGACGCCATTTCGCCCGATTAACTGCGTCTTCAATTTTGGAAGACCGGCATTCTGGGTGCGTTGGATCCTTTCGAGGGCCAAAGCGGATAAGAAAGTGGACAACGCGGGGGCGGCGTAACTGGAGATCGCTTGCGATATAGCCTTGAAGGTTGCCCTTTAGGATTCCTTCTGGTTGCCCCATGTGCTTCCGGCGAGGGCCTTAAAGACGTTGTTCCTCTGTGTCATGCGGGCTGCGATGTCTCTGGCGTGATGGTTGAACTTGAACACGGTGTCGAAAGTAACGCCGAGGGCCTTTACGAGTTTGACTGTTGGGACGGTAGTATCTCAGATGGATGCGTCAAGGACCGTGTTGTATTCTCTGCTGAATGGCGTGAAGAGCTTGAGTTGACTCTTGGCCGGAAATATGGTGAGGGAGTGATTGTTCAAAAAGCTTCCGATACCAGGTAATGACATGCACACATACTCCGAAGCGGTGTTGATGTTCGAGTCGGAGGCCTGTATGGTAATATCGTCTGCGTAGGGTAGAGGTTGAACAGCATGGGCGAGAAGGCAATGCCTTGTGGGACTCAGGTTTCTGATCAGCCGGGAGTTCGAAAATATGTCGCGAAAGAGTGTGCGTCCTCTCAGGTACGAAGAGAGTCTTTTTTATGTAATCGGGTACGCTTGTGGTCATGAAGAGGTCGATAAGCTTGGTGATGTCGATGTTGTCGAAGGCTTTGGACATGTCGATCGCCATAAGGACTTTGCGCTTCGCTGGTCTTTTCTCGTTGAAACCGTCTGCGATTTTCATCGTAAACTTCAGGAGTGCCGAGGTGGTTGAGCGGCCCGCCGTAAATCCGTGTTAGTGTTCCGTCTGGGTCATACAGAAGTCGATTTGAATTTTCCTTCAACCACTGCAATATGTTGCAATATTAGAATCTCGTTTTCGGTGAAAGGTATTGCAGACGAAAAGATTGTGCTCTTCGGCGAAGGTCAGAATTCGCTCTCCTTCCGCATTCGGCATTCCATATCCGTTGCCTCCTTGAGCTCTTTTATAAACTTCGCATCTTCTTCCGACGTGCCCGTTCAAATCTCTTCCAATGAGCGAGATTTCCAAAGACTCCCAAGAGAGACTTCTGAGGTTTGAGGTGGCTAGTCGGAGACGTCCAGGCACTGCCTACTAATTAAATCTAAAACGCGGTCTATTGTTCTTCGAAGACCCTCGCATATTTAACATGTTGATCGAGATTCGACGCGCGTCGTTTGAAGGGGAAACCCTAGCATGAAGGTACATCTTGGGGGATGCGACATTTTCTCCAAAGACTTGTCGCACAAAAATCCAAATCGATAGTCCAGCCTAGGGGTTATACGATCAAGTTCTACCGTCTATTGGCGGGCCTTTGTTTCGAACTTCTGCGGGTCTCTGTTCACAGTTTGAATGCAGAAATGTGCGTGAAAATCCATTCTAACTGGATTAAGAAACTTTATATTGCCATCTTGGTTCTGGTTATTTAAAGTTTTCGGCGGGCTTCTATGAATTTTTCGGACGCATCATAAAAACCCTGGTCCAGCCTCACTTCCGTTTACGACCTTTTGAGTGACACAATTCGGGATTTCGGGCTAGAGAAAAATAACCTCTAGCCCACAAAGTCATGTAGTGGGCTAGAGGTTCCCCCCCCCCCTTAGGCTACCGTGTCCCTTAGGCTAGTGCGATAACAGGCCTCTTGACCGTGTCCCTTAGGCTAGTGCGATAACAGGCCTCTTGACCGTGTCCCTTAGGCTAGTGCGATAACAGGCCTCTTGACCGTGTCCCTTAGGCTAGTGCGATAACAGGCCTCTTGACCGTGTCCCTTAGGCTAGTGCGATAACAGGCCTCTTGACCGTGTCCCTTAGGCTAGTGCGATAACAGGCCTCTTGACCGTGTCCCTTAGGCTAGTGCGATAACAGGCCTCTTGACCGTGTCCCTTAGGCTAGTGCGATAACAGGCCTCTTGACCGTGTCCCTTAGGCTAGTGCGATAACAGTAAGCGAGCATTTTAAAGGATGTGGCCTGCCCAATTTCCACACACACCCGCGACGCTCACTTGCCAAATAACACGCTAAATCATCTTTATACGCTGACATTTCCCGATATTCATTATTTAAGGCAAAAAACCAAAACGTGCGTACCCAGGACAAAAACGAGCCCTTCTAGAAGAATGCATTTCTTTGAACACGATCAATGGCGAGCACGAAAAAAAGCAAAAAAAAATGGAAAAAATCTACGTAGACCATGAGTATTTTAAGCCCCCCCCCCTTAACCCAGATATCCCATCATGGCCTTTTTTGGTTGTTGGTTTTTGAATTTTGTTTTTAAAAAAAACTATTTTCAACAAAAAAAATATGTCTCGAAAAATCAACAAAAAAGGCCGTTACAGAATTACACCGTGCACACTGTACACCGTACAAATGTACACTGCGGCCGTTACAGAATTACACCGTGCAAAAAAAAAAGCGTCTGCTAAGTCGATGTTTTTCTCTCTGAACTGGTAAAAGAACCCTTCTGGACCTTCTCGGAACTGTTCCATCAGACCTGAAAAATTACGATGATGCGAATAACTTACTGATTTACTCAAAACTAGATATATTTCAATTATTGAAACTAATTCTAAACCGGAAATTTATACTTCGTCAATGGTTTATTAAACTTCCGCACGTTTGCTGCTTGATATGGCATGATATTATTGAAGAAAATTCATATTTTTTGGAGGAAATTAATTATAGTGTGAAACAATATAGTGCGTCAAACACTCATGCAAATGTAAGTGTGCACGGTGTAATTCTGTAACTATACAGTGTACGGTGTACATTTGTACGGTGTACAGTGCGCACAGTGTAATTCTGTAACGGCCACAAAAAAGTAGACAAAAACCAAAAAATTCAAAATTTTCACCAAAATTTTTAGTGTTTGTAACCAATTTTGGTAACCTTTTATCCTAATAACTAGAAAATCACACAACTCATGTGTTTCTTAAATATTCAATATTCAAGCGACAATATTCATAACTTTTCAAAGTTGCTATTTTTAATCAGAACTTACAACTCATCGGCCAAGATGAATAAGAATTTTCGAATATGAAAGTAGTGATAATTTCATAATAGAAAAGAAGGCTCTAGTTAATTAAATGAAGTTTTTCTCTTTTTTTAGTACAGAAAAATCAAAATTACTATGATATTTTTCATTTTCTGTTTCTATTCCTAAAAAGAAGTTTACTTGAAATTTTCAAAACTTACTCTTGGAAGAATAAAAAACTTTGATTTTGAATAAAACTCGAATTTATTGGTTTTTTGATAATTTGTTGAAATGGTAATAAATTTTGTTTAAAAATAGAACGGTGCTTTTCAATTACTCTTTGAGCACTTGAAGCTTTCTTTGTTAAAATTCTTCAAAGATTTCATCTCACTTGCTGTCGCGGTGCGACTGTGGACGACGCTACATGGCGTCGGACCCAATGGACCTCCAAAACAAAACTTCCCAATGGAATCTCCCGCAAGGGACAACGAGGACGGCTTTCCCCGAAACCTCATTTTTTCTAACACGGATCAGAAAGACCCAGCGTCTCTGATCCGAATACTCCTCCAAATCGCTGGTATCGAGACTAACCCAGGCCCAAGATGGCCTTGTTCTGTATGCTCTCTTAACGCGCCTTCGAATTGTGTTAATTGTAGCAAATGTAAGAAATGGGTACATTTCCGTTGTTCCAACCTTAACAATCTTAATGATTGGAACCCCCAATGGAGATGTAGAATTTGTGAGAGAGCCCCGATCCAGCAGACTGCCTCCCAGACGGTAGCTAACCTGAGGATAATCCAATGGAACGCTAATGGACTGAGAGCCCGACTAACCGAGCTAGAGGACCTTTTACATGAGTTGAATATTCACGTAGCACTCATCCAAGAAACCAAAATGGATGCTAGTATTCCATCTCCGAATATCGTAGGTTACACGATCATAAGAAAAGACCGCTCCAACTTTGGAGGCGGACTTGCGATACTAGTCAAAGAGAATATTCGCTATGCTAACGTGACCTCCCCAACAACGGACCAGACAGCCGAAACACTCAGCGTGGACGTGCCAACCGACCAAGGAACCATAAGAATCTGCAACATTTACATCCCACCTCGATCGTCCTGCCCCAACACATACGCGCCGAACTTCAACCGACTCCTAACACAGAAGAAACCATTCATTGTCGGTGGAGACTTCAACGCACACAATAAAGTTTGGAGTGAAGGTACGGAGGATAGCAGAGGAGATGAACTATGCGACTTCATTGACGACAGCGATCTTGTATGTCTCAACAACTCAAAGATGCCCACAAGACAAAAAGCATCACCAGACATCACTCTCGCCTCGAACGACATAGCCATCGACTGCAACTGGTCAACAATCAACAGAATGAACTCTGAACACCTCCCATGCCTGATTGACGTCGAAACACAGCCATCCAACATCTCAAACGCACGTTGTTATACAAATTACAACAAAGCGAATTGGGAAGGCTTTGAAAGGGACATCAACAAGATTCTCATGGATTTCCCATTCGCCGGCAACTCAGTTCAGATGCACAAATTCCTGACCACCACCTTGACCAAAGCGGCTAAGAACAACATTCCCCGTGGAAAGGTGCCAAAATACACGCCTCACTTGAGCGAAGATGTGAAGAAGCTGATTACAGAACGGGACCAAATGAGGAGGGACAATCCTATGGACCCCTCACTCCCCTCAATAATGGCCGAAATCTCCTTCCGCATCAACCTCGAAAAGAGGAAGGCTTGGGAAAAGTACATATCTGAAATTAGCCACAACGAACCGGGCAACAAACTCTGGAAAACGATAAAGGCTATCGACGGCAAATCAATAAAACCGACGCACTTGACCATCACCCACGAAGGGAAAAGTCTATGCCCAACATCTGCCTCAAACGCTTTTGCCAGAAAATTAGCTAAACAAGCCCCTAAAGAGGTCGACAAATCAGCAAGAAGCACAACACGACTAATTAAAGGCCTCAAACGGACAGACGCTCCCCAAATTTCCCTGGCACAGATCGAAGAAGCAATCAAGAAAACCAAAGGTTCCAAATGCCCAGACAGTGAAGGCATCTGCCCTCTACTACTCAAAATGACCGGTGAAAACTTCAGAAAATGCCTCTGCATCCTCTTCAATAACACGCTGCAAACAGGTATTATCCCGTCCAGATGGAAAGATGCAAGAGTGATAATGTTACCTAAACCTGGAAAGGACTCCAGCAACCTGAACGGCTATAGACCAATATCAATACTATCACCTATAGCCAAAACATTCGAACGGGTCTTATTACCATTCCTGGCGGAAGGCTTTCAAATCGCTGACTGGCAACATGGATTCCGCAAAGAGCACTCGACTACTACCGCACTCCTGGAAATAACCGGGAAAATAACAAACGGCTTCAATCGGAAACCACCCCCGGACCGCACTCTCATGGTCGCCCTTGACCTCACTGCAGCATATGACTTAGTGAACATATCCCTTCTCTGCAAGAAACTCACTGAAACGAATATGCCAAGAGCCATCGTCCGATGGATGTCCAGCTACCTAAGAGGCCGTACAATCAAGGTAGATTTCCAAGGAAAAAGCAGTCGACGTCTCACATGCAGATCTGGTGTTCCACAAGGAGCAGTGCTCAGCCCCCTCTTATTCAATCTCTACATAAACAACCTCCCGCAACCCACAGGAAACACGCAGATGACAGCCTACGCCGACGACATATCAATTCTCTCCTCAAGCCCCTGTATTGAAACCTGTGAAGATCAGATCAACCACTTCCTACCGAAACTCGTAGAAGAATTGGAACAACGTAAAATGATCATATCCAAGGAAAAGACTACGGTCACTCTTTTCACAACCCATACAGGCGAATGTAAAAAAGAACCCAAGGTAGAAATCCACGGAACCCTTTTGCCGACAACTAAAACACCCAAAATACTCGGTGTCGTCTTAGACCAACTCGGCACCTTCCGACAACATGCAGAATACCTTAAACAGAGAACGGCCAAAAGACTGAATATACTACGTGCCCTCGGAGGAAGAACATGGGGCCAACAGAAAAACACCCTTCTTGCAACCTACAAAACAATGACCAGATCCGTTCTCAACTACGCCGCACCAATTTACTCCCCTCAATTGGCCGAGACGAACTGGAAAAAACTACAGGCAAACCAAAATAGAGCAATTCGGATAGCAACAGGAAACCTAGCAATGGCCGGCACAGAGCACTTAGCTCTAGAAAGCGAAATGTTACCCATAAAGGAGCACAACACGATGCTTACCAAGCAATTCGTTGCAAGAGCAAGACTCCTCCCAAACCACCCCTCCCATCGTCGATGCATGGAACCCAAACCACCTAGAACTATTCGTAAACATGCCAAGGACTTAGAAATTATGCTAGTAGACAGTGATCAGAAAGCCGCACTTAAAAGAATACATACTGAAACTGTTAGAAATTTCATTAGATCTTGCTCCCCTAACCCAGTTCTAGGTAAGAAACCTCCCAGAATCCATAAATCAACGAATCAACTTCCCAGGGAACAACAAATAACATTATCGCAACTACGTAGTGGCTATGCAAGTTCCCTTAACAGCTACCTACACAGAATAGGAGCTGCCCTATCACCTCTTTGCCCAAAATGTTTAGAAGAGCCACATACAACTAGTCATTTATTCTCGTGTCGCTGTGACCACACACTTTTAAGAAGTATAGATTTGTGGAATAGCCCGACGTCTGTTGTTAAATTCTTATACCAGTGATTCCTTTCTCTCTCAAAAAAAAAAAAAAAAAAGGGGAAAAAAAACAATAATAAAAAAAAAATAAAAATAAATAAAAATAAAAATAAACCCCGAGAGAGAAAGAGAAATAATGTGATTAGATAAATGATGTAAGTAAGGTTATTGTTTTCTGAGCCATGTCAAAGAAGACCTCGTCTACCCAGCCGGAGACCTACGGCGGGCAATCTACAACAACAACATCTCACTTGCTTAACCATTCTTGAAAATTACAAGCAACGTTTTTCTAACAATTCCAGACCGTTGAAATGATTAATAATGTTGTTGACATTGTTGAAATTAAATGTATCTGTAGAAAATATGATACCCTCATTTCCTTTCAAAGACGCGTATCATCACTTTAATGTTATTGAATTACGAAAAGTGCCTACTGTTAGATCTCTTGAAATTGTCAGGGTTCATTTCCGGTTTTTTGAGATTCTATAATACTTGCTGTTTATTCATCAAAACTCATTTTTCTTCTACAAATTTCAAAAAACATTTTTAAAGGTTTTATCAGATAAAACATAACAAGATCATTTAAAGGTGGTAACAATTTTATTTGAAGAAAACAACTTTTTTCTGATTTGTAGGTTAAAAAAACCATTTTTTGACTCTTTTTTGCCCAGCCCTGATGATAATAGCCGTGGTGCTTACCTTCTCTATCAGAGTTTGGGTTTTGACTCCAGCCATGATGGAGATCACCAACGAGCAATATTCCAATGCGTCTTTTGCCAGCCCCGCGAAGACTGAGCAGTACATTTGAGGCTTCACACATAGGAGAACTACGCCTGAAAATAATTCAATATTTGCCTTGAACATCAATGTTATGACTCGATCGAATAGACCTAATAAAAGGCAACTTAATAAAAGATAGTTTTTGAAAAGTAATAAATCCTGTAGACTTGAAATAGTGAGAAGAAAAAAACCGTTCAAAAAAAATTACTGCTTAAGACTTTAATTTGTCAAATAAATGGGAAAAAAACCACCTTCTTCTTCTTCCTCGCGCTTGTTCCCGCCTCGCGGCAGGGTACGCGCTCCCCTGAGATGCAGGACAGACCTATCCTGGTAGAACCAGTGGCTGCCTGCTAGATCACTGCTAGTGTGATTAGCAGCAGTGGGGAGAGTCAGATTCGTGCATGAGCACTACCAACATTTCTTAACCCCCTTGGTTTGGGTGGATCTGTCCGGGGTGGGAGTCGAACTCGGGACTCTTCGCACAATGGTCTATCACACTACCACTATGCCACGCCCAGACAGAAATGGGAAAAAAAACCACCGACAGGTATAATATAGTGACCTGCCACTCCTATGCGGTGGAGACGTACATGCACAGGTAAAATGTCTTGATTTCTCGTTAGGTTGAAAAAAGTCACTAAAAAAGAATTTTACTGGAAGCTGGAGCAGAAGAGATAGCAAAGCAACGACTATCACCGAGAGGAAAATCTTAAGTTCAATTCTTTTCGGGTAGAGTGGCGGATACGTACATACACCCATTTGGAACGACACATAAAATCCCTGAGCGCCGCGCATTTGAAAGATGTTTTTTAACAAATTAGAAGCGAATGATTTGTTTCGATCGAGAAGTGGAAGGAATTATAGCAATATAAGGTGTAAATACTCATTCATTTCTCATTATTCTAGGCCACCGCTCGAACGAGTGGTAGAATAAGATAATTTCATGAGATAATCAACTCTCAGAACCCTGAGAGCGCACTGCAGGACATTCTCTTTGCGAAAAACCCACGCGCTTTACACGAAATACTGATAACAAATTGATGGAACTTTTGCACCTTAGCGACACCCCCTACCAGAGGTTGGGTGCGATGAGTTCAATGGCTCACCAGAGGTTCAATGGGTCAGATGGTGTGCTGTGTCTGCTCCTACTCCCTTGCATATATAGGGTGCTATATAAATCCGAGTGTGACCGCCTCTTTTTGTGGGAAAACATACGACCAACCGATAACACAGATATTTCGTACTCAATAAGGTCTCAAACTCGTGTATCACAGGGTTAAGCCTTGAATGTGATTTATTCTTTTCATCAGAAAAGCATATAACAGAATGATAATTTTTTGTGAAGTGATGTGTTATCGTGTGGTTTTTTGTGAAGTGATGTGTTATCGTGTGGTTCTATAGCACCATATATATGCAAGTGGAATTACCGACACTTTGTACCGCGTCACTTTGTATACGACACTTTGTACCCCGTCACTTTGTACCGCGACACTTTGTACCGCGACACTTTGTACCGCGTACGGCCTCGTTAGCTAAGCCGTACGGCCTCGTTAGCTAAGCCGTACGGCCTCGTTAGCTAAGCCGTACGGCCTCGTTATCGTAAACTTTTACTAAGCCTAAGCGTTTTTTAATGTAAAAATATGTTTTAATGTAAAAATAAAACGCGCGGCCTCACTCAAGTCGCGGTACAAAGTGTCGCGGTACAAAGTGACGGGGTACAAAGTGTCGGGTACAAAGTGTCGTATACAAAGTGACGCGGTACAAAGTGTCGTGATACGATGCAAGTGTGCTCTCTTGAAAGTCAGACGTACGACCTATTGAACCTCTGGTAAGGGGGTGTATTTAAGGCTTTTTGCTCACCAACCGTTTTTAACCGTTAAAAAAACTAATTTGTTCACATACAGTCAGATACATACAGGTTTTGTTTGAATTTTCCCGTGAGTAAACTTCCTGACTACCAATAAAATAATCTTCCTCGCGCTTGTTCCCGCCTCGTGGCAGGGTACACGCTCCCCTGAGATGCAGGACAGACCTATCCTGGTGGAACCAGTGGCTGCCCGATATATCACTGCTAGTGTGAATAGCAGCAGTGGGGAGTGACTAGCCATAAAATGACCTTTCAAAATGCAACAGTTGCTCCATTTGGACACTCAATACGTCATTTTATTGCTAATCAGAAAGTTTCTTCACGGGAAAATTCAAACAAAACCTGTATGTATCTGACTGTATGTGAGCAAATTAGTTTTTCTTTTTTACGGTTAAAAACGGTTGGTGAGCAAAACGGTGCGCAGCCTAAAGTGCAAAAGTGTCCAAAATATATGTTTCTCATATATTCTCTATCATTAATATACTCGCTCTCTCATAAACGTTCCGTTTCCTTATTATCTGTCTTTTAGATATACCCTTGTCTAAAGTTGTTCAGAAAAAGAAAGCTTCAATTGTTTGAAGCATCAACAATGAGAATGAATCTTCGGGATATAGATTTTTCTTGTTGTTGTTGTCTTGCCCATAGGTCCTGTCGAGGGGAGTCCTTTTGGGATAGGTTGGTGGTGAGGATCCTTTTGAGTCCGGAGAGATTTTCTCCGTCTACACTCGCACCGCAGTCGGCGATCCTCTTGGCGAGACCCATTCGTTAACCGGAGGGCAAGAGGTTATTTTACTGGCGCCTCGACTCTATAGATTTTTCTGGCAAATAGATGCCGTACACCTTAACTCATGTTCCAAAAAAAAGCATTTAAGCTTGTGAAGAGAAAATATTTAACTTCTCCGCAAGCTGCCAACATTCTCGTGTTTGAAGTGTAAACATTCTCGAATCCTTCAGTCTGAAAAAAAGTGAATTTTTACTTCTTATATTAGCTTCATATTTCGATTAATCAAGCTTCAGTACGATAATGATCTAAAATCGACCCAATGCTACTTGGGGGCCGCACTTTACTTACGGAGATTTTTTCACTGTTTTTTTTCTTACTTTAGCTTAGGTTATATACATATGTATATTCTAACGCGGCCGTGTGGTCGTACGGCTCAGGAACGAGACCTTCTCACATTTATAACTTTTGCCGATTGATTGACTTTTGAATTTTTAGAACAAGAGAGAAAATGGTGGATTGGTATTGTATCACGACATTTTGTACCCGCAACACTTTGTACCACGACACTTTGTACCGCGAAATTTTGTTATTTTGTTTTTCGCTCAGGCTTAAGTAAAGATTACGCTAACGAGGCCGTACAGCTTAGGAACAAGACCGTTTCGAAAAAGTGGGTACAAAAGAAACGCGGGTGAGAAGTGTTGCGGTACAAATTGTCTCGGGTACAAAGTAACGCGGGTAAGAAGTGTCGGAGTACAAAGTATCGCTGGTGTAAAATGTCGGGTACAAAATTTCGGTGATCCTTTTGATACAGTAATAGGAACACACTGAAAACAAAAGCCCGTCAAGTAAAGCCCGGTCTCCCCCCCCTCGGAAGTGAAATTTTGCCCTAAAATCACATCTCCACCGAACCTTCCATTTGTCGGCAGATTTGGTCGACCTTACAGATACGGCGACTTCAAACTTTTTACAAAACCCTGAAGATTTTCTGATTAGAATTAATAAATTATATCCCTTGTATTTGCTTTGAAGCTGCACGAATTTTAATAGCCTTTGTTAGATCACGACATAATCAACAACAAAAAAGAATAAGATTAACGGGTTTTGACTGAACAAATTATATGCTTATGATTCGCCTTTGGCAATGGTTGAGAATTGTGGTTCCGCTCATTTTTGGTTTTTTCAATCGAATAAAGTGTTAATTGGCTTCTTATGACTTACTGAGCAATAAAAACATGTGCGGAACCGGATCCGACCGGTTTGACCGGACCGGTCGGGAACTTCGGGAGAAATCGCGGCATCGCCCAGTTTTGGTCGTTTTTGGCTGAAATGTGGCAGGAAGGCTCTCTAGGTGTGTGGGAACAAGAAAACCGATTGTTGGTCTCGATCCGACCGGTTTGACCGGCCGGGAACTTCGGGACAAGTTGCGGCACCGCATAGTTTTGGTCCATTTTGACTGAACTTTGGCAAGAACGCTCTCTAGGGGGTGGGAGCGACAAAACCTATGGCTGGTCTAGAAAGACTCAAGTCGGGTCAAAATTCTCCACCATTGCCTCGCCTTGTTCTTATTGAAATATACTTTTATCTGAAACTTCCTGCAGTTTTTGAAAACTATTCATCTTTAATTTGCTCCCTCAACAATGTTTTATAAAAACCCCAATATGAAGCGAGAAGTCTACGAAGCACATTCGAACCGAGAAAGACAGCCGAAGTAGAGAATGGGATCATTCTGACACTGCACGTTGCACTCTACCTAGGAAGTCAGAGACGCAGTCCCGCGTAGGGTAAAGCTCAACGAGAGAATTTTACAACTACAGTGGTCAAAAAGCCACCAACCTGACTTAAGAGCTCCATGAATCATCGCATGTGCCATTTTTCCTCCTCCTATAAACGCCATGACATTTCGTCGCAAGTCGCATTTTCTAGCAAGAGTCGCGAACTCGGAGGAGTCCATTATCTGAAAAATTATCTTTTCCCATATTAATTACTTTTTTCAAAAGTTCGTTGTTCATTGTGCGCAACTGCAGCTGAGATGAGCAATCGAAGACCGATCAGTTTTACCACAGGGCGGAATGCGTCTCTGACCTTTTTTACTGTCTCGTTCCTGAGCCGTACGGTCTCGTTCCTAAGTTGTACGAACTCGATATCGTAATCTTTACCTAAGCCTAAGCAATAAAACAAGAAAACTAGGAACTTTTGGGCCCCCTTCCCAGAGGGTCAATTGGGTCATTTTCTTGATACGGCCTCGTTAGCTAAGCCGTACGGCCTCGTTAGCGTAAACTTTTTCCTAAGCCTAAGCGTTTTCAATGTAAAAAGAATTTCTCTAATGTAAAAATAACTTTTTTTAAGGTAAAAATAACTTTTTGTAAATGTAAGTAAGTCTTAAAAAAGAAGTATGACCTATGGAACCTCTAGGAGGGGGGGCCTAAACGGCAAAAGTGCCGAAAACTTTTATTCCTGAGTATGTGAATTAAGTGCCTGGGTGAATTTGAGGTGGGAGATGGTTCTGAGCAGATAATTTGAGGGATGAATCCTTTTTACAAACAAAAAAACGCTTAGACTTAGTAATAACTTGTGAAATTTTGCTGTACGCTCTGTGGCCCCTACCGCTCTGCCGGGCCTTTAACAAGGTTAATGGCCTGTCGTGCTTAGCTGCCCTAAAACACGGCCTGGCTCTATTAACTTCTTTTTTCTTACTTGTTCTCTTTCTTTATTATTTTTTATTTATTTATTTATTTTTCTTTCTTTTTTCTCTCTCTTCCTTTTTTTCTCTTTCTTTTTTCTTTCTCTTTCTTTTCTTCTTTTTTCTTTTAAAATTATCTTTATAAATTTTGACGAAAGGAAAGGGGAGGGGGAGGGGGTTTACCTAAGCAGGGAAGGGGGAGGAAGAGGGCCCTACCTATCAATCAATCTTTATTCCAAATTGCATACTAGTGTTACAAGGATGGTGTGCACAGTGGATCACTGTCACATAAGTGATATCAGTTTAGGTAATACATACAAGCAAGCACCGGGAGTTTGAGCTTCGAGAAAGGTAGTAATAATAGTAATAAAAAAAGAAGGTTGCAAGTTCACACTGAGAAGAGTAGTAGGTAAAAATGAACCGTGGCATAGTTATACAGGAGAACAAAAAATGAAAAAAACCTAATCTAACTTCGGATTGAAGAACGAGGCACGATTTCATGTGTAGAAAGATATGAGATAGAGGCCTTAAAAGCTTGAGATGATTTCAATGTAACGATTTCGTTAGGCAAGCTATTCCAGACATTAATTAAGCGTGACACAAATGTGTTTCTAGAATCTCTAGGTTTGATCGGCAATAAAATTCTTAAAGAGTGAGATATTCTACGACTGTACGGGGAAGGCTGCCACTTGTAAAGATAATTTGTGTCCAATTCAGCATTTCCGTGCAAACATTTATGAATAAGGCATAGATCGGCCACACCTCTCCGATGCTCTAGAGATGAAAGATTTAATAGATCTAGACGTTCGCAGTAGCTGAGATCAACAATGTTATTTCTAAAGAGAATGCGACGGGTAAAAGATCGTTGTACCCTCTCAATTTCATTCAAGAGGCCAATAGACATAGGAGCCCACACTTCACTTCCGTACTCAAGTAGTGGTAAGATGTACGTCTTCCAAGCACGCAGCAGAACGGGGTTGGACTTGGTCTTGAGCGCTCGCAGTATCAGGTTCATCCGTCTCGTCGCTTTCTTACACATGGCGTTGATGTGGAGAGAGAACGACAATGAGGAGTCGAACGTGATTCCAAGATCTTTAACCAGTGTTTGTGGTGGTAGAAAGTTTCCGTCAATCGAGTATGAGAATTTACGATTGCTGCTACCACAATACATAACGAAACATTTTGGGGTAGAAATTGACAGGGACCACATCTGAGCGTATTCAGACACACAATCTAAGACTGCTTGAAGAGATAGTGGGTCGATCGAAAACAATTTAATATCGTCTGCATATAAAAAACAATGAACGTTTGAATAATGTCATTAAGGAAAATGGTAAAGAATAGAGGCCCAAGGCAGCTGCCTTGAGGCACTCCGGAATGGTAGGGTAAACTTTCAGTCAATACATCATCAACTTGAAGTTGTGCATTCCTGTTAGTGAGGAATGAGGTTAGAAGGCTAAGAAGAGATGAGTGAACACCATGACATATCAACTTGTGAATGAGGAATCGATGGTAAACGGTGTCAAATGCTTTCGAAAGTTCTATATAGCAAATATCGAAACATTGTTTAGTATTCAGCATAGCAAGATAGATGGAGTAAGACTCCGCGAGTGAGGTGACAGTAGATCTTCTACGTCGAAATCCTGCTTGACATCTGTGCAGGAGATTGTGAGTTTCTATGTGAGTATACAACATGTTATGAATATGTTTCTCAAACAATTTCGACAAGGAGCAATTGAGTGTAATGGGTCGATAATTGTTGAGTGCGGAACTAGAACCTTTCTTGTGAAATGGTTTATTGATAACTTTTCTCCAATGAACGGGGAAATACCCTGAGGTTAAACAATTCGAAAAAGTGATGGAAAGGGGAACAGGAATATAATCTCTGCAATTCTTGAGATAAATTTTAGGGATACGATCGAATGAACTGTTCACCTTTGAAGGCATCTTATCGATTAAATTGGAAACAGTGAGAGGGGTTACAATCTCGTTATATGAGAGCGGGTGGGTGGGAGAGGTCAGTGGTAAGGGACCTTGTGAGACGTAGGGTTAATAGAGTGGAATAAAAGTCGACAAAGCATTTGCACGATCGATGGCGAGCGTAACAGGACGATCATTAACAATCAAAGCACCCGGAGAGATATTGGTTTTCACCCTATTGGATAGAGTGCGATAAAATACCTTGAAATTCTTAGGCATCGAGAGAAATTCCTCACGCTGGGTTTCAAACTTCAGAATTTCTCTATGTAATCTTTTGCAAGTTCGAACAGTCTGGATTGAAGTATGCGTACGTCTCTTACTTCTCTGAAGAAAACTGAACAAAAGACGGATTTTTCTTACCTACCTAAGCGAACTACCTAAGAAAGGGGAAAAGGGAGTTTTCATGAATTTAACCCCCCTTGTGGGGGGGGGGGTTAAAATTCAATCAAACATTTTACTGAAGAAGTTTTGGTCGGCGGGGGTATAAAAGTAAAAAGGTCCGGGTATTTACTTCAACCCCCCGTTTTGTGTGGTGCGGGGTCGAAATTAAATTTACTTTAGCCCCACCCCATTTTGGTCCTTTACTTTTCGACCCCCCATTTTGGGCCGTTTTACTGGGAGAGTGGGGGCCTCTTCTACCACGGGGGGCAGAAGTAAAGTGGGGACCTAAACTACAATTTTTCCGCTTATACTTTCAAAATCAAAATATCGGCCAGGATGAGTACTGGGACGAAAACACGTATATACTTCAATTCAGTTCAATTTCTTTATCGTGGCATACCTCCCTTTGCCCTCACCTCACGTGAGGGCAAAGGGAGGTATTGGACTGCTTCATTTGGCGTTGTATTGTCCATTGCACATGGATTGAGAGGCGGTCACATGGACCGCCAATGTCGGAGGTAGGGAGAAATGTGGCCCCTCCGATGGAAGGTGGCCCAATAATCTGATTCAATTAATTATCGAGGTTTCTAGCAAATACTAAAACTTATTATACATATGAGCAAAAAAAATGACTCGGGTTGCTCATTCCACATTGTTTCGACTCGATATGGTAAAAAATTCTTGAGCTCATTTTTTTTTGCAGACCGGCAAAAGCAATTTGAATCTATGACCTCTGGTGAAACGATTCCTGGGTGCGAATTTAAGAAAGCTCTCTGATGTCTTTAGATTACCAAAAACAGATTTGTAAATAGTCTGCAAATCTATTGCTTTTCTACGTGAATATAAAGTCCTTCCGTTTAGAAACTCGTCTTTGTTTATAAAATGGTATATTGTATTGTGAACGTTTAAATATTAAGAGGGTGATTTGCTTTTGGATTTTTTCTAGTTTTTTAATAGAAGAGATGTCGCTAGGACTCCAAACCTCAGAGGCAAATTCTAGGATGGCTCTGGCGTATATATTGAACAGACTAAATAAAATATGCTTGTTTCGTGTTTGGAAGGAACGTAATATCAGAAAACTTATAGATCTGGCTTTGTTACAAATGTTAGAGATATGATATTTGAAGCATAATTTAGAATCGTATACTACGCCCAAGTCACGGAAATAAGAGACCTCAGGTAGTTCAGAATCATATAGGGTCAACTTGCAAGAAGGATGGGATTGTCCTATCCGCATGAATATCGTTTTAGTGGTCGAGATAGAGAGTCTCCACTTTTTAGACCAGTCGGCAAGAGCATATAAGCCTTGCTGAAGAAGATGATGATCACCAATTGAATAGAGCTTAGCATCATCGGCATAAAGAGAGCAATGAATACCGGGAGGGAGGCACTGCGGTAGGTCGTTTATGTAAAGAAGAAAAAAGAGTGGACCTAAGACAGACCCTTGGGGCACTCCAGAAACAACTGCCGAAGGTTCTGAATGACTGTTGTTGATTACAACGCTTTGTGACCGTTCATTCAAAAATGATTAGATCCACCTAAGAAGGCACCCAGAAACACCGTAATACGATAACTTTTTACAAAGTAGTTCTATTGGAATGGAATCAAAAGCTTTTTCGTAGTCAACAAAAGCAGCTGTTATGTAACTGTTTTGATCTAAGGGTACGGGAAATTCCGTGAGAGTAGAAAGAAGAGCTGATGAGCAAGAGCGCTTACTTCGAAATCCATGCTGAATAGAGTGAGGGAAGTGTGCGTTTCGGCCCCAATGTGAATGTACCCCAGACACAAACAAAGTATTCAATGATCCATTTATTGCGTTATAAATATTTCATTACAAACTGGCATGAACACAACGCGCTCAAAGGTTCTAAAGAGCAAGGTCTTAAGGACCTTGCAGAGTTGGGTCTCTTCTTCCTCTCTTCTCTCTCTCTCTCTTCTGGTTCCGCCCAATGTCCTGGCTTATATAGTGGTCATGTGGGTGTGGCTTTCATGTCTCCTCCTTCTGCGTGATTAATCATATAGGACGATGATGTAATATAATAGTTCGATCATGTCACGCCCTCGGGCGTAACACCTCCTTCCCTCGGGAAAAGTCCGCCCCGGACTTCTTATTTATACACAGCGTCCCGAGTCGGTGGTTATTTCTGCAAAAAAAATTGTTGTTTTGTTTATGCGAAAGTATTGAGTGGGCGAAAATTGAACAAACCTGGCTAACCTGCAGCTTCGCCAAGCTCTATGGTTACCTTTTTATACCTTAGATCCCTCCTTTTTCCCTTTCTTCCACAAACATTAAGAAGTTGTTGATCAATTACATATGTGCGAACCTCTTCTCCTTCAATCAAACGTGTTATGGTCGAGTTTGGATTGAAATAGAACAGAGTGGTGGAAACCCTTTTCTGAACCTTATTTACCGCTTAGATTCCATCTTAGCCTTGTCCTTAGGTGATCACTTTTTGAAAAATCTCCAGAAAGCGTTTCGTACATGTCGCTTCCCTCATGCTGAGCCGATCTATTCTTCACGGCCTCGCACTCTCGTTTCGATGTTCTCTCGATTCCGCTCCTCCTTATTTTCTTTTTCTGAAATGAAAGGATGATTTTTTTTAACCCCATGACTTAAGGAGAAAATGGCTTAATGATTATTTCCAACCCTTGATTCGTCCGCCTCGAGAAGTCCGCAGCCAGTGAGGGGTTTTTTTTCTATAAATTTCATCTTTATCTTATGATTGTAACAAAATGTTGAAACAATCATGAGCCATCCAGAAAAATTCTTTGCAGAATCATTGCTTTCGTATTGTAAAAAAATTATCAAGAAGTCAGCGATAGTGAATTAATAGAAAGATTGTGATTCTCACCTACAGTACTGGGTGGAACCTATCGTTTTTAAATGTTACAAAATGTATTAGAAGACATGTCAAAAATGTTATCATCCTTTTTATTCGCTATTGCATGCATATGAACGATTCGTAAACGAGTGATTAGTAATGTTATTACTAGCTTTTAGAATCGAACATAATTTATTAGAAAGGGCACGAGTATTTTAATTTTTTTAATGAAGAAAAACTTATTTATGTAAACCTATCAATCATAAGAGCATGTAGTAATCGGAATGTTGCTATTTGTCTTCTATCTAGTAAAGATTGTAAATCGAAATTTTCACAGCCTTCTTTACAGCTAATTTAAAGTATATTACAACGAAAGAGAGAGAGATACTGAACATTTTTTTCTAATATGCGTTTTTCGTATTAAAAGGAAGAATCGTCTATATATATTAGAAGCCTACTCTGAGATTGAATGTATATTTGTTTTGCAAAACATCTACATATATTTATAACCATAGGATTACAATACTTCATTGCTATAAAAATAGAGTTGACACACTTGTTGGCTTTATTAACAATCTCAGTAATATCATACGAAAATGAAAGGTTTTGATAGGCTATTACACCAAGATCTCTGATCGAGCCAGAAGTCTGTATAGTTTGTCCAGATATAGAATAGCAAGTAGGTGGCTCTAAATTCCCAAAATGTAACACGCATTTAGTGGCATTAAAAATACATTCGCCAAATAATAAGCCAGTTTTCTATAATATTAATACAATTTAAAGCTCTAATAAAGGCTGGAGATTTATCAAAGACTATCATAGTTTTGAGGTCGTCAGCAAAAATTAAAGGAATAGCGGGTAGTGAGGAGTCTACAATTTCATTAATGATAATAAAAAAGAGAAGGGGAACAAGAAAAATACTTTATGGCCCCCATGAAACGACTAAAGCGGTCGAAGAAAGTGCATTTTCTATTTGCGCATGTTGCACTCTATCACATAGCCATGCATTAGGCCATTTGTGAACTTTGCCCCTCATACCATAGGAAGAGAGTTTATGCGAGAGTTTTGAATGGCTAACGGTATCGGAAGCTTGGGAATAGTCAAAATATAGCACATATTATATATCACAAAAATCGCAAGAACTTTATGTATGTATATATTATATTATTAATAGCTTTAGAAATATTAATAGTTTTAGAAGAACTTTGAAATATATTGATAAAAACAGCAATTTTTAGAATGAAGCTTGTGTAGATGACTTTGAAATGAAAGTGGTTGAAGGTTTTTTTTGTCTTAAAAACTAGATTTGACGACGGCTTGCCTCAAAGCATTGGTTGATGGTGCAGTTTCAAAAGAGACGGAAAATATAAATGAAAGAGGAAAATCCAGTGATGTTCAACACTCTATCAGAAAGATCGATGGTAGTTTTTCGAAGGGAAGAGAACAAATGGTTTACACCGCTTAGGACAGGGAAATAATCCGATAAAGTGTTATTTATACGTACCTGAACAATCTATTCTCAAGAAAACAAGCGATCCATTTTATAAAACTTGAAGGAATTCCTATTTGGTGAAGCTTTGCAATTAGCTTAGAATGAGAAACCTTATCAAATGCTCTTGAGAAATCGAAATAAATAACATCTAATTCTTGATTCTTCTTCAGAGATATTTCCCACTCACTGATTGAATTTAAAAGTTGAATCTCACAACTTCTAGAAATAAAAACATATTGAAATTTAGAAAATATGCTTCTGTATTGTAGTCTTATATGATTAGCTACTATACTTTCAAAAACGCGGCAAATTGGAGAAGTAATGGTAACAGGTCGATAGTTACTACAATTAGACTTGTCCCCAGAACTTTAGAAAATTGGAATTACTTCTCCTAATTTCCATTGAGTTGGAATTGAGCAGCTTATAAATGATTCTTCAAATAGAATCGCCAAATGTAATGCTAAAGCGAGGGCACATTTTTTTCAAAAGATAATGGTTGATGCCTTCGGAGAACTGTGTAAACTTATTAGGTAATTTCTTAAGAACATTATATATATGATATGCGGAGAAAAGTCTAGAGAGTCTGTTGATAAAGAAGTAGGGTAGCTCACCGGGTTTTTATTAGTGTTCTCCTCAATTGTGTAGTTTTTCGAGAACTCATTGGCGAAAAGAAAAGCTTTTATTGTAGTATCAGAAACATAAGCATCCCCATTTTTGATTAAAGGAAGAATAGTTTTAGGTTTCAACTTCATTTTCACCCAGCGATGAATACCTCTAGGAGAATCTAAGACCTTCCTTTCACTGCTCCTCAGTTGTTCAGTTTGACTAGTTTTTATAAGTTGCTTAATGTTTTTATAATCCGAAGAGAAAGAAGGGTTAGAATGCCTAGTTTGCCATATTTTCTTCTTCTTATTAAAAAGTTTGCGGAATTTTTTAGGACATGTTCTAGTTTTAATGGAGCGTTTTCTGAAAGGACAGAATTCACGAATCCCATCATGTATTACATTCAAGAAAAAGTCATATTTAGCCTGAGCGCTCTATATGTTGGACATAATTGGTACCCATGGTATACTGTCAAAATATAAGTTCATAGACTCAAAGTTACCGTTTCTGAAATCCACATAAACTTCGGAGTCATTGACATCTGAATCATAAGTTTCAATATCGCTACCTGAGGCCTTAAGATCAAAGTTAATGGTAATGTGGTCAGAGTTTAAAAGCGGAGGTGATGAATCTACTTTTACTATATTCTCTTCTTGGTCCATCAATATGATATCTAGTAGAGAATTTGTGCCATTGTTATTTAGTCTAGTCGGTAAAGTAACTAATTGAGATAAAGATTTGGATGCTATAAAATCGGTGAAAAATGCTTCTGCTTCACTACGGGTTACAGCTATCTGAAACTAGTCCATATTTTTTTCCTGCAAGATTGTAATGTATCGGCAAGTAAAGCTGCTATCATCTGATTCAAATGCAGATTCGTATTGTAATATGCTGTGATTCACATTACTTTTCTATTTTTGGGTTTTCATTGGTCAAGAAATTCGAACAAAATAGTGCAGAAATCTGTTTATTCAAAGTTTAAGCAAAAATAGCAACTAACTAATTGTTCAATCTGTGATGATAGGAATTCATGAGAAATGTATGCGTTTAACATAATTAACTATAATAACAGGAATGTCCTCAATCAAATGCAATACATTTATATGAAAAGGCTACACAATCGATAAAATAAGCTGTTTCAGAAGACAACAGATATGTTAACTTTTCTCTTTTTCTCTCCAAGTCTTTCTCTCTTGGCCTCTCTATCTTACCCTCTCTCTTTATTTCTCGCATACTTCTTGTTTTTAAAAGCTATCTTCTCCTTTGACCATTCAAAACAAAGTCGCGGCTTCCTAAGACTAGCGTGGTCTTCATCGCAGCTTCTGAGTCCGGCAATCTGATTGGCGAGACGGTTTCTACAATAATTTTTTTTCTGTTCCGCAAGAAATACAAAAAGTGAGAAAAAATCTATGAGAAAAAACCTTCCAAATTCGCTTCGGCTAGTGAAATAAATTAAAAAGGACTTTAATAAGTTTAGAGTTTTTGTTTTTAATTATTTGTTTGCAAATGCTTTTTTTCTATCTCAAAACCACTGCTCGACGCGATGCAAGAGTACGTACTTGGAGAAGAGCCTCTGGAAACTTGTGAATATTCCGCGACAAATCCTTTCTCTTCCACCGAATCATCAGTATGCAGTAGAAGCAGCAAACTCTCTCCAGAAGATACGATTTCGGCCGGTATCTAAGAAAGAAACCAATTCACGGAAATCTTTAAAGTTATGTTTTAATGACTAAGTGCGAGTTCGGAAGATTAGTTCTTATAGTCATGTTTTAATGACTAAGTGCGAGTTCGGAAGATTAGTTCTTATAGTCATGTTTTAATGACTAAGTGCGAGTTCGGAAGATTAGTTCTTATAAAGAACTGAGGCAGATTTTTCAAAAGGACTTGATGCAGATTAGATTCTTGTTCAGTAGTGGTTTTAAAGTTCGAGTATGTTCAACTTATATTAAAGTCACTTTCGGTTCGGGAAAAATGTCAGTACAACATTTGATCACTATGAAAAATTTACTGGTATGAAAAACTGCTAACAGTTTCTCCGCAAAATCTGCCGATGATCTGCTCCGGCCGCTCCACTTCACCATCATAGACCTCGACGAAGTCGTACTGGCACGCGGAGTCCGCCTCTATATGGAAGGACTCGAACCTCAGGCGAACACCGAGTGACGGTGTTGAGGATACGATGCGCCATCTGAATAACAACATATGAAGATGAATCTTCATCTTTTGTGCTTTCCCGTCAAGGATTACTGTGGTGAGGATCCTTTCTCTGTATAATTTCGGAGAAAAAGGTTCTCGAAGAGTTTTTTCCTCGTTCAAAATTACACCGCAGCCCGCTATCCTCTTGATAAAGCCCATTCGTTAACCGAAGAAGCGCTCATGAGCGCTTCTGCAGAACTGTTTGGCTGGCTTTGAAGCGCCATTAAACAAAGATGGATTACCAATTAACTCACTGAATATCTACAACGGTCAAATTACGGAAGAACTCCCTAAATAATTAGAACGGATTAACTACCAAAGAGCTCATTCACTAATTCAAATTAAATTCAAATTACTTTATCAACCAAAGAATGAGTTGTCAAGACTCATCTGCTAAAATGGGGAGTTTAACCGTTCCAAACATTGATCGGTTTGAGTCTTAAAATGCTCCGGGACACTGATAACCTGCATCCGCGGCCATTCGAGTATCTCGAGTCGGAATAAGTCGCGTGAGAGTAAATGAATCCAGGTGTACGCTCTGCTTGCAATTGTCCTCCGCAGACTTAGAATAATCAGATTTCAAGTTTTCATGCAACAGTAGTCATGTATTAAATGACTATGTAATGGTTCACCTATGCGAAATTGGTTTCGATCGAGTAGTTTTTTCTCTCAAATGACAGTGCGACAATGACATAGCAACAATATTTATTTCTTAAATGGCATTGTACTGTAGCCGCAAAACTATAGAGTAGTGATGCCAACCCACACAGTGCTAAAAACACTACTCTAGTCATAAGAACGGTCGTTGAAAAGGGAATATTACCTGTCTCGACGGTTTTTGAGATATCAGTTGAATCAATACTGAGCTTCTTGCTCATACATTGAAGAAGTCATCAAGAGTTTTTTTTTAAAGGAAGTCTTCGAAGCATTTAAGAAGCTAAATTCAATTGGTACTACCGCAGTTTAATTTGCCAGGCCTGGCTGGCTTTGCACGCGTTAAAATCCGAGTTTTTTTTGCTACACGTGACCAGTTGAGCACCAGGGTTGAGCACCTATATAAAACAAATTTAAACAATTTTTTTCTTCAAAAACTTGAACTGAAAAAGAATTTCAAATTCTGCCTGTACCATGGGTAAAACATGTCTTGATTCATCAATAGGTCGATCGCTAAAGTAGGTTAAAAGTTTCACTTTTAACTTCGTGGAACCGGTTGAGGCTGAGTTATGGCTAATGAAACCTTTTATTTATTTAGAGAAAAGAAGACTTTTTTCTTTCAATTTTAGCTGTGAAAACTCTAATAAATACATTTCGAGTGAGGGAAAGGGTCGGTAGGTCGGTCGCCCTAGAATCTTTTTTTGCCAGTTGGCAGTTTTCCTATGGCCTGTACCTGGATACAAAATCAAAAGTTGATCTCTTTTAGCTAATAATCGTCAGAAACATGGGAAGGGGGATGGATAAGGATAGAGGAAAGGGGGAACGGTGCTTCACGAAAAAAAATGGGGAGGAAGGGAAGGGATGGGAAGGGGGCCTTACCTAAGCGACAGGGGAAGGGGGTCCTGAGGGTAAGAGAGGCCATGTATAGGATAAAGTAGACCCTATAGAGAAGGGGGTGTAGGAATTTTGAATTTTATACTTCAGATTAGATTGGTTAGGATGATCAGATGAATGGGTTAAAGTTTAAGTGTGGGTGTCAGAAAGACGGTTCAAAATTGGTGTCAAACGTAGAATAAGCCCCCTTCGCACACCTTAGGGCCCCATTTCCTCTTCGCTTAGGTAGTGCACCGCTTCCCTTGCCCCTCCCTTTTGCTCAGGTAAACCCCTCCCTTCCTTTCACTGTATTATTTAGATTCCGGCTTCTCGAATACTTTTTCAGCAGTGTAGAGAACTTTACGGCTTCGTATAATGTTTTTTTTTGTGAAAGACTTTTGAAAATTAAAAAAATTTTAGGGAAATTTTTTTCTTCTTCTAGAATTGAAGTTCCTGATGTTGGAAATAAGCCAACTGAATTCAAAATTTTTTTTTAATTTCTCAAACCTTAGCGTTTAAAGCCAACCAGGCCTGGCCAATTAAACTGCAGTAGTACCATTCAATTAAAGTATGGCACGAACAAAATTTAGTTCGCGGGGCGGTATCGAGCCAATCGAATCGTTTTCCTTTTGAGTGACAAATGTGTTCTACACTATTAAAAAAAGTACTAACCCATGCGATAGTGCATCGTGAAGTATTTAATGAGCTTTTTTTTCTGGAGAGAGACTATTCGAGCGAGTACTCACCTGATTCATAGTGAGCGTGGAAGCCTCGTTTGGAGACTGAGGCGTCTGTGTGGAAGTGGACAAGAAGTTGATTGGTCGAGGAGAGGACGGGAGGAGGCAATTGGGTCCCGCAATATGTTCCAAGTGATGCGAGGGCAGAATCGGGGCCATCTTGGATAGAGACAGCGTCGTACCGGCACGCGACGTGCTCTTCTACCGAAAACTCGTCGAAGTACTGCAAGAAAACCATTTAAAAACTCGTTTGGTTTGCACGTCTACATATTTTAGTGTGGCACAAACGTCTACATATTTTAGTGTGGCACAAACGAACAAAGCACAAAAAACGAACAACTGAAAATATACTATAATTATAAGTCACCTTTAAACTTTCCAAACCTTATTTTTACCAAAGACTAAATGGTTAGGTCATCAATGACATGACTGACAAACAGAGAACGAGAAATCGGGGAAAACTTTGGTAGAGGAATAGAGTGAGCAACTGCGGCGCTGCTATTAACAATCCTGGTAGATCATTTAGTATCTCTTAGTATCTCTACCTCACATTTTCGAAAAGTTCGGTAATAAATATAATCCAAGCATTCTAATGTAGAGTTCAAGTGAAGACGAGTAGTAGTTAAAGTAAACATGAAGTATCGAAGTCGAGCATTATTGGTATATGAAAACAGACAGAAAGAAAACGGACGCGAACTGTAAAAAAAAAAAACACATCAAAAACGGCTGCTTTTGAATGAGTTGTCTACATAGAAGGATTAAATTGAATAAGAATGCGATTCTTCACAGACTTGATCTCTTACATATGTCTATCAAACTATCTTTATTCTCTACGGTTTGTTTGAAGCTCGTCTTTTACTGTTCTAGTACCCTACTGCTCGTAAAACTATAGCTTTTCCAATTTTCGAAGTAGTAAAAGGAGAGCTAGGACCTCAGTTTCAGGTGATTTATTGTCAGCTGAAACACTTACAATATTGCAGGTGATAAAAACGCTTATAACTCATATCCGCAAATATTAGTTCTTGCCACTGACCAAACTGAGACGGTGACCAGGAGTGGTGACGAAGTGCCAGGTGCAATTGCTCGCTTTGGGATACTCTATGGGGTAGTTGGGAGAGGATATTTCACCGGAAGCCGCGTGCAGCTGAAAGAAGCAGCCGCCCTCCTTGCAGTTGTGGCGGTCCTCGCCCAGAATGAAACCCGTGTGGCATGCGCACTCATAGCCACCCGCTCTGAGCGAAGAAATTTAGATCATAGTTACTTCCACTAGTGTGTACGTGTGTAGCTCAGCGGGTAAGAGCAGAGAGTGAGTGAAAGAGCGGAAAGCGAAGGTCGCGGGTTACGCCAAACTCACGTTTTATGCACATGTTTTCGGCGAACACGTCCGTTCCCCTGTTCGTTATATGAAACCAACGCATGAGAACAGAGAGGACTAGTGGATACTCTAATTTGTACTCAGCCTTTCACTGACTTCAATTTTTGTTGTGATGAATTCTTAAAAGCTTTCTCATCATCGGTCATCCTCCCGTTCAAACTTCCACATCTGATCTCATAGTAGTTTCAACGCCGTGACAAAGAAGTACTACTCTTTTCCAGGTGACGCCTCAAAAATTGACTGAAAACTTCCATGCGACCTTCTTAGAACGAGCCTCCCAAGTCCCACCTGTTATGACAAATCTGCTCGCAGCCTGCATTGTTCTCACTCGCGCACTCATCTTCATCAGCATAGAAAGCGAGGAAGAAGCCATCTCTCTCCACTGATGCATCCGATGCAAACTCGACTCTAACGCGATTGTTCTTCGACGTCAGTACAAGAGGCTCCACTGCAAATACACCTTTGTTTGCTTTTGATATAAATTGGCCCTTCAAATCAATCACCACTTCAACTACTCTCTTTTTTTATGTTCTCTTAAGCGGCTGCACACAATTGAGTTTTTTAATTCCTCATTTATCAAATCACCTCTAAAATTACAATCATGGATCAGCTTCATTAGAACCTTATAATCTTATACCTCTTCAGTCCATAAACTTCTTAGCCCTGAGTTTGTATTGACGGTTGAGAAGCTAATTTCCACCCGGTTACGCCTTATACAAAGAGAGATCTGGTTGAACCCGATCCCAACAATTAACCAGTTTCTGTCGACAGGATAGTTCAATCACACTTCGTCTCAACCTGGCGTCTCTGCCTGTGAAATCTGTATGTACATAGTTGGGCGTTTTTTGATTAATAAAAGCGAGCTGACCATGTTCGCCGCAGAGCTTCTCTCTGTCCCCAATACGGAGATAGTCATAGGCGCAGTCGTTCTTCATGCCTTCTATGTTGAGATGAGTTATGTTGATGAAGAGCTGAGTTCCAAAAGGGCTTTCTATCTCCCAGACGCAGGTCTTAGATGAGGGATAAGCAGCAGGAAAACCGGGAGACGACAGCTCTCCCGAGGACGCTCGTAAGAGACCGCCGCAAGTACCTGTACTCATGAAGAAGCTGAATGTTTTCACAGCAGCTGCTTTTTTGAACGTAAGAATGGAGATAAACAGAGTATTCTTAGCATAGAAGTTCAAATATCTGGTTAAATATTTACATGAGATTTCAGGTACCCAGAAAAACTTTATCATGGGAGGTACCTAGGGTTTTTTAAGTGTTAGAGCTCTGAAATCGGCTGTCATATTTATTGTCGCCAGAATCACATCGCTCAACGGGGAATGATGAGGTGTAATGTGACAGTTAACCCTGCTCTCTGGCAGAGCAAAGCGAGGTTCAAGGTGAATGAGACTGACTCTCGCACGTTTTGCCATCTGACCGCAGAGAGTATCCAATGTCGCATGCACATTCGTAGCCACCCACTTTATTTACACAACGATGTTCGCAAGGGTTCGAAGACGATTCACACTCATCTAATTCCTTCAAGAATGTTCATAAGTAACTTTTCGCCGCAGCACTCGATCCCGGTAAGAACGAGACGGTTAGGTTCAATCCCGATCCTGGTAAGAACGAAACGGTTAGGTTCAATCCCGATCCCGGTAAGAACGAGACGGTTAGGTTCAAGCCCGTCTTGTGGAATAGGTTTCGCGTGCGATAATTTAAAAATAAGCCTCTTTTCAAAGTATTTTAGATACTTCTAACAAATTTTAACAAATTTCGCTATCGTAATTCGACTCAACAAGTGTTATTTTCTCAAATAGTAAGTGCTTCCGATTCTGAGTAAAAAAAAACATTTTGAAAACTCTTTTTCAAATTTCACAGAACCTTTTTTTAAGAAATAGTAAGGACCAGAATATCAAAATGAATGAAAACTGACTTCTAAAAACTCAATTTCAAAGCCAGATTTCTGCACGGAACTGTCGGAAACGAAACGAAGCGTCATTTGATTCGAACGTCTACTGACAACCTTAAATGCTTTAAAATGAAAACGAAAAAACGATCGTGAATGATTAACAAAGGATTAGTATTGTACTCAACTGTTACTTGACAAAGTCTGATATGTGTACATAGTATCTATTTCTGCTCTTTAACACGCCTAATGTGAGGAAAAACAAAAGTGAGGTAGAAGATTGTAAGCGTCTGAGAAACTTGATGTCTATTTCTCAAGCATTCACAATTATGCGCTTAAATTGACTTTTTGACGCCGAATTTTTAGATTCCTTTCAACTAGTTATTCGATTATTCATTTATTCATACACTCACGGTGAAAGAAAACCATTTAGTAATGTCGAAACAGAAATAACAAAAATGCCTCGAGAAGTGATCAAAAGCCTCAAATTTTTGGTTAACCAAATGGGTAATTTGATTGAAAAGGCTCGAATACGGCTCGGGGAAACGTTTTCTTGGTTAGCCGAGAACGTAACGGCTTCTGGCTTCTCGATTCCCATTTTAAAATGAACCAGCCCATAACTCGGACGTCACCTGTGTCGTGGTCGTCTGACCGCAGAGCGTACTGAGCGGCGGGCCCTCCTCGCCGCCCCCTTCGTAGATGACCACGCGGTCGTAAATGCATTCTTTGTGCTGTTCCAACTAAGAAAGAATGAAAGAGTGTCCGCGTTGCGTAAACAAAAAAAATACTCATCATCACTATTTGCACAAGACCGGTTTACCAATCGAAAAATTGATCGATTGAAGTACAATACATATTTGATTTTTGACCCGACACTAGGAGAAAAAAAACCGTTTCTTATGTTTTCTATCAATAAATTAGAAATTAGTATCACTATAAAAACCGGGAAAGCCTCGAAATCGCTTTTTACATTGATATAAACTATTTTAAAACTGTGATAACTACAATCAGCACACACGCTTGTCATACTAGCTCTCATTCCCTCGCTCATAGCATCCGAAAACGCTCGATTTTTGACGCTTTATTTACCTGACCTCATGTTGAAGCGTATAAATCTGATTGAATTTGATTTTTTGAGGATTTTTGGGATCAAAGATTTTCGCAAGTCCTGTTTGCGTTAGAGTGTCTGAAACTTCATTAGTACTGTGACCTTCTGTTTACTGGGCCTGAGCCTAGTAGATCTAGATCAAGCCCTAATAGATCAAAATTAGTAAATGAGAAATTTATCTATCAAAATAAACTCTGCGTCTAAAATTGATCTAAAAAAGAAACAGCTATCGCTCTCATCCGAGCTAGCTATCGCTCTCATCCGAGCTAGCTATCGCTCTCATCCGAGCTAGCTATCGCTCTCATCCGAGCTAGCTATCGCTCTCATCCGAGCTAGCTATCGCTCTCATCCGAGCTAGCTATCGCTCTCATCCGAGCTAGCTATCGCTCTCATCCGAGCTAGCTATCGCTCTCATCCGAGCTAGCTATCGCTCTCATCCGAGCTAGCTATCGCTCTCATCCGAGCTAGCTATCGCTCTCATCCGAGCTAGCTATCGCTCTCATCCGAGCTAGCTATCGCTCTCATCCGAGCTAGCTATCGCTCTCATCCGAGCTAGCTATCGCTCTCATCCGAGCTAGCTATCGCTCTCATCCGAGCTAGCTATCGCTCTCATCCGAGCTAGCTATCGCTCTCATCCGAGCTAGCTATCGCTCTCATCCGAGCTAGCTATCGCTCTCATCCGAGCTAGCTATCGCTCTCATCCGAGCTAGCTATCGCTCTCATCCGAGCTAGCTATCGCTCTCATCCGAGCTAGCTATCGCTCTCATCCGAGCTAGCTATCGCTCTCATCCGAGCTAGCTATCGCTCTCATCCGAGCTAGCTATCGCTCTCATCCGAGCTAGCTATCGCTCTCATCCGAGCTAGCTATCGCTCTCATCCGAGCTAGCTATCGCTCTCATCCGAGCTAGCTATCGCTCTCATCCGAGCTAGCTATCGCTCTCATCCGAGCTATCGCTCTCATCCGAGCTAGCTATCGCTCTCATCCGAGCTAGCTATCGCTCTCATCCGAGCTAGCTATCGCTCTCATCCGGGCCGGCCTCTCCATGGCTCCTTCGATAAAACCGATACCTTCTCTACTTGACATGGACATTCAATACATCCCTCTCTCTTTCGTACAGTCTTTTCTAAAAGATGTCATCAAGGAAGCTCTGTTTCCTCTACACCAAGCTCTCTCAGCTCAAACTGCCGAAATCAACGAGTTGCGACAAACCATCTCCCAAGTTCAAAAGTCTGTTTCGCCAGCTTCTCTCCGGCCACACATTCACTCTGCTATGGTTGAGGCCTCTATCAGAGACAAGGAGATGCTAATCTCCAAGTCAAAGAGAGCGGTCTTACTCAAGCTTCCGGAAAAGAAATCCCCTGAAGAAACACTCGCCTCCGATAACAAGACTCTCCTCGAAATTTTCTCTAAATTGGAATCTCCAGTGCTACTCGAAGCATTCCAAAAGGGAAATGTCTCTCATCATCGTCACCCTCTCGGGTCACCAAGGGCCTACTCCTCTAAAGGTCGACCTATCAAAATACAATTTGATCAACCTTCTACCAGAGATGCTTTTCTCAAATCGATAAGAAGTGCAACACAGGTCGTTGTTGTTGTTGTAGATTGCCCGCCGTAAGTCTCCGGCTGGGTAGACGAGGTCTTCTTTGACATGGCTCAGAAAACAATAACCTTACTTACCTCATTTATCTAATTACATTTATTTCTCTTTCTCTCTCGGGGTTTTTTTCCCCTTTTTTTTTCGTCGTTCACAGGTCGTTCCTAGAGGATGCTACATACGTGCAGATCTCTCTCCAGCTGAGTTACTGGCTGAGAGAGACTGCAAGCTTATCGCCTCGGACTGTTCACTACCACCGCTCAAAGTCATCGACTCTCATTTGGAGCCTATGACCTTTCACCCTCCCAAGAGACGCAGTGTCCTTACTCCTCCAGTCCCTTCATCATTATTCCCTTAACCACCACATTTATGTTCTCATTCCATTCCCTCTGCTGCTATGAATGATTCTCTTCCTCCGCCAGCCATTGCACTTTTGTCTGCGTCTCCGCCAGTTCTCAGGAGAAGTGCCCGAACTCAGCAGAAGACCGCAAGCAACAAGAAAAAGAACTCAGGATCGAAATAGCGGTTAAAGGGCGTGAGTTCCGTTAGGCTTAAATGTGTTTCATTTAACGCTCGTTCGATTAAAAATAAATTGTATGATCTTCATAATTTTCTTCGAATTTCTTCCCCTGATATCCTATTCATCTGTGAGACCTGGCTGAGTTCTAATGAACCTGATTCTCTTCCTTACATTGTCTTCAGAGCAGATCGACCAGATTGTAACCGTGGTGGAGGATCTGTCATACTCATTAAGCCTCATCTCTCTCCAGTACTTGTTTCTTCTTTTTCCCATGAGTCTATTGAATGTATTGCGATTGATGTTTTCACCAGCGATATGTGCTCACTTCCATTTCCCACTATTCGACTCATCGCATGTTACCGATCTCCTAACTCAGTTCTTACTAGCATTGAAGAATTCATTAACTACCTCATCCCTCACTGCTCACTTCCTTTTCCCGCCGTTATTTGTGGTGATTTGAATTTTCCGAATGTAGACTGGATCAATTCATGCGCCCTCTCTCAGTGTCACTCATCAAATGCCTTCTTGCAATTTACTAATGATTATCATCTCACGCAATACGTCAAATCTTCTACTCGAAATGATAACTTACTTGATTACGTTTTTTGTAACCATAATGTGATTGCCGATTGTTTAACCTCGCACCCTTTCTCTACTAGTGATCACATGTCTGTAAACTTCTCTATCACCGACTGTTGTATTCCTTCATCTCGTCCTTCTACACATTTACTTCCTCAGTGGAGGAAAGCTAACTGGGAAGCCATGAATGAATCACTTATCTCAATTGACTGTACCCTTGCTTTCTCGACTTTGACCATTGATCAATGCGTTTCTTTTCTGACTAACACTTTATGCTCTCTCGTGTCTATGCATGTACCCCATTCAACTCCTAAGAAACCACATCTCAAGTATCCTCGTAAGATCAGAAGAATGTATAGTTTCCTACATAGATCCAAGAAGCATGCTCTATCTCGTCCAATGATTATGAAAGTTTGTAAAAAACTGCATAGAGAAGTTTTAGAATTTGAATGTCAACGCGAAGAATGCTTTGAATTACCTACTAACTTCAAACTCTTCTACCGTACCATAAACAATCGTACGAAGTCCAGCAACGCTATTTCTTCCTTGATTGTTAACAATGTCCCCATTAAATCAACTAGTGAAATTGTCAATCGCTTCTCTAACTTTTTTGCCTCCATCTCCTCTCCACCCATATCTGGTCCACTTCCATCCATTTCAGTCCCCCACCCGATTCAATATGATACCATTGTGACCCCTTTTGATGTTTGTAACCTGATCAATCGTTTGAGGCCCAGAATTAATACCTCTCCTGACTCTTTACCGAACCTTCTTATCAAAAAATCTCTCAGTTCCAATCTCAATCATATTCTCTAATTCATTGACCTTAGGATACTTTCCGAACGCCTGGAAAACTGGTATCATCAAACCAATTCATAAGAAAGGCAGCAAATCCGATGTTAACAACTTTCGCCCCAACACCCTTGTCAATTCTCTTTCCAAACTCTTTGAGAAACACATTCACAACATTATATACAACCATTTAGAATTTAATCATGTTCTACATCACAATCAATCAGGATTTCGTCGTAAGCGCTCCACTGTATCTTCCCTTGTTGAGTCCTATTCACTTTATCTCTCGCTCCTTGCCAGAAAGCAATCGTTTGACATCTGCCTCATAGACTTTTCCAAAGCTTTCGACCTTGTCGACCACAGATTTCTTGTTCATAAATTACAATGTTGTGGTATTCACTCTTCGTTGTTATCTCTCGTGACCTCTTTTTTGTCACATCGCTCTGCTAGGGTCAGCATTAACAATCAATTTTCCGATGTGAAATTAACAGATATAGGTGTCCCCCAAGGTAGCTGTCTAGGACCGCTTCTTTTTTCCGTTTTTGTTAACGACATCATCGAATTGATACCACCTGATGTACATTGTTTTCTCTACGCTGACGATGTAAAAATTTTCTCCAAAGACCCCTATCTCCTCCAGTTAGCCATAGATCACATTGCCGATTATGCTGTGAAATGGGCCTTAACCATCTCTGTTCCCAAATGTCTTGTTATACATTGTGGTTTAAACAATCCTAGAAAGATATTCCTCCTGAACAACAGTGTTCTTCCTAGCGAACTTGAAGCTCGCGATCTGGGTATTCATTTTACATCCTCACTCACTTTTTCTAATTATATTAACATTACCGTTTCCATAGCGTACAAATGTATGAACATCATCTTCCGCTCTCTCAGAACCTCCTCCATTCCTGTACTACTCCGTGCATATAAAACGTATATTCTTCCACTTCTCGAATCCGGTTCCGAAATCTGGTGCCCTACCTCGGTCAGACAAATCAATGACATAGAGCGGATACAAAGAAATTTCACTAGAAGAGTACTTGTTAGAGCTGGTCTCTGCAAGCTTGAATATTCCGCTAGGTTAAAGCTTCTATCTCTAGATTCTCTTGAGTATGTATAGACGTGCTATAATTGACCTATGTTTTCTCCACAAAGCGATTTATAGCCATTTCCATTTTGATCACTCATCTCTGTTCCAGTTTCTTCCCTCACCATATAGCAACCGAAAGTGTCATTCGTTAAGAATTATTCTCCCATTCAGACTTACCGCTTCCTATAGCACATGTGCTTCCCGCTGTATTGATTCTTGGAACTCTTTAGCTTCTCACATTGTTTCAATATCATCCACTAAACTATTCAAAGAAGCTCTCTTTAAACTTCCCCCTACTGCAATTATTGCCTGCTCGAAACTTCGCCTGTGATTATGATTAACTTTGCTTACCCTAATCTCTATAATTTAACATTTCGTATGCCTCATTTTCATTGTGAATTTTTACTTACTTACACTGAACTCGCGCCCGCGACAGGTCTCCTATGTGTGTGATTTCATCTTAATTTTATACGCAAGGAATAAAGAATGAATGAATGAAACAAACACACTAAGAAACACGAAGAATCCCTGGAAAGTTAGAGACGCTTTAGGGATCTTCCACGGGTTTAGTACCCATAACCGATGAGCGGCGTCACTGACATGGAGGAAAACAATTTTGAGGGCGACCTGCCGGCCCTCGGCGACTCTAATCGACCAGAGACAGTCGGCATTGGGCGGGTAGGCCTCCGGGTAGTGCGGACTCTCGATTCTTCCTGCGTTGCTCTTTTCACCGTTTGTTTATTCACAAGAAGTTTTCAAAGTGATTCAAATGATTTACTTAGTGAAAATTTCCGCTAATCCCATCGGGATAGGGAAGTTCATTGTCTATTAGATTG
Organism: Allodiplogaster pararmata; assembly: GCA_964056735.1. Lineage (NCBI taxonomy): Eukaryota > Metazoa > Nematoda > Chromadorea > Rhabditida > Diplogasteridae > Allodiplogaster > Allodiplogaster pararmata. Next base: position 38,161,938 of record OZ057405.1, read on the forward strand.
GTAATTCATTTCTCTTCCTCCAACCAATAACTTTCAGATCTTCTCTAACCTTATAATATAAAGGATTTGGAATTTTTCCGTCTAAATGCTCTTTTTAACTCCAGCTTTCTTTATTTTTTCATCTTTCTCATTCAAACTAGTACTGATTAACCTTCCTTTCTCATGACTAGACACTAGTCATAAAATTGATGAAGTCATTTTTGAGGTGCACACAAAGTTTGGTTTCCTTTCTATTGTAAAAAGATCCCTAAATCGATGCTGTCAATAAAGTCACATATACATATGTACTATGTATACATACAATACAAACGAATCGGTGCATCATTAAGTCGGATTGTCAGACATGCAAAAAAGAGCTGAAGTTAAGAACTGAAACCAATCTCCGCACTTCAGACCGAACTTCCAAATTAACTCTTATGAACTTTAAACGATACAATGACCCACATTCTTTCTTTTCTAGAACAATTGCTTTATGGAATAAAGTTACAGATAATTTCAAAGAGATTCAAGATATCAAAGCATTCGGCCAGGCTCTAGAAGAGATCGACCTCTCAAATCTCATAGCCCTACCGAACTATCTGTTGTCAACAACAAGAGTGGACACCAACGAAAATTGATTATCTTATTCCCCATTATTCCACATTATTTCCCTTCCTATCTCATGATTCCATATAAGCGATGGCCTTACAAGCTATCATATGGTAATAAAGAATTTCAATTTCAATGTAATTTGATAAAATGGGAGCATCAGTTCTAAAAAAAAGGATTTAAAAACTCAGTAACTCAACAAAAAGAACATATATCAGAAAAACCTGAGGATGCGTAGAGGGGCCCTCCACAGATCACGTCAAATGTGGCTGCAATTGCTCAAGATCAACTGCCAGAAAAAACCAGGTTAAAAAAGGTATTTTGGAAAATAGGAGGGAAAAGAAAAAGGGAATAGGAAAATGAGAAAGGTATGAAAAAAGATAGCAAATGACAATGAGAGAGACGGTCAGAGAAAAAGGAAAAGACAGAGAAAGATAGAGACAAAGAAAGAGGGTAGAAGAGAAAAAGAAGGAGGAAGAGGAAGAAAGAGAAACCTCTTAACAGATGATTGAGTTGGTGATATAAATAGTAAGGAGAAAAGGGCGAGGCTAAAATATTGGCGAACTGCGTTTGTCATTTGTAATCGGTGTCCCGTACGTTGTCTTTTTGAAGTTCAGATGAAATTAGCGGTTGCGAAATACAGGCAGAGCAAGGTTTACGCCTGACTCTTTTTTTCTACTTTTTCTTCTATCTCACTGTTCTCCCGTCAATCTCGCCTCGCCTCGAATCTCGACAAAATATCTAACTTGATTTTTCTTTCAATCTCACAATCGGTTGTTTTGACTTGAATAACCTTTAGTAAAAGAGAACTACAGATGAATTATGCTCGTTCTTTCTCTCTCGCCCTCTCTCTTTGTTCTCTTTCTCTCTCAGTCCCTTCTTTCTCTCTCACTCTCTTTTTCTTCTATTTCTCTCTCAGTCCCTTCTTTCTCTCTCACTCTCTTTTTCTTCTATTTCTCTCTCAGTCCCTTCTTTCTCTCTCACTCTCTTTTTCTTCTATTTCTCTCTCAGTCCCTTCTTTCTCTCTCACTCTCTTTTTCTTCTATTTCTCTCTCAGTCCCTTCTTTCTCTTTCACTCTCTCTTTGTTCTCTTTCTCTCTCAGTCCCTTCTTTCTCTCTCACTCTCTCTCTCTCTTTGTTCTGTTTCTCTCTCATTCCCTTCTCTCTCTTTTTTCTCTTTCTCTCTCAGTCCCTTCTTTCTCTCTCACTCTCTCTTTGTTCTCTTTCTCTCTCATTCCCTTCTCTCTCTTTTTTCTCTTTCTCTCTCAGTCCCTTCTTTCTCTATCTCGTTTCATTATCTCCTATTCTCTATTCGTTCACCCGGTTTCACTCTTAATATATGAGCAATTGATGCATGGGAATATTCACAATCACATGATACCACCGCAAGAGTTGAAAAAAACGGCAAAAATAAGGAATTTCGAACGGTGCATAGTAACATACCGCGGAAAAACGTGTCTGCCCACTTTCAAGAGGTGATATAGAATGAATATGTATATATAAGGCCAAACATGAACATAGGCTGAACACGCATTTTATTCATCCCCGCTGAACTCCTGCACAACTTTGAGTAGCATAAAACATAATGTAATCCAGCTAACCAATGAAAAGATTGGGTAACGGGGAGTTATTTGTGGCCTCCACCAGAAGTCGATTGGTGGAAGATACTAGGGTCCTCGGAGTTGAGTCCTCTCCTCCACAGAAGCTGTCTGCAATCAGTCCAATAACTTGGAGCATCTTGTACTTTCTAAATGATACAGCCTACTTGAATTTTCTAGATTATATCATTTACGTGTGAGCAATCGATTACTTATAAGATTATCTAGATTTGTTCCAAAATTTTCAAAACCTTTATGAGCTGTTGAGCATATCCCTCATCTTATCTTAGCGAAAAAGCTGAAGCAAGCCTGGTAAACTTTCTCTTGAAATTACTTCTTCACACTCTCCATGAAACATCAAGAAGTTTGCGATGAATGAAACAGCGATAATGATATCACAACATATGATCATCCCGTTTTTCTGAATAAGTTTGTTTGCAAAAACCGCGTTGGCTCCGGGTAAGAGAAAGACAGATAGGGTTGATCCAGTGAGGTGAATAGGGATGAAGGGTTGACAGATAGGGATGATAGGGTTTATCCCCTTTTCCCGTTCATCCCGTGGGATAAACTAGCTTCTGCCCTTGCGATAATTTCACTTCAATAAGAAAAATTCAGTTTTACATTATCTTTATAGAAGGAAAGGCTACGTTTTCCGATTATGTGCGCCTTGTGAAAAGTTTTATGAAAAGCCTGGATTTTCCTGAAAGGTTCGTTAAAAGAGGGCCTTATCGAAAAAAGTATTATTTGATACAAACGTTACCAGAAAACACCAGTATTAACCAAGAATATTCGCCGTCTGAGTGTAACCATCTCTCACGATGACCTTATCACTTTGCACATCAGAACAACCTTTTCCTGTCAGTCCTTGAAACATGGATTCATTTAATCGATGAATTGAGAGGAGTGATACATTCGACCAATCATTTAATAAACCTTTAGAAAAACTTGTTTCGATTCTAACATCCATTATTCACTTAATTTCTCGATTACTTTGTTTTCTATGTATATAAAGATGTTCTCATTTTGCAGACTTTCCGGAACTGTAAACTTGAGAGAATTTGAGCACCAAGGATTTGGGTGATAAGATGGTTCTTCGATAGCTATCTAGAGCAGTCGAAAACGTGTTTCTCGATAACGTTTTTTTTACATCGACTTTAAATAATGAAGTATTTTTTCATAAGCAAATTTTTTTGATGCATGAATCAACATAGAAAAAACACGGAGGTTTTTCGTAGAAGCTAACTCGATGCGGATACATTCAGAAAGATGGTATGGCCTTCTGGCGCGACGAGTCTCCACACACACAGGGATCCATTTGTGACCAGTTGTCCAGAGTCCGCGAAGATGGCTCCACCGCAAACTGTAAACTCGTTTTCGAGGATTTCATGAAGAAGAAAAAAAAAACTTTTTAAAGGAACTGTGATTCTTCTAAATAAACTTTCACTAAGTTGAGTAACTTTAAGTTTCTTCTAATCTGCAGCTGGACTGTGTATATATCTGCAGCTGGACTGTGTATATATCTGCAGCTGGACTGTGTATATATCTGCAGCTGGACTGTGTATATATCTATCTACATGTACGAACGATCAGCTCGAATCAAACAACTCAAACACACAACTAAAATACTCTGAAAAGACTTCGCCGAAAGATTTTTTAGTACCTTAATGTGTTAAACACAAAAAATACCGTTTTTGACTCGTGATTATCAGTAAAAATGAGATATTTTATTTACTAATACTATTGAATTTTCCCCTCAACCGCATGATTGAACTCGGTCTCCAGAAAAGTTAGTACACTTTGAAACTCATAGTCCAAACCGTATCTTATTATAAATTCCCGTGTCTTAATGTTCTATTTTTATCGATCTACGTCAGGAACACGAGTTCTATTTTTATCGATCTACGTCAGGAACACGAGTTCTATTTTTATCGATCTACGTCAGGAACACGAGTTCTATTTTTATCGATCTACGTCAGGAACACGAGTTCTATTTTTATCGATCTACGTCAGGAACACGAGTTCTATTTTTATCGATCTACGTCAGGAACACGAGTTCTATTTTTATCGATCTACGTCAGGAACACAAGTTCTATTTTTATCGATCTACCTCAGGAACACGAGTTCTATTTTTATCGATCTACCTCAGGAACACGAGTTCTATTTTTATCGATCTACCTCAGGAACACGAGTTCTATTTTTATCGATCTACCTCAGGAACACGAGTTCTATTTTTATCAATCTACGTCAGGAACACGAGTTCTATTTTTATCGATCTACCTCAGGAACACGAGTTCTATTTTTATCGATCTACCTCAGGAACACAAGTTCTATTTTTATCGATCTACGTCAGGAACACGAGTTCTATTTTTATCGATCTACGTCAGGAACACGAGTTCTATTTTTATCGATCTACGTCAGGAACACGAGTTCTATTTTTATCGATCTACGTCAGGAACACGAGTTCTATTTTTATCGATCTACCTCAGGAACACGAGTTCTATTTTTATCGATCTACGTCAGGAACACGAGTTCTATTTTTATCGATCTACGTCAGGAACACGAGTTCTATTTTTATCGATCTACGTCAGGAACACGAGTTCTATTTTTATCGATCTACGTCAGGAACACGAGTTCTATTTTTATCGATCTACCTCAGGAACACGAGTTCTATTTTTATCGATCTACGTCAGGAACACGAGTTCTATTTTTATCGATCTACGTCAGGAACACGAGTTCTATTTTTATCGATCTACCTCAGGAACACGAGTTCTATTTTTATCGATCTACGTCAGGAACACGAGTTCTATTTTTATCGATCTACGTCAGGAACACGAGTTCTATTTTTATCGATCTACGTCAGGAACACGAGTTCTATTTTTATCGATCTACCTCAGGAACACGAGTTCTATTTTTATCGATCTACGTCAGGAACACGAGTTCTATTTTTATCGATCTACGTCAGGAACACGAGTTCTATTTTTATCGATCTACGTCAGGAACACGAGTTCTATTTTTATCGATCTACGTCAGGAACACGAGTTCTATTTTTATCGATCCACGTCAGGAACACGAGTTCTATTTTTATCGATCTACGTCAGGAACACGAGTTCTATTTTTATCGATCTACGTCAGGAACACGAGTTCTATTTTTATCGATCCACGTCAGGAACACGAGTTCTATTTTTATCGATCTACGTCAGGAACACGAGTTCTATTTTTATCGATCCACGTCAGGAACACGAGCAATGGTTAAACAGTGTGTAATTGTACGCATTTCGGATCACAAAATTTTAAATCATGTTGTGGTTTTTTGTGAAATTTTCCTTCGCGATCATAGTAGAGTGGTATATGTATGATACATTTCTACAATTTTTTACTCGTGAATTGTTTTGTTTTAAAACTTTTTCAGAAAATGTGTTCGAATAAGAAGTTTTTTCGTAAAGAAAATGCATAATATCTGTCTTATAAAATGCAAAATTCCGGTAATTTGAAAGTTTTCCATTTTAAGTTACGGACAGACAAAGTTATATTTACATTTACATCAAAGTAGCACAATGAGCTAAAGCTCATTGTGCTACTTTGCTTCGGTTAACTGGTAAGAACACTAAGCGCATTTTTGAAGGGGTTAATTTCTGGACATCCTTCCCTACATGAACTGACTCTCGCATTGATAGAGCCGCCTGGCTTGTCTGATGTCTCCTTCACTCAATTGGATCCTTTGGCCAATTTCGCCTTTGAATCCTGTAACCATTTTGGTGACAAAATCAGTCGTATACATCCCATTCTCTCGATGCCCCTCGCCGTTTCGCCTAAGCCACCTCTTTTATACTTGAACTAGTTTATTGCTGATCGAATCAACTATTAGAATTGTATTATCTGGGCACAACTTTTTTCTGCTACAGATCTACTGCTGTAAACTGCGAAGCGTTAAAAAACCTGCACTATTCTTAGGGAGTATAGTGTCGTGGAAGAGTCCGCGTGAGAAAGTGTCCCTTGCGTAGTGCATGATGGAGAGGAAGTCGTAGCTCTCACCCAAGGAGTCCACTTCCTCCGCCTTTGCCTTCTCGAAGTTATAGTCTTGGCCTAAGCAAAACAACAACCTAATTTCTAGAAAAAGAGTTCTGGAAAAATCTTCCGACATAATCTAAGTATATTCGTACGGCCTGATTCAGGATAATTTCGGGTGACTAGCTCCAGAGAAGTGAAACATACCTGGCTGGATGCTTTTGTAGAAGATATCGACGAATTGGTCTCGGTCTGGCCGCGTGTGCTCGTGCCAGAAGCCGATGACGTGGCCAAGCTCGTGGACGACGATCCCAAACTTGTCACAGTTTTTTCCGATAGAAATGGCCTGAGGCCCATCGCCTCTCCGGCCTACATACGAACAGCAACTGGAAAGAAGATAAATATAAACAGAGGGAAAAAAGGGAAAGATACAGAAAAAGTGAGAAAAAGAGAAATGAAAAGAAAGAGAGAAAGGAAAAAGTAGAAAGATTTGAAAGGGAAACTAAAAATGAGAGATATACATTGAGAAAAGATATAATAGAAAGAGAAAAAATAGAGGAATAATGAGACAGAGAAAGTTTGTCCTCCGATTCTATGTCCTCGTGTTCAAAGGATTAGTATGGTCGGTTATTGAATTTGTGCGAAACAAGTCACCATTCTTTATTTCATATAGATCTCGACTTATGCTTGATAGCTCAACTATAAGATGATAAACCTTAAATTGTAATGAAATATTAGTATGTACCTTTCTCATCCTGTTTGATTTGCTGTATAGTTCTGATCTAATCGGAATAGTTCTAATCGGATTGTTAAAGTTCGGACCCAATCGATAATATTTATAACTCAAAACAATTTATACTTCAGTCAATGAAAATTTAAGATGATGAACCCGCATTTGTCGATGGTGAAGAGGATGTAGTGGGTGTGAGATGGCTGATGGGGCACAAAAGACACACAGGTGTGCACCTCCCAGTGCCGCATGGCCTTCTTGAAGAGATTACCGTGCTCTCCTCAACTACTCTCACATGACTATCTTAACTACTTTCCCATGACTCCTAAACCCATGACTATCTCAACTACTTTCCCATGACTCCTAAACCCATGACTATCTCAACTACTTTCCCATGACTCCTAAACCCATGACTATCTTCTCAACTACTTTCCCATGACTCCTAAACCCATGACTATCTCAACTACTTTCCCATGACTCCTAAACCCATGACTATCTCAACTACTTTCCCATGACTCCTCTTCTACTTCATGTACGGCTTTTTTTGAAAAAAGGAAATATTTTCTCCGTGTTACTGTTTGAAAAAAAAAAGAAGATTTAGAATGAGGAAAGCCCGGGAAAAACTATAAACATAGTCTCTGGATGTTTCAATAAAAAGATGGTTCAATCATTTTTGACATTTCCCTAGTCAAGATATTTCTTTCAAAAACTGCATTCTTAAAACAAAACAAAAGATACATTTATGTATGTGCCACTAGGCTTTTTTTATTTAGATGATCTGTGCTCGTCTCGTCTATATCAATCTCGTCTATATCAACAAATGTTCAGTTAATATTGCATTTCAACAGAGATCTTGCGTAGAACTCCATAATAGTCGACGATTCTTGTCGAATAACTTTCTGTTTCATGTAGCTATCAAATAGAGACAATCCTGCGGACCGCACTTTACCGTGGAGTTTTGCTGATATTTTTTTGTTTAACGCTAAAATAGCATAAAATTCAGCCTCGCACTAAGAGAGAAGTAGAGGTTATACAGTGCACACATTATTGGGCAATGAGAAACTTTTTTGTGATTTAACCTGTGAAGTTGGATGCGATGACGTAGGGGATGACACCATTCGGCCAGAGACGATCGCGCCGTGCAGTCGCCGCCCGCTGCTTCCGACCGTTGTAGGAGTGAGCTGGACGAAAAAGATTGCCATAATACGATACCCGATTTTCATTAAAAATGTGATGAGAAATCGTATCCTCTTGTTGTTGTTGTTGTTGCCGGCAAGCAGCCCGCATCGAAGACTTTTGGTTATGAACACTCTCTTTAATGAGTGAGGTCCACGTGTTCTTCGGACGAGATGCGTCCGGAGAAGGGTTTTGATGTCCTTTGCAGTCCTGAGACTGTCATGCTGCACCTTGTAAAGGCGGACATCGTTGTAGCAACCTGTTAATGCTATAGGCCTAGTGAGTGGGTGGTCAAGCCGGCCTAGCATCGTTTTTGGAGGGAGTAGAGACGTCTCGCCTGTCGTTGACCGGCAAGAGGCTATTTGACTGGCGCCTCGACTCGCCATTGAAAAGTATAGCGGAGTATCGGCTGATGTTTTGTCCGGTGGCATGCCCAGGCCGGTCCGGCATCGCCCTCCTTTGGCGAGCTATACTACCCAGTTTTGGTCCGCGGCGGGATTTCCTCCCGCTACCTCCCACCACGAATTCTTCGTAGGGAGGCGTCCCTCTATCCGCCACCTGAGGTCGCGCTCGATTCTGGACTGGATGATCCGGCTCCATCCGTGACAGGCTTTTAAGGCGTTAGAGTCACGAATGGCCACTGTTGCCAGTATGTTTCGAGATCGTATCCTCTTAAAAAAATATCAAAATAACCTTGTTTAACAATAGTTTTCCGCTTACTTTTCTGTGAACTGAGCTGTAAACTAGTTTTTTAAACTGCTTTTCCCCCGCTCGTTTTAATGGTGTTTAAACCTTCGAAAAATTTAGGCAGACACGTGATGTGGTCTACCATGACCTTTTAGTGTAGTGTCCCAGTTGCTGAACTCTTTGTCATGGGCTCAACCGCGCATGTTAACTTTAACTCATTCGCAATCCTAGCTCCTAAAGTATCAACAAACGCGAACATTCTGAAGGCAGTGAAGCTTGGTTGAGACGAAATAAGGCACCACTACCACAAGGACAAAAGATGATCTATGGGGGTCAAACACAACTATTTCTTTTTCATTGACCCGGACTGCGAGCGTGTTTCAAATCCCAATACCAAGGTCACAATGCTTAATCATATGATAATGATAAATGAAAAAAGTAAGACTTGTTATTTGAGCTATGATAAATGTTTCAGTCAGTGTCGAGTGGTAGAGGCCCACATGCTTCTACATGCTCTCGCCTAGACACTCCCGCACGGCAGTCACACAACTGAAGCTACTTTTGGAACAGTTTTCTTTTTCTCTCTCCCCCATCTTCTCGTCGAGTACTATGTTGGCACAAAATGCGGTAGAGACGATCAGAAACAACACCGGAAGGACCAAGTAAAATAATATCAGAACATTAAACTGGGTGACATAAAAAATATTCAGAGCTCAGTTTGACGTTTAAGGTCTTTCGAGTGCCATTGTGGGTTTTGAGTCGACTTAAACGTGTACTTATACAAATGTATGTAAATGATTCAACTGCGACACGGACGACATTAAAAATCCAGCCATTTTTGAGCAGAATTGTGAGCGCATTACAGAGAGTTGGCTGGGTTCGATTCCGCCTCGTGAAATACATAGTTGTGATCCATAAAATAATGTAACCATGGTAAACGAGGCCTCACAGCCTTTAACTGTGTAACTGAGCATCTTTTGGCTTCAAGTGATGACTAATTTCTAACATATTCCGGTTTTTCAGCGAGAAATTGTAAAGAAATCAAAATAGTTTAATCAAAAAATTTCAGCGCTTCCAAAATGGACTTAAACAACCACTGGAATTTCCAATTGAATCTGTGCAGATTCAATTGGAAACTCAATAATTTTAATGTACAAGTTAAAATTTCAACAAATTTTTTAAAATAATCTACTTGTAACCATCCCGTTAACACAAATGACCCAGAAAATACAGTAGAATATTGCCTGGTACTGTATATATGTGGGAGTTCGAACCATGCATTTGAGAATCCTTCCAGATTGTGCATTTCGGCCCAAGGTCTTCATCCGCTGGCGGGAGCGAAAGAGCCACAGGAACAGAGAAGACAGAAGCTGCTAGCCATAACAAGAAGAGCAGAGGTCGATTGGGCATCGGAGTAATATGGTGGTGCGACTGTGGCGCCATCGGCATGGACCCCAGACCAGTCGGGTCGGAAGTGCAACCTCTTAGAAGAATATAGGGGGTAGAGAGATATACTTAGAGGATGAGAGAGTAGTTCAAGATACAGCGAGAGAGAGTGTCAAAGAGACAGATAAAAGAGAAGGAAGAGAGATTCTGACACAGAAAGACAGGAAGATAGTCACACAGAAACAAGAAGAGAGGTAAAGAGAGAAGTAGAGAGGCACGAGAGAGTGAAGAGAAAGAGCGAGGGCAGATATGATTGTCTAGGAAGACCTTCACTCAGTCTCTCTCCCCATATGCCGTGATCTGTTTGTGAGGCATCTGTCAGTCCTCTTTCCTCTTCTTCATCAAATGCTTCGGCTTTGCTGCCCGGCCTCTCAGCTGGTTCTCATCATTCTAATTTCTCCTTCTCTTTTCAAGTCCTTATTTTTATTTCTCTCCTTTCTCCCTATCTCTCTACACAGAATGATCCCGTCGAAATGCCCCTGTCTCTTTTTTGAAGTTTTAGGAGTAGCCCTGCTAAGCTCCGCTGCATTTGTTTGTTTTTTAAAGGAAACAATCTTCGAAGAATTATACAAATCATTATTTATCAATAGAATTCCCATTGTGGCGGTTAATTATTACAATCAAATAATATGAGTTATACTTTGTATTATGTACTCATTCAAAAACTAGTAATCTGAACAACAACAAAAAACGAGGAATAATGACAACAAATATGACTTTTTGCAAGCAGCTCAATACAATAACACTCCCTCCAAAATCAGAATTCTCTACAAAAAACGAAATGAACATACTACGAACGATTTGGGCACTGAGATTCCAACTAAAATACTAATGGATTGAATTTTCTGATTACCCAAAGGATTACCCAAAGGAACCGAAAAATTAGAATCTTTTTTTTTAAAGAATTAAATTCGTTCATAGACTCCAAAATTACCTGAATCATATACGTTACAAACATACTTTAAAAATCAAGAGACAAATTCGGTTAAATAGACTACAATGAATCAATCCTTCGTGAACATCATGGAACCATTTGTAGAGAATGGACAAATAACAGAGGGGGAGGAAGAGTAAAAATAATATAGAGATGCGAAAAGAGAGAGGAAGATCAAGAAATATGACCGCATTTTGAGAAAAATGAGGAAGACTGGTATATATTCTGGGATGCTGCAAGTTATACTTTAGTTATTCCAAGTTATACTTTAGTTATTCTTCTTGCCCCTACGGGAGGAGCGGGTCTTGCAAACGCCTTCGGGCTCGAGATTGTTGGCGGGTGCAGATATTCATACAAAGCTTTCTCGGATAGATCGTCTTTTGAATCTACTTCCATCTGCAATTAAATATTCAATAAAAGAGTGAACAAATAAATAATAATAAAATTCTTGATAAATAATCCGAGAATTAGAAAATAATGAATAAGAATATTCTTTTTATATCGTCTTATTTTTCAACGCCATTAATGCATTTTTGGTTAAACAATGTTTAATATTGAAACTTTTGTAAATTTTTCGAAAAGTTACCTTCACTATTATTTAAAACTTCAGCATCATAATGTGCATAGTTTTAATCATAATATGAAAGAAATAACAAAAACAAAATTGTTCAGATAAGAAATTGTTTTCTTCCCGTCAACTCTTTACATAACAAAGCTTTGAATTATATAACACCTTTAATATCAACCGAAACTAGTTAGTTATAAGTCTTATAATACTGAACAACAATTTGAAAAGAGCGCATAGGAACCTAATCTAACTCCGTGAATTTTTCGTTATAATTATCACATATCACATAATTCTGAACCTAATTCCATTAAATTTAGAGAAGAACTAATCAGGTTGTTTATTTAACCTACCCTTCGGATAAAATCTATGGGCAAATCTATTTTGAAGAGCTAGTGACCTGTTTGTGAAACATTTTATACCTTTTATCTGACGCTTTCGTTTTCTCACTCAACTCTGTACAATTGACTTTCTTAATCTGTACAATTCGTTTGCGAATGAAAACGAGCAACTTCATGACGGTCTATCCATAAACGCTCAAGGAACATTTTGGAACCCTACGAAACTGAAATTAAGTTCCGGGAATTTTTTGTCCAACAGGTCTGATTCGCATGCCCACATCGCTACACACAAAAAAAGTAACCTACACTTGTAAAAACCGCGTTTTTCTTGGATGGGAATCAAATAAAGAGAAAACAATCGAGAGGCAAACAGGGGTTAAATGGAGCCACCCAATTTGGGTTTACATGTATCCGCCGCTCAAAGTTTGGAGGAAAAAAGAAGAGGATGAAGGAAAAGGGTAAGAAAAGAAAGGGAGTTTTTTTGTCAATAGTGCGTGTACATGTATCCGCCGACGGGACCGATCCGGTCAATATTTAACCCCTGGAGGCAAATATCAGATTTAAGCTTAATATTGGGAAATAATGACAATGCAAGACAATGAAAATCGGTTAAGTGACCTCAAATTGGGGATACAAACTGGTGCCTATTTTCAGACCACCATTAGTGTTACGTAAGAGTACCTTTTTGCTGATATCCACTCCGAGAAGAACCGCGTTCTCTAAAAAGGGACCCTTGCAGGAAGAATACAGCATCCTTTCCTTGATGGACGACCCAGATGCAGGGAGAGAGTAGATGAAGACTGAAGTACATCTTATTATTCCAAAACTATGTCAACGCATGGGGAAAACGCGTCAAGGCATCTAAAACGCGCCAAGGCATCTAAAACGCGCCAAGGCTTTACAAGTTCAAGCGCTTCTTTTTCGATGTCATAAGACTTGAAGCACTTTTTCTCCGAACGGTTCTATTTGAGTTTACGGTTCTCATAAGTCGAAATGCAAATTTCGGTTAAAGACTAGAGCACTAACTGAATCAGAATAATATTCTTTCGAATTAAGCACAACAAATTATGAAACGTCAGCACCTTCCTTCCAAGTCAATAAACATTTTTCGTTACCCCCCCCCCAAAATAAAAACAATACCGCTCAAAATGTTATCATATATAGATTATTGAACATAACTTTTTTTAACAGATAACATTCAAAGCTCTAATTTTCACAGAAGTTTTGTTGGGCGTCTGTACCGTACCGGACATCTTTTGAAGAAATTTATTAATCATCTCCAAGAAATACGTGAAAATAGGTATACCTTCTATTTTTTAAGTTTTTTCCATGATTTTTTTGTTGTTTTTCGAACTTAGTTTATACAAATTCTGTTTCAATTAAGTGTTCGAACTGTTGGACATCGAAATACAAGTAAAAGCATGCAAGAAGCTGTTTTTTCTCCATAAATTTTTTCATTATTGTTTTTTTGTTGTTTTGCGAACTTAATTCATACAATTTTTGTTTCAAGTCATTGTTCGAACTGTTGTAAATCGAAATACTAGTAAAATAATCTGAAAATTTGAGCTTCAATCGGTTTTTTAAAAAAAGTTATGTTCAATAATTCAATATATGATAAAATTTTGAGCGGTACTGTAAGTAACTAAACTTTTGTTTACCCTTTCTCAAAAAAAATTCTATATCATAAAGTTTCAAAGTATCCCATGGATGAATTCGAAAGCGTTGATTTGTTCACCCTTTTTAAAATTGTATTTTGATTAGAGATAATTATGAAGAAACTTTTGAACGGAGAAAAAGGTTCTTTACATTTTGAGAGTGCTTTTTTCCAGTTCCGAATGAATCACTTCAATTACTCTCAATTTAATTTTTTCCCAGACTACTTGCAATTCTTCCGAGAGTAAAAGTCAAGGAGCAAACTTTTAACTGAAACCATTGTAATCGGAGACGCAGAGGAACTTACAGAAGTGAAAAAGAAACGGATAGAATTCTTTTTTCTCCTAACTTATTTTTATCTCTTTTGCTCATGATTTCTTTTCTCCCGGACTGTCTTTCTCTCTGTCCCTCTACGCTCTCTGAAGCACTTTCTCTCCTAAGCGTTTCTCTCTCTCTCTGACGCACTTTCTCTCCTAAGCGTTTCTCTCTCTCTGCCCTCTCTGACGCACTTTCTCTCCTAAGCGTTTCTCTCTCTCTACCCTCTCTGACGCACTTTCTCTCCTAAGCGTTTCTGTCTCTCTACCCTCTCTGACGCACTTTCTCTCCTATGCGTTTCTGTCTCTCTACCTATCTGACGCACTTTCTCTCTCTCTCTACCCTATCTGACGCACATTCTCTCCTAAGCGTTTCTCTTTCTCTCTGCCCTCTCTGACGCACTTTCTCTCCTAAGCGTTTCTGTCTCTCTACCCTCTCTGACGCACTTTCTCTCCTAAGCGTTTCTCTCTCTCTGCCCTCTCTGACGCACTTTCTCTCCTAAGCGTTTCTCTCTCTCTGCCATCTCTGACGCACATTCTCTCCTAAGCGTTTCTCTCTCTCTGCCCTCTCTGACGCACTTTCTCTCCTAAGCGTTTCTGTCTCTCTACCCTCTCTGACGCACTTTCTCTCCTAAGCGTTTCTCTCTCTCTCTACGATCTGTGACGCACTTTCTCTAATAAGCGTTTCTCTCTCTCTACCCTCTCTGACGCACTTTCTCTTCTAAGCGTTTCTCTCTCTCTACCCTCTCTGACGCCCTTTCTCTTCTAAACGTTTCTCTCTCTCTACCCTCTCTGACGCACTTTCTCTTCTAAGCGTTTCTCTCTCTCTACCCTCTCTGGCGCCTTTCTCTCCTAAGCGTTTCTCTCTCTCTACCCTCTCTGGCGCCCTTTCTCTCCTCAGCGTTTCTCTCTCTCTACCAGGGGTTAAATGGAACCGCCCAATTTCTGTTCACATGTATCCGCCGCTCAAAGTTTGGAGGAAAAAAGAAGAGGATGAAGGAAAAGGGTAAGAAAAGAGAGGGAGTTTTTTGTCAATAGTGTGTGTACATGTACATGTATCCGCCGACGGGACCGATCCGGTCACTATTTAACCCCTGCTCTCTACCCTCTCTGGCGCCCTTTCTCTCCTAAGCGTTTCTCTCTCTGGCGCCCTTTCTCTCCTAAGCGTTTCTCTCTCTCTGCCCTCTCTGACGCACTTTCTCTCCTAAGCGTTTCTCTCTCTCTACCCTCTCTGGCGCCCTTTCTCTCCTAAGCGTTTCTCTCTCTCTGCCCTCTCTGACGCACTTTCTCTCCTAAGCGTTTCTCTCTCTCTGCCCTCTCTGACGCACATTCTCTCCTAAGCGTTTCTCTCTCTCTCTCTGCCCTCTCTGACGCACTTTCTCTCCTAAGCGTTTCTGTCTCTCTACCCTCTCTGACGCACTTTCTCTCCTAAGCGTTTCTCTCTCTCTACGATCTGTGACGCACTTTCTCTCCTAAGCGTTTCTCTCTCTCTACCCTCTCTGACGCCCTTTCTCTTCTAAGCGTTTCTCTCTCTCTCTACCCTCTCTGGCGCACTTTCTCTTCTAAGCGTTTCTCTCTCTCTACCCTCTCTGGCGCACTTTCTCTTCTAAGCGTTTCTCTCTCTCTACCCTCTCTGACGCCCTTTCTCTTCTAAGCGTTTCTCTCTCTCTACCCTCTCTGACGCACTTTCTCTTCTAAGCGTTTCTCTCTCTCTACCCTCTCTGGCGCCTTTCTCTCCTAAGCGTTTCTCTCTCTCTACCCTCTCTGGCGCCCTTTCTCTCCTAAGCGTTTCTCTCTCTCTACCAGGGGTTAAATGGAACCGCCCAATTTCTGTTCACATGTATCCGCCGCTCAAAGTTTGGAGGAAAAAAGAAGAGGATGAAGGAAAAGGGTAAGAAAAGAGAGGGAGTTTTTTGTCAATAGTGTGTGTACATGTACATGTATCCGCCGACGGGACCGATCCGGTCACTATTTAACCCCTGCTCTCTACCCTCTCTGGCGCCCTTTCTCTCCTAAGCGTTTCTCTCTCTGGCGCCCTTTCTCTCCTAAGCGTTTCTCTCTCTCTGCCCTCTCTGACGCACTTTCTCTCCTAAGCGTTTCTCTCTCTCTACCCTCTCTGACGCACTTTCTCTTCTAAGCGTTACTCTCTCTCTACCCTCTCTGGCGCCCTTTCTCTCCTAAGCATTTCTCTCTCTCTACCCTCTCTGGCGCCCTTTCTCTCCTAAGCGTTTCTCTCTCTCTACCCTCTCTGGCGCCCTTTCTCTCCTAAGCGTTTCTCTCTCTCTCTCTACCCTCTCTGTGCTGCCTTTTAATTCTCCATGTTCTCAATCCCTATTCCGGTAGAACTTTGCTCTCCCTTACTTGCCAGAGTGCGGTGACTCGGTACTCTGTCTCTCTTGCAATTTACTCATTTCGTGTTTTCTTCTTTGGTTGCTGTCTTAATACTCTCATTTTGGATAAGGGGGATTCTTGCCTCATTTCAGAGGACGATCCTTGTCCAGTGTGAGGCTTCTGTCGTTTACTAAAGGACGGGAGTGACAATAGCAACTATTGAAACGAACGCTTTAAACAACTAAATTTGCAGTAAGGAGAGTATTGTACAATCAAAGCAGAGTCAGTGTTTTATCTTTTCTGTCTCTTTTATCTTTTCTGTCTTTCATTCCGAGACACTCTCTAATTCATACTCTGCGTCTCATTCTAATACATCGAGTTTGATCAGAAACTCAACTCTCGCGCGAGGCCTTTTGCTGCGCTCTACGCAAGCTCTCGCTCGCTTGCTCGATTTACAACATTCTATCTACTACTCTCTCTTCAATACGCACTGTCTATTCTTTGTAGCATGTCTACCTCTGTAGATCTTTCCGGAGAAAGTCTCATCATTATGAATAGACTTACTTCTATGATTGAAAAAATGCAGGAGGCAAATCTCAATGCTATCAGTTCATTAAGAGAAGTTGTCAATCAGCAAGCAACGATCTCGAACAATATGATAGCTACAGTCTCGAGCCTTGTATCTTCGGTGAACAAACTGATGTCTGCTCACTCAAACCATCCCATTCCCGTCTCCAGTTCGTCTTTAGGCCCTATGTCATACGCTGCAGTCGCTTCCGCGGTCACTCGCTGTCTGACCGAGGACGGAGAGCTCAAAGAAAGATCAACTAGAGCGGTCCTGATGAACTTTGAAGAAGGAGAAGTCGACCAGGAGACCAAAGAGCAGGACGAAAGTTTGGTTACACGCATAATCAGGTCAGCCAATAACAAAATCCTTGATAGCCTCATGACGCCTCATGACTTACTAGACACTAAAAATATCCAGGTTTATCGACATTCAGGAGTGAAATATTCTCCAGAGAGAGCCAGGCACAGACCTCGACCGATTAAAATCCAGTTTCCTAATAAAGAAATAAGAGATGAATTCCTCAAATTCGCGAGAAACTCGCGATGCATTCCTAAACTGAGTGGAAACGTTCACTGCTACGCTAGACCAGATTACCTGAAACACCAGATTCAATTTGATGCGGAATTGCGGAAAGAATGTGGAAAGAAAAACGAAGCAGAAGGTGCGTTAACTTTCGTAGTTAGGGACATTGGGAAAGGTCCAGAAATCTTCCGTCTCGCTAATCCTAGGGAGTTACCTAAACGAAGAGTACCCGTTCAGGCTGAAAAGGTTAATGTTGTTTCCGGTCCCATTTCTGTTTCCCAGCCACAGCAGCAGACACAACCAAGCGAACAGCCGAAAAAAACTCGTACGACTAGCGGGAACGTCGTAACAAGAAGCGGAAGAAGAGCTCTCGATGCAGCAGCAGCTGAAACAGGTGAAAAGAAAAATGAAGAGGAAGAGCAAATGGAACTTCGCCCTCGCAGCAAAGAACAACCGCTGAACTCCTACTCTAAAGCGGTAAAAAATGGAATTTCATCGAAATAGGATAAAAGCGAAAAAGATCAAAACTTGAATTGCTTTCTTGTTAACATACGTTCTATTTCCTATAAAATTAATATCTTAGAAGCCCTAGCTATCGAGTACAAAGCAAGTATAATGGCAATAACAGAGACATGGGCTAGTTCCACGACAATACATGATTCTATGCTTTCTTGCAACCAAACTTATGCAGTCTACCGTAGCGATAGGGACGGTCATGGGGGTGGCGTAGCTATACTCGTTGAAAAGTCCATAGCATCTTCACTCATTTTATCTGAAAGCCATTCTACTCAATGTCAATACGTAGCCGTCAAGCTCCACAATAAACGTAGTCATGATACAATACTACATTGTGTTTACAGGAGCCCCAGCACTACATTCATCGAATTTTCAAATGCTCTTACTTCCATTGAGAACATATTCTTAGCGAACGACTGCGAACATGTTCTTGTCGGCGATTTCAACTGTCCAGAAATATCATGGCCCGATGGCTGGACTCCTCCTTCACTCTCACTCGGTCATCACTCTCGCTCTCTTTCTGGATTTGTGTCGTACCACTCTCTCACACAACATGTCAGTTCTCCCACGAGACTCGGGAACACTCTTGACCTGGTGTTTTCTTCTTTACCTGGAGGAATATCAGACTGTTTCGTAGCTCCTCCTCCTCCATCATGTGACCACAACATAGTTCTTTTCAGAATTGCCTTCCAACAAACCAGAATAACTAGAACACCTCATATGTACAACTATAAGAGAGCCAATTTCTCGCTCGCAAACTATCTGATAGATAGGACTGACTGGTTTACTCTATTCAACTCATGCAAAGATTCAAATGAGGTATATGAGACATTCTCATCTACAATCCATAGAATCATATCAGAATGCGTTCCACTTATTAATATGTCTAAATTCATCGGTAAACCTCCTCATATCATATCTCAAATCAGTCGTCGCGTGGCTAGACTTTATAAGAAAAGAGAAACTATTGGATTATCCCCATTTCTCCGTATGAACCGTAAACTGAGAAAAGCCTATGACGCTCATCGGAGAAATAAGGAGAAGGCTCTTCTAAAAAACGGAAATCTGTCAAAACTGTATCGCTACACTAATGCGAACATAAAGGAAGAAACCGGGATTGGTCCAATAACTGAAGAAAATGGTGAAGTTATAACCCAAGATTTCAGAAAAAGCCTCTTATTTGCGAAGTACTTTCATTCTCTATATGGAGGTGTGAAAGAGGTTAGTGAATCTAGAAAGGATTTATCCGGACTTCCGATCCCGTCCTTCTCTATCGATTTCGTTCAAATACCCACGCATCTGGTATATTCTCATCTGAAGCGACTCAAATCGAGAAACAACACATCTCCTGACAATATTCCTTATATATTCATCAAGTATACTGCTCTATCGATGTGTGTTCCTCTCTCACTTATGTTTGAACGTTTTCTACTTCATGGAGATTGCCCTTCAGTATGGCTAACGGCTACCGTTAGACCAGTATTCAAGAAAAAAGGTGAGAAAACCGATGTCAAAAATTACAGACCGATTTGCCTTACTCCTTCTACTTCAAAGATTATGGAGAAAATCATTGGCCATAAGCTATTAGAGTACCTCAATGAAAACCAACTTATTAATAAACATCAGTTTGGTTTCCGACCTAAGCACTCATGTGAACTTGCTTTGCTAGAAACGCTTTGTGATTGGCACTCTAAGTTGGACCAGAAACATTTCATTAGCTGTGCATTGATAGATTTCTCCCGCGCCTTTGATGCGGTACCTATTGATCTATTAATGGAGAAAATTAGGTCCTTCGGTATAAATGGATGTCTTTTCAGATTTTTGGAGAGTTTTCTCCGAAACCGTGTGCAAAGTGTCAGAATAGGGAACAGTGAGTCCCCTAAATACTCCACTCCGACTGGGGTTCCACAAGGGAGCTGCCTAGGCCCCATACTTTTCATTCTGTACATAAATGACATTGCCGAACTTCTCCCAACTGGGTGTCATGTTACTATGTACGCCGATGATGTTAAACTCCACTCCATCGATGCCCCAGAATGCCTACAAGAGGGGATTAATCGAGTTTATGAATGGTCGAAAAAGTGGAGACTTAGTATCTCTACCTCTAAAACAGTTGTGATACGTCTTGGCTCAAATCATCCTGTCTTTCCCTTTACTCTTTCAGGGGAACGTTTGCCGGAATCCAACGTAGTGCGTGACTTGGGCGTTGAATACTCCAACTCACTAGATTTCTCTCAACACATGGAAACAATGTGTAAGAAAGCAAATGCCAGAAGTGGTTACATTCTGAGGACATTCAAATCTAGAGACCTTAACTTGTACAAAAAATTATTCGTTTCTTATGTGAGACCTATAGTGGAGTACTGTGCTGTAATATGGTCCCCACACATGAAGAAGTATATTGAAATGGTTGAGAATGTTCAGCGCAAATTCACCAAGTGGATATTCAGAAGAACCAGTCAGGCTGCGCTGAGTTATGAAGACCGCCTACAATCTCTTGGTCTACAGAAACTTCAAATAAGAAGAAGAAACTTAGACCTTGTGATGACCTATAAAATACTCACGGGTAAAACGCCACTTTCTGCAGACTCCATCTTCTGTTTATCCGCTCATAACTACCTAACTAGATCGAAATATCTACATCTCAGAGTTCCACGTTTCCGTACAGTTCATCATTCTAATACTATTGCTGCTCGAGTTGTGGAATTATGGAACGCATTACCATTGGAGGCGAAGAAAGCCGCTAGAACTGAATCATTTAAAAATTTTCTTAGTAGCTTAGATTGAAATCTACATAATGTTTTCGCTTTGTTTTCAACGTTTTTAGTTTGACCTTTTCCTGTTCTCACCTTAATTCTGTTTGAGAACAAATTTTCTTCTTTTTTTGCTTTCTTTTTCTCACTTTTCCCGTAAAAGTGACATGCTTGTGACTTAGCTACATTGTGCAATGTACTTGATGCTATTTCACTGTGCAATAAAGATTTAACTGTTCTAGTGCGCCCATTATCTCCGTAGACTAACTTCTTCTGTTCTTTCTCATCTCTAAGCCGTTCCTTTTTGCTTCATGAGTTTCCCATTTTTTGTTTTCATTTGCTCTATTTGTTCCCTTCGCTTCTCTCTATTTGTTCTTTATTAAAAACCCGATCTCTCTGTACTCTCTCCCTTCAAATTAAGTTCATCCTCTATTCTTATATGTACAATATCTCGCTATCCCTGAAATCGGAAGTTTTGTTTATTGAAAATCCGAAATTAAATTGAACTATGTTCAAAAATTGTTTACATTTTTTTGTATTCAAAATTTCCCTCCCACTCTTTCAGAATGAATTTTTATCAGACCAGTTTTCTTGTTTTCCCCCTTCTCTTCCACTTTTCGGAGCCCCGTTAATCTCTCATGGATGGGATGTATTCATTTAAAATATCTCCACCTACCACTGCTTCTCCAGTCACAACGCAACAGAAAAAACAAGAACTGACAAGTATTTACAGAGGGAACTCCTTCGAAATCGTGCTCGAATCGATAGAACGTGTATCTGGAAGAGAATCAGAGATTTAATGAGATGAGAGAAACATACCGTGTTTCTCTGTCATAAACATACCGTAGAGAGAGTTAATACGAGATTTTCGGAAAATTTTGGGATCTTTGACAAAATCCTTGGAAGTGGGCGAACACAATTTTTATGAAGTAAGAAGGAGAGACATATGAATAGAAACATATAATCAATATGGAAGGTTAAAAAAGGAAGAGACAAATGAAGCAGACTATAAATGAACAAAAGAGAGAAGGCCTAATCAAACAAGAAGAGAATAATCAACGCTAACTTTGATGAGCTATCATAGGACACACGCAATGTTTAAAATCCAAAAAGAGGCCGATACTCTCCACTAATTTTACCGAGCGGGTCTTTGAAAGAAAAAGCGGGTCTTTGAAAGAAAAAGCGGGTCTTTGAAAGAAAAAGCGGGTCTTTGAAAGAAAAAGCGGGTCTTTGAAAGAAAAAGCGGGTCTTTGAAAGAAAAAGCGGCTCTTTGAAAGAAAAGGCGGGTCTTTGAAAGAAAAAGCGGGTCTTTGAAAGAAAATGCGGGTCTTTGAAAGAAAAAGCGGGTCTTTGAAAGAAAAAGCGGGTCTTTGAAAGAAAAAGCGGGTCTTTGAAAGAAAAAGCGCGCGCCTTGCGAAACAGGACGTGTCTGAACATTTTATAGCAAATTCTAAGCAACCTTGGCTTGTCTCGTGGAATTTTGGATGCCAGGAGATCGGCCTTCAAAACAGTCTCCATTCCTTCTAATTTGATCGCTTCGTTGAGAGTGTCAACCTAATAATCAATAATCAATAATCGATATTCTTCTTTTTCTTTGCAATTCTTCAAAAACCAAGAATATTTCTTGTTTGCACTAACAAAAATAATTGAGTTTGAATGAAACTTAAACACTTGATAAATTTTAATTTGTAAAAAGTTAGCTTTTTATCTACATGCTTTCGGCTCGTATTCTGCACACAGGTTGGAATTCAGCGAAGTTTACTGAATCCCAGTTTTTTCCCTCATTTTTTGTATCATACTTTGATCCGTATTTGGTTGCAAATGTTCTATTTCAACATGTGTTTCCCGCCAGTTATCTGTATGGAACTCATTACCATCTGAAGTAGTCAGTACCATCTGAAGTAGTCATTACCATCTGAAGTAGTCATTAAAATCTGAAATGATCATTACCTTCTGAAGTAGTCAGTACACCAGATAATGCTATTTATTTTCAAGAAACAGTTATTAGCTTGACCTTTTGAAAAAATCTTACCTAAAACATTTGTTCATGACTAATATAATTGAATTTGATGTATTTTAACTTCGCCGAACCCCAAAATCCTAACACCGCCACTAAGAAGAAATTCCATGCTTCTTCATGTTGTTTTTGTATTCCTTCTCATTAAATTCATTGTGCTTTGAATAAAGAAATAAAATGAAAGCAATAAATAAATAGATTCTCGCCCTAACTCACGATAGGCTCATTACACAATCCACTGAACTACAATAGAGTGCAATAACAATCTATTTAAAATAAAATTCCCCATAAAAGTCGTATGTTCAACATTTCTCCTACGATTTACATTGAAGTATGGCTCATTTTGGAATAAAATACAATAAAGTGTTTCTTTTGATGTTTAATAAACGTGTGCCCAGCACGGCATGGAATCCATCCTTCTTCTAATCCTTTTCTAATTTGATTATTTATAAGTTCTTCTTTAATTTGATTATAACCAGACTGTGTATCCCATTTGTGTGTTAGATGTACGCTTATTGAAAAAAGAAACTAATGAAAAAGACAGAAATTGGATGAAATGGAAAATGGGAGGAAAACGGAAAAGAAAACACTGAAGAAAGTCAAAAAAATTAGACGCAGAGAGAAAACGATTGAAACATAAGAAAAAGAAAGATGAAGAATGAGAGATGAGAGAAGTGGAAAGAAACAGAGAAAGAAAGATGAAGAATGAGAGATGAGAGAAGTGAATAGAAACAGAGAAAGAAAGATGAAGAATGAGAGATGAGAGAAGTGAATAGAAACAGAGAAAGAAAGATGAAGAATGAGAGATGAGAGAAGTGAATAGAAACAGAGAAAGAAAGATGAAGAATGAGAGATGAGAGAAGTGAATAGAAACAGAGAAAGAAAGATGAAGAATGAGAGATGAGAGAAGTGAATAGAAACAGAGAAAGAAAGCAAAAAAGACAGAAAAAGAGCCGGAAAACGAGTAACTGAAAGAGATGTAAATATGTATAGAAAGTAGAAGAATGATGAGGAAGATAAATAAATTCGGGCGGAAGGGAAATAGTCTAAGGCCATCTATTTCATGTCATGTCCCTTAAGGCCATCTATTTCATGTCATGTCCCTTTTGGAACACATTTTTTAGTTCTCGTCTTTGTTCTCTCTACCACGCTCTCTTTCTCTCGCTCCCTTTCTCTGTATCACTCCCCTTAACCCTTCCCTTCTGTCCTGCACTGCCCCGCCACGTTCAAACACATCTGCCGACCCTTCTTCAATAACGACCGTTGTCTTTCTTCCTTTACTCTCATCTCACACTCCTACTGATTCTCTCATAACTTCTCTGCCGCCTCCTCTCATCACACACTATTTACCTCGATCCTTTTTGATTTCAAGTACTATCTACTTATTAACCCACTTGACCAGGGAATGATTCTTCCGAAGGTCATTGATGTCAGCGCAAGATGCCCCCTTTGAACTGTCATTCAAGACTGGAACGTTTTTCGACAACTGTCATTATTGAACTTAAAAACAAACGGAGAGCTGGACGAAAGCGAGATGGCCTTTTGACAATTGCCTGAGGGCTTCTTCTGCATTGCTATCCAAAGGGAAGACGACTCCGCGGAGTGCCTGCGGAGCTATGGCTGAGGCTTGTGAGCGCTCTTTCTGCGCGTTCTGCAGTTCTGCAAATATTATATAAACAAAAGTAATAGAAAAGGAGAGAGATAGAAAAGTTAGAACAAAAGATAGAGAAAAAAGAAAAGAGGGATGAAGAATGTGAACAAAGTGTCAGTGAAATGCTTTGATAGAAACCCAGAATAATATAATAAAAAGACGGTCTAGAACACTGAGAAGCGAGAAAAAGCATAGAAGGATAAGCGATTTGGCCTTATAAGAGAAGACTCTCTAACTTCAAATGCTAAGTTACACCTTTTAAAGGCAGTGACGCCTGGTTAAGATGCTAACGCGCGCTCCCGGTTTGAGTCGGAAATGGTTGGGTTCGATCCCGACCGGTGGACTAGCTTTTTTCTGTCCGATAGTTCAATCATTTGTCACTCTCTAACTTATCATATTCCTACCATCCTCCTCCTTCACTCGCGGAGCGGTGGCTTTTTAACACTGCAAGAGACCTCTGTTCGAGTCTGGCTAAATAAATCAGAAAGACATGTCCAACCTTGCTCAATCTCGGTAAATGGCTTCGGGTCTGTCTTGGATGCCAGCCACCCCTCGAAGGCATCCAATGTGAGGTCTCGCCTCAACCATCATTCGATTAATTCCGCAGGTCACCAGGAGGAAAAAAAAGTGTACACCGGCCCTGCGCCCAAACCCTCCATTCATCACTCACCGCCTTATTTTAAAGGTTTTTAATTACCGAATCTCTCGTCTCTCTTTACCGTATCTCTCGTCTCTCTTTACCCAATCGCAGTAACACTCGCCGCATAATAATTCTTGGCTCCCCCCTTCAGGCAAAACGACTGTTCAGATTTATCAATTTAGTAATGGCACGCTCAAATATCTCTCACGAAACAATGCAAATTTGATTGTATTGCGCATCTCAGCATTTGCATGGATTGAAAAGTGTCACAGGTCACTTGCAGTCTCAAAAACGTGAAAAAAGACCGCTCGTTTGAGCGGGGGCCTAGAACAAAGAGTGTGCTCGAAACACACTGGCAACAGTGACCATTCGTGACTCTACAGCCTTAAGAGCCTGTCACGGATGGAGCAGGATCATCCAGTCCAGAATCGAGCGCGACCTCAGGTGGCGGATAGAGGGATGCCTCCTTACGAAGAATTCGTGCTGGGAGGTAGCGGGAGAAATCCCGCCGCGGACAAAAACTGGGTAGTATAGCTCGTCAAAGGAGGGCGATGCCGGACCGGCCTGGGCATGCCACCGGACAAAACATCAGCCGATACTCCGCTATACTTTTCAATGGCGAGTCGAGGCGCCAATCAAATAGCCTCTTGTCTATCTCCAGTCAACGACAGGCGAGACGTCTCTACTCCACCCCAAAACGATGCTAGGCCGGCTTGACCACCAACTCACAAGGCCTATAGCATGAACAGGTTGCTACAACGATGTCCGCCTTCACAAGGTGCAGCATGACAGTCTCAGGACTGCAAAGGACATCAAAACCCTTCTCCGGACGCATCTTGTCCGAAGAACACGAGAACTTCTCTCATTAAAGAGAGTGTTCATAACCAAGTCTTCGATGCGGGATGCTTGCCGGCAACAACAACATTGAGTGTGAGTCTTCTCCATCTTGACATGTTACGCTGCCCAATCCTTTGCCCATTCCACGCCTAACTGACTTCATTGAAGGCTGCTTCGTAAGTTGGCTAACTTCATTTCTCTGGCCTCCAACTCTTGTTATTGTAGGCCCCCTGCTTAGTTGAGCGATAGTTTTTGAATGTATTGACATGGAAAGAGCTTTATAAAAAGTAAACATGATGAAAAACTTAGTAACCTGTCAGTCACGTGTTTTTCATGCGCGATGAAAGAAGAGCCGAACTCATTCTTGAATGTTGCCTGAGTCGCAGCAAGAAGCATCTTCTCTTTTACTGGAGCTCGGTCGTCCGCGAAACTGAAGGGTCACATTCAAGGGACCACAAAATATTCTAAGGTCATCTTCACTAGTTAAAAAAGATGAACTCATTCGGGGGTAAGGTTTAGTTCAATGAGAAGCGACTAAGGGTATGAGGGCAGGCTTTTTAGATAGATTCAATCGCTTATTCATATTCTAAGCAATCCGCTCGACTGAGCGGTTGTGACGCAGAATGCTCAGAGAAAAAAAGTTATATTGATTTAAGTCGACTTTTCCAAAGTGGAGGTTGGAGTTGGAACCATTTTTATTCTGGATTTATGCAACACTCGGACCGCGTGAAACCTTGTAAATTTTTCAAAACACAATATTTGAGGCTCTTTTCCAAAAAATGGAAATAAGTAATTTTAAAAAGTTTAAATTTTAACAATTACAGAACCCAGTTGACAAACCTTTGCCCCGGTAAGGGCCTCCTTTCCCGAAAGGTTCTATGCTCCACTTCAGGCATGATTGTAAGGGTAAGAAGCATTTTCATAGACATCCGTTGGAACATATATTATACATGGTTTATGGTTAAACAAAGGTTACTAGTAAACAATCAAAAATCTGAATTTGAAAAAATCGCTTCTAGGGCGGGGGAGTCTGATGAAAGTAGAGAAGAAAGAGCTTCCCATTATTTAAGACTCTCCCGCTCGAAGAACGGTAGTTTTTTTTGTGTTGAATTCTCAACAGTGCTGGAGACCTATTTCTCTGTTCCCATTTAGAAGCCTTGCTCAAGACTGACGAAATGAATAGCCACTCGTGCACAGTGTTGAGTCTGAACAGCAGAAAGCAGGGCTCGAAGGCGTCGACGCAGTCAGGCAGAGCCGCCTTCCAGTCGACCCTCCAATCCGCACCTCCCTTCAATTCGTAGTTCGGTGCTAGCTCCTCTGAAATTCTCCCGGATCACTGTGAATTTAAGGAAGCTATGTATTACTAGTTTTACGGAGCTTGAGAATAATGTAGATTTTAGAGAACTCCTGGCCTCTTTTCACTCACTATAATTATGAAATTGTGAGAAAAAAATGACCGCTCATATTGACAGAACGTTTTAAATAATGAGAAGCGAGCAACTAGTTACAGTCTTGACTTCTCAAATTTACCTATCTATTCCCTTTTCTTCCCTTCACCTTTCGCATTGTTCTCATTATTCTAGGCCTCAGCTCGGCGGAGCGGTCGTTTCTCTATGTTAGAAAAAATCAAGTTATCTATAATACGGAATAACCAAAGATTTGATGTGACAGTGTTTCTCTTAAGCGCACTTTGGATAAATAACACTGTTTGTATGGTATTCTCTAATTTTCATCACATGTATATATCTGAAGCTCTTTTATCAAAGAGGGTCTCTTCCTCATAATTATGAGGGTCTCTTCCTCATAATTATGAGGGTCTCTTCCTCATAATTATGAGGGTCTCTTCCTCATAATTAGTAATTTTGAGCTACACATTTTTGCTGCGGATGGTGAAAAACACCCAGGTTCGGTTCAGCTTCGTAGAGTTTTGTTTTAGACAACAGAACAGCCTATGCTCGCATACTCGGGCAAAAATCGGTGATGGGGCGAAAACCGAACCCGCCCCTATGCTTTTCAGGAAGTAAGCTACCAATGCAGACAATACCTCACACTATTAAGTTCTCTGGACACAGTTTGGCATACCCGGACTCTATTATGCCACATAAGTTTTCTCCAATCATTTTTTTGTATATAAGCCTTCGGTCAACTATCTTTTGACTCTCTTTCTCTCTCTGATACACACGTTTGGTTTCTTGACTTCAAATCCCCATCAACGCTGGGCTCCTTTTAGTGTATAAAAAGAAACAGCGGGAGGAAAAGTTTCTCAAGTCATAGTTGCCCCCTCTTTTCTCTCCAAGTTGCCTAAGGCCTTCTATTTTCTCTGCCCCTCAGGGAAAGGGCTTGCGTTGTATACAAATGGATGTACACGCACTGCATGCATGAAAGACCACGAGCAATGAATGGGAAACAGCAACATTTGATGTGAGATACGCACCGAAAAGAAAATGAAAAAATACGAACCATTACGGACGACAATCTTGATCAGCCTCAACTTTGCCTGCTTCCCGGCTTCGAAGGCAGCTCGTAATTTCGCGTTTGCTAAAATTGGGTCATAAAGAATTAAAACTTAAACTCAGGTTTAAGGGTCAATCTGGACCGGTCAAAAATGTGTAGAAGTGTGTTTCAGACAAGTTTTAATACGAATAAATTTCTTTTTAATACAAATAGAAGGTTCTCTTGTCTAAAAAAATCATTTAAAAAAATTCGAAAATGTTGAATAATCAAATTAAGAACTGACGTCGTATTCCTGTCTGGCACGCCATATTGCAGTCAGCAGCTACTGGAAGAATATATGTGTGAGGGGAAATAGGGGAGGGTGAAATTGAGATGCAGAGGAAATGGGATTGTTGTCAGTGGAGGAGAGAGAATGGTTATTACAGAGAGCCTTGGTGAGAGAGAAGAGAGATATAGAGAGAGCAGTCCAAGAACAGGGCGAGTATGTGAAAAGAGGGTATAGACTTACGGTGGATTGCTCGGAGAAAGTGAGGGAAAGTGAAAGAGCGAAAGCGAGAAAGGAGGAGAGGATCGAAACTAAAGGACCCGGAAAGAAATAGAATGAAACAGGGAAGGAAGAGAGTGAAAAAATAGAAAAGGAGAGGATGAGAAGCGAGGACGTCGCTGGGCTGCTCTTACCAACACTTTCTTTCTCTGCGGCTGTCGGAAAACATGTTGTTTACTTCTCCCTATGTTCTCTGGAGCCTCTTGAGAAACTATGACCAAGCCGAGTCTCTCCTCCTCGAACATATTCTCTCTAGATGAGAACCGCTTCTCTCTCCCTTCCTCCTCATTCTACCGCAATACGTGGAGTATTCATTAAGAAAGAAAGAGAGAGAGAGAGAGAGAGAGAGAGAGAGAGAGAGAGAAAGAGAACGAAAGACGAATAAATAACGTGAGAGAGAGAGAGAGAGAGAGAGAAAGAGAGAGATTATCACACTCTTTAGAGTTCCTAATGTACAAACAGAACTCGAACCTTAATCAAGAGAGAGATATCCACAAGTGAGCAAAAAACGGAACAACTTGAATATAATATTCAAGACATTAGCTGAACTTTGAGAGTTAAAAAAATTGAAAGTTCCCAAAAAAAATTGAAGGTTGTAAGCGAACCTTGTGGGTTAAATTTTACTTTAGCCCCCCCCCCACGGGTCAAAATACACTGGGAAAGTTTTGTGATACTTATATGTTTCCACGGAACACTTTTTTATCAATTTGTCATTGAATTGTACTTTTTAAGAACGTTGATTTTTCTATGAAATAAATGCTCAGGAAATAATTGCGGGGAAATTTGTAAAATGTCAGGTGAGTTCAAATGGGTTGGGGTTAAAATAAAATTCTGCGGGGGCTCTTGTAGTACAAACTTTTTTCTTCAGAAATCGTGCTCGGTGGGGAACGAATTACCGACACTTTGTACCGCGTCACTTTGTATACGACACTTTGTACCCCGTCACTTTGTACCGCGACACTTTGTACCGCGTACGGCCTCGTTAGCTAAGCCGTACGGCCTCGTTAGCTAAGCCATACGGCCTCGTTATCGTAAACTTTTACTAAGCCTAAGCGTTTTTTAATGTAAAAATATGTTTTAATGTAAAAATAAAACGCGCGGCCTCACTCAAGTCGCGGTACAAAGTGACGGGGTACAAAGTGTCGGGTACAAAGTGTCGTATACAAAGTGACGCGGTACAAAGTGTCGTGATACGGTGGGGAACTTATGTCAAAGACTTTATCCACCCATGTTCTGTGGTGGGGGGCTATTGTAAAACCTTGACGTTATACTTTCTCCCCGACTTCTCAAATTTATGTGGATACTTTAAGTTTGAAAAACATTTGACTTCTACAACGATTACCTCAAATATTTTCTCAAACTACGGTGAAAAAAACTAATCCACGTGTTCGATTTAGTTTTAGAACAAGGTTTATTATAATATTTTAAAGCTTGACAATGTGTTATGTATAATATTTCTTTTGCCCAATTTTGTGAAAACACATATTAGGCTTGATCTTCAGAAGAAGTTCATTCATTAAGCGTGATGTTTTTTTGATGTACAGCTCGAGCACTAAACATTGATATTGCTTGAAGTTAGGACTTTCATTTGCAGAAGCATACGTTCTTACCCGGAATCCGAAGAGCGAAATGTCCTACCGGGGTATGCGAGGTGCTTTTCTAATCGTTCAAAAAATTTCGAGAGTTTTTGCTGTTGTCAACAACACTTGTCGAAAAGTTCCTTTCTCAAACAAAAAGCACCGTGAGTCGTGAAATGCAATAAAAGTCTGCTCCCAATCGTGTTTATGTCGCACTGAGAGAGAAAACTCAGCACGGGGAGCAAAGGGGATTTCTAATATGGGTTTAACGGTACGAACAGCTAGAGACCGAATTTAAAAAGAAATTAGGTGAGTCGCTTACGCAGAGATTAGTCGTTCAACACTATTCATCCAAGTTACTTGAATCGATATAATTGTATAGCTCCTCTTCAATTTCAGGAGTTCCCACAACCGATACGAATTATATGGAGAAGCACAACGATGATTTGGTAGATCATCTGGCTGGGAGGGTCTCAACTCTGAAAAACGTTCGTTTTCCGCAGTTGTTTGAAAAAATTTATTCACAAAAAAAGATAAACTTTCTCTTGATGAGAATACAACTATTGGTTTTCATTGCATAGGTCACCAGGAGGGTGTTTCTTTCACCTGCAGTGCTGGTGAAAAAATCTATGACCTCTTCAAAATGTCCCGAAAACATTCAAATCTATGCACTCGAAAGAAGAAATTTTCGGTTTTTACCTAGGAAAATCCCAAATCTTGAAAGAAAAAATTCCAAACTCTTTCAAATTCTGGAAATCTATGCGCTCGAGAAAAATTATGTGCGTGGTAAGAAACACCCTGGTCACCAGCACAAGGCATCATAGTTCACCAAGGTCGAGTGTAATTGTTTAAAAAATTTCAAAAGAACGGCTGCTTTCGGGGGAGTTTTGAAAAATTAGAAGCGAGTTGACAATAAAGCGGACAAGAGATAGCTAGTCGTTATTCTGGAATTCATCCCTCAAAGAACGGTCGTTATCCTAAATTTCCAACTCTGCTGATGACCTATGCGAGAATTAGCGAGAAAATTCAATTTTTTGACAAGTATGGGTAATCTATGGGACGTTACAATGACGAGTTCTTATCATACGGTAGATAAGACCGGTCTAAGGCATGTTTTACGAACCGCGCGAGTTAGCAAAGGAATGGAGAAAAGCTGAAAAAGAATGGTAAGGATAGTATAGGAAATAAAATGGAACAGTGGAAGAAGATATTGTAGATCATTTTCGGCGCGAACATGTATGTGCAAACATAACTGTTCACGTTGCTATTCAACCCTTGGTTCTAAAGGAGAGAAAACTTTTCTATCACTGCAATTGAAACCAGGGTGTTTCTTAGCACCCGCCCAACTTTTTACTAGCGCATAGATTTTTAAAATTTTAGAGTTCAACATTAAATTTTTTTCAATGATTTGGACTTTACCTATGATAAAGCCGAGAAAAAACTTTTCCAAGCGCATAGATTTCAATGTTTTTTGGGGTTTTTAGAAAGCGCATAGATTTTTTTCACGAAGTGCGGGTCGGGGAAATACCCTGATTGAAACTGTTTCATCTCAAGTTTTTAAAGAGGTAAACTTTTTGGATCAGCAGTTTAAAACTGGCAAAGCATCTTCAAAATATTCAGTTTTGTTATATCCGACTTTCACTCCAACAGAAAAAAGATAGTTTTTTATTGATATTCTTTATCGCCAAAGGACAACTGGTTCAGGGTCATCGCTAACATGGTTGACAATGAGAAAATGAAAAAGTAGAAAATCTTCGGAAGAGGAATAAGCAACTGTGGCGTTGCACTGAAGAGTCTTGGTAGACAACTTAGCGTTTCAACCTCATACCGAAGAGATTTACGAAGTCTTGAGTCCCAAGAAAACAGAAGAGAAATCTCGTAATTCAATGAAGTAGAGACGAGTAGAAGTCAGTGTGAAGAGTAAATGATAGACCCGACCATCTCCGGGGTTTGAAAAAGAAAAGAATGAAAAAGAAAAGAATTTCAGTAATTTGTATATACTGTTCAAGTTTCTATAGAAAACTCAGATTAAACGTTTAAGATCTCGATTGCAATCGGGAATGACGTCCGAGAACAAAATCGGTTACTCAATGAAGTCAGTTTTTTCTTCCCACTAAAATTTTTCCAAATTTAGTCAAAGATGTGCGTTTGAAAGAAACTAAAAGCTTCGATGTTAGGATCTTCCTGTTAACCACTTTCTTCCAGGGGTTGAATAGTCATGTCAGACCTTCTCTTAGCGGGTCTCTGTTTTTTCAAATCATAAGGGGGAACACTTTTGTGAAAAAAGCTATGTTGGCGCAAACATGTTTGCGCCGAGAATGATCTACATTCTCTTCTCCTTCCGTTCTGTTTTACTTTTTCTCTACTTCTCTTTCCACTTTTCTTTACTTTCCCCATTCCCATTTCCCCTCGCTCGGCGCGTACAAACATGCCTTAGACGGGCCTCATTTAACGACTGAAGCGATCGCTCATTTGAGCGGTATGTCCACGAATAATGTGAAGCGAGCGAATCTTCACAGTAATGCTTATAATATAGGTAGAATATGTCTCAATTTTCCATTAGGTCGATCGCTAAAGTAGGTTAAAAGTTTCACTTTCAACTCTAGGAAACCGGAAGAGGCTGAGTTATGGCTAATGAAGCGTTCTACTTATGCAGAGAAACGAAGTTTTTCTTTCTATCAGGGTGTTTCTTTCATCCGCACTGCGGATGAAAAAAATCTATGCACTCGACAAGAAATTTTCGATTTTTACCTGGAAAAATTTCGATTCTTTGAAGAAAAAATTTCTAAATCTTCTAAATTCTGGAAATCTATGCGGTCGAGAAAAAATATGCGGGTGGTAAGAAACACCCTGCATAGATTTCTTGAGCTCTTAGAACTAAGCTGTATATAGAAGTTCTTAGAACACTTGAAACCAGTTAGTTACTCAAACCTGCACTGCGGGTTGAATCTATGCGCTATACAAGAGAGCTAATAATACAAAAGGTCTGATCGTCTGCATCCTCTCTTTTACAGCTCGCGCTCTCTCTAAGGTCTAGTGCCTGATAAGTCATCTTGACACGTTTTCTGTGAGGGTCGGAAGAAATAGCCTGATTTTGGTACAAGATTAAAGTCAGAATTTTTTTTATTAAATTTCAGTCTCTTGCATAATCTCTTCATATTTCAGATGGACAGCGAGTTCGACTCCGGTCGGGGATTATTGTCAGCGACGATGAATCGACTAGGAATAGTCTCCAGAGCCGGAGGTTAGTGTGTCTTACAGCCTTGTCTCAACAACGGTCATTTTCAAACCTTGAAAAGAAAAAAAACTACTTTGAAATTCAAAGAAAGTTTAATTTTTTTCATTTTAGAATCCTTTGCTTAAACTAAAGTATTTTTTAGTATTTAACAGTCTAGGTAACCCTTGCTTTCCTAAATTTTTGCAGCGAAAACTGTTACATGTTTTATTAAAAAGGTCATTTCTGAACAGATTGCAGACTTTTCACCTATAGGGTCGATAAGAAACGGCCTGGATGAGGGAACGAGAATAAGATAAAATTGATGAATCATAAGAGTCTCTTTAACGTTTTAGTCAAAGATTGGTCGATATAGTCAGACGGATTAAAGTCAGTTTTTCTCTAGACAACACTTGGAGTAAAATCTATGCGCATTCAAACAAAGCTATTAATACGAATGGCTCTGTTTGTTTGGCATCCTCTCCTTTTCATCGCAAGCTCCAAAATTTGTTGTTCCCTCATAATCAGGGTGTTCAGTAGCACCCGCTTTTTTTTTAGCGCAAAAATTTTTTTTTTCATTTTAGAGTTCAATACTCATATTTTCTAATGATTCGGACTTTGCCGGCGAAAATCCAAAAAAAATTTCAAAGCGCATAGATTTCTATGTTTTTTTCGCTGTATTTGGAAAGCGCATAGATTTTTTCTACTCGCAGTGCGGGTCAGAGCAACCTGCTCATAATAAGTAATATTGAACTTAACGTGTTTTGTGGGTGGTGAAAAAGTACTCGACTTCAGCATACACGACGGCTATACATAGAATATTTTAACAAAGTGAAGGATCTAACTTATCAGTTTAGGTTGCGAAAATTGAATGTGGAGTGATAGAGAGGTGAATAGAACAGAAGAGTGAATAGAAAGAGAAATTGAACAGTCTTCGCAGTTGAGACCAGAGGCCGTATGCATGGAGTAATCCAAAAGGATTGAGCTTGGATTATCAGTAATCCAAATACATTTCAATAATCCGGTATGCATGGAAGCTATAATACTTTTTGATTACTGATAATCCGACAAAATTCGTAACCCTACTCCGGAGTTGGGGTAGTGAGTAATCCAAAAGGATTATCGGCTCAATTTGACCCATTCCGTTCATGTTGCTCTTTTTTAAGTGTGTAGTGAAAGTAAAACGGAACGGAAAATTTTTTTTCTAATTTGCTATGATTTAATGAAAGTATTTATTGTATATTTCCAGTATTTCCAGTGAAAAATTTTTTGAAATTGTAACGCATATTTTGTGTTTTTTCTGTGTTTTCAAAGCTTTCAAATGAATAAACTTTACTGATGAGTGAAAACAACAAACAGAACACAATTGCACAAACAAAACACATTTGCACAAACGATGTTTAACATTTTTAACATTGAACATTTTCAACAACCCGCAGAGTTTTAACATTTTTAACAATCCGCAGAGTTTAAACATTTTAAGGGGGGTGAGAAGTGCAGAAGTTCCAAATAGAGCACAACGATTACTACAAATCACCTTTCAACTAACCTTTTGATTGAAAACATAGGTTGAAAATGTTCATCTTAATATTTTATCTACCAATTCGATAAAAGATTACATTCAACTTGCAGTACGGCTCTAACAACAACAACAACGAATTTAATTGAAAAACTGTTGTAATTTTATAACAATACTAACTAATATTCAACAATTATAGTGTTTAGAGTGCATTTAGTTTTCGACAATTACAGTTTTTAGAGTGCATTTTGATGCATTTTAGTGCTTACGCTTGTCTTTACGCGTCCTTTTTGACAATAATCCAAGTTTAAGAAATCTGACTTCCATGCATACCGATTTCCGTAGTCGAAAATTTTTTAAACTTTTTTGGATTTTATAATCCTTGGATTATAATAATCCAGATTATTATAAACTGTTTTCCATTCATACGGCCTCTGGGTGTTTCTCTCACCCGCACTGCGGGTGAATTTTTTTATGCGTCTACAAAAAATCCGAAAAACATCCAAATCTATGCACTCGTCAATTTTTTTTCGATAGTTACCTGGGGGAATTCCAGTTCATTGAGATTGAAAACTAAAAACTTTTCAGAATTTAGAAAATCTATGCGCTCGAAAAAATTTTTGCGGGTGGTGAGAAATGCCCTGGTTGAGACTCTCTAGACTCGCTCCTTTTAAATTATTTTGGAGCTTACACTCGATTTTTCAAAAGTGAACTATGCTGCTTTGTGAATTACAGCGAACAATTAACTTGTATCGAACGGGATTTTTTCATTTGAATAATTCGGTAGAATCGTCGAATAATACGTTTGTATTCGTTTCAGGTCACAAAATGTTGTGCTATTTGGTGATGTTTTCTCTCTTCGTGTTCTTCGTCATTTACTACATCGCGAGGTGATATCGAAGTGGAGTTTTAAGCTATATGGTGCAACGAAGAATCAAAAATTACGGTATCATTGTTAGGATTTACGGTATTCGTTTTAAAGATTTTATCGACATTTTACAATGCAAGATTATGGTGAGACACATTGTAAATGTTATGTGATAATTTTTTGGAAACTAATTTGTCCAGTGACCGAAAGAATACCTTTTAGCAAAAAACATCGTATACGAAATCGCTTCTTGATAGAAACTGTAATTTATTTTGTGTATGTAAAAGCTCGTTTTCTTACAAAGTGTCAGACAGATCATGCAAACGTGCAGTGATCAGGGGATAAATAGTGACCGGATCGGTCCCGTCGGCGGATACATGTACACACACTATTGACAAAAAACTCTCTTTCTTTTCTTACCCTTTGCCTTCGTCCCCTCTTCTTTTTTCCTCCAAGTTTTGAGCGGCGGATAAATGTAAACCCAAATTGGGCGGTTCCATTTAACCCCTGCCAGTGATGTATGATATTTTGTTCAAACAAAAGTTTTCAATAAGAATTATTCTTTTTATTCGTGATCAGTACTAATAGGGATTATTATATTGTGAAACAGAATCCATTAATAAGATATATAAAGTTTGAACGCACCATTATTAAGATATTGATATTTAAACATTCAAGCAAAAAAATACATACGAATAATGCCATTTCTAATGCTTCAATGTTCTTGAAAACAATAGTGTGGAACCCGTACTGGAATACTGCAGAAGTTGAGAAATTAATGCTTGATAATATCATCGGGACTATAAGGGTATGGGATAGTCTAAATCAATATTACGAAATTGATTTCTGAGGCAATGTTAGGTAGCGGTTTCGTTACGTCAGTTCTCAAATAACCTAGATGGGATCTCTTGTTGTGAATCACTTGGTTCGTGTATTACTTCACTATTCAAGTTATATCTGAAGGTATGAAATAATTTTTAAAAAGTTATAAAGAGTCACTTTGTTTACCAGTGGCTGTTTGACTATTTATTTTCTATATCAGCAAGGGTGAATAGATTGAGCAAGGCGAATGGGAAAAAAAGTACCGCTGTGGCACACTCTCAAAGTATGGTGAAGAACCGGGTTTTTTTTGCACAAGGAACCCATTCATATGAATTGGGTGAGCACGTCGAGAAGGGATAAATGAGTGGGTGGGTGGCATGGGGTAGGAGTCATTCATTGAGAGGATAAAAGGGTGTCTGGAAAATAGGATGAGAAAGGGAAACCCATGAGACCAAACTAGGGTGCTCTTAAGGCAGTGACCGAATTCCTATGGATAAGGGTCTATCTCATCAGTATTCAGCAATTTTAGAGGGCCTTCAACAAGAGTGCCACGGAGTGACATGACACTAGTGCATACACCGAAAAAAATTGTCTGTGATTTACTATAAGGTTTCCTAATGCAAGCGTAAGGCAAATTAGTAAATCATAGAAAATTTCTATTCGGTTTTGCGCTAGTGTCATGTCACTTCGTGGCACTTTTGCTAATGGACCTTTCAGAGTAGGTAACATTGTCCAGAGATTCAGGAAAAAAGAACAACAAAAACATAGAATAATGGAGCGTTAGAATTCAACTTATCACTTTGCAAAGTAATTTTCTGCAAAGTGATCCCGTTGAACGCTCCAATGTTTCACCACGAATTACCGTGGAAAGAAACATGGACTACGGTATAAAGAAAGAACACATGCATTCAAAGACAAAGCGACGATTTTTCTGAAATTCATAAAAATTACGTCCAACAGTAAAAGTTACAAGTAATACCGTAGTCCATTTTTCTTTTCAAGGTAATTCGTGCTGAGACATTGGAGCGTTCAACGGGATCACTTTGCAAAGTGAAAAGTTGAATTCTAACGCTTCATAAGTCTTAACCATAGTATTTCATCTATTCTACCGCATATTTCTACCCAGCAAGTTTGTTCTACACCGATTATGAGAAGCACAATTGAACAAAGCAGTCAGAAACACTACAAGAAGAAACCAATACGTACATTTTTGCCACGGTTGAGAAGGGAAAGAAGAAATGAGTGAGTTCAGCGAGACTCCTTGAGTTGAAGAAAGTAAGTAGATTCTTGAGTTCAAAAATGAATACTCATGAGTTGAGAGTGAGCTTGAAAACATGCGCAAGTTATACGGAGTATTTACGAGTAGATAATGAAAGATTGTGAGCTCTCGACTGCAAAATTGGGTAATACTTGAGAGAAAAAATGGGCACTCAGGCGTGAAGAGTAGCTTCTGCTGTTTATGAGTAAATGGTGACCACCTCAGCTCCCGTTCCCTTTACTAGGAGAACTCTGTCCAACTTTTCCGTGAGAGCCTCGATAAAGTCCATGTCTGAAAACAATAATTGACTGATACTTTGCACTTCCACCAATCTTTCCCTATTGTTGCTTACCCGTAGAAGTCCACCCTTTTTGTTGAATGGCTCACGAGTGTCTTGTGTTGTAGCTTCAGCACGAGCCACTCATGGATCACGAGTGTCTCGTGTTGTAGCTTCAGCACGAGCCACTCATGGATCACGAGTGTCTCGTGTTGTAGCTTCAGCAAGAGCCACTCATGGATCACGAGTGTCTCGTGTTGTAGCTTCAGCACGAGCCACTCATGGATCACGAGTGTCTCGTGTTGTAGCTTCAGCACGAGCCACTCATGGATCACGAGTGTCTCGTGTTGTAGCTTCAGCACGAGCCACTCATGGATTACGAGTGTCTCGTGTTGTAGCTTCAGCACGAGCCACTCATGGATCACGAGTGTCTCGTGTTGTAGCTTCAGCACGAGCCACTCATGGATCACGAGTGTCTCGTGTTGTAGCTTGAGCACGAGCCACTCATTGATCACAAGTGTCTCGTGTTGTAGCTTCAGCACGAGCCACTCATGGATCACGAGTGTCTCGTGTTGTAGCTTTAGCACGAGCCACTCATTGATCACAAGTGTCTCGTGTTGTAGCTTCAGCACGAGCCACTCATTCGTTGTCTTCCCCCCCCCTTTTTCGCTCTCATTCCTCAGGAACAACTGGCATGAAAGAGTTCCAATGGTTAAACCATATGGCACGAACTATGCTAATGCACGAGTTGTGATCGAACCTAGCCGTTTTTTTTTCTTTCTAAGAGCAAGCGTGTTACCGCAAAAACACCGAGGACAAAAAGAAAACTGATTAAACTATTACACTGACAAAAGCTAATCAATGAAGTGGGATCGAACCCAGCCATCCCTATTTCTAACCGTGAATGTGAGTGCATTACCAGTTACACTACCCATGTTATAGTGCTAATCCGTTAAGTGGTGCTATATGAGAGGCTGATATGCTTCGTGTTTCAAGTGACTAACAGAAGGTGTCTGAGTCGGTGGAGTTGGGTGGTCCTGGGAGGTTGACGACCACCAGCTCGGCTGCTTTCGAGTGCACTAGCATCAGCTCGTTAAGCTTCACCGCTGTGTGCATCTTGTGGATGTTGTAGCGACGGCGTCTTCGCAGCGCCTCGCTCTTCTTACCAGCCACGTCCTGGAAGCAGGTTTTTTTCCATAATCGCACTGCGGGTAAAATCTGGTAAAATCTATACACTTACCAGAAACTAATGATTCCTATTCTGTAATTGTGTGACATGGTCTCTTTTCATCAGGGTGTTTCTTACCATCCGCATAGTTTTTTTCTCAAGCGCATGGATTTCCAGAATTTCAAAGAGTTTGGAATTGTTTTCTCCAAAGATTTGGAATTTTCATAGGTAAAAATCGAAAATTTCTTCTTTCGAGTTCATAGATTTGAATGTTTTTCGAACTTTTTGAAGAACGCATAGATTTTTCACCCACAGTGCGGGTGAAAGAAACACCCTGCTTTTCAACGCAAACACTCAAAAGTCTGCTCAATCCTAATGATTAGTATTTTTCTTAACCATGTGTCACTGCCTTTAAACTATGTAACTTAGCATTTGAACTCTCTTCTGTCTTAATCGTGAGTTCTGGAGTTACGCTCCATTCATGACGCAATCGCTTAATAAGTATGTGTGACTAAGAGAAAAAGGCATAAGAGCCTTTCATATAACACTATCGCATCGCACGGTATAGCAATGTCTCTCCGTCTTGTAATGGTAACGCGCGCTCCCGGCTTGAGTCGAGATGGCTGGGTTCGATCCCGCCCGGTGGACTAGTTTTTTGATAGTTCAATTATTAGTCTTTTTGATTAATACCAAAGGAAAAGCCTCCTTGGATGAAAAGGATAATACCACGAAAAAGAACATATGAGTATTGACTAATTAATTTTTTGTTTTGTTTTCAAGTACGGCTTCTTGTGAAGACGACCACTTTGCAATGTGTGAGTAGAAATGTAAAACAGTCCAACCAGTTATAATCTGGTGAGCACGAAATATGAAGGAAGGTGACTGACTTCTGTGTGGGGCGGAGCTCCTTCAGCGTCCTCTTCACTGAATCTGACCCCTCTGCTATCGTTCTTCTTCGCCTGCTGTATAAATATTGCGCAATGAAAAGGTTGCATGAACATGTATGAATAATCACTGATTTATAACTCAGTAAGTTTCTAGTCAGTAAATGATTGCTTCTTCACTTATTACTAAGTTTTCTCTCTAACAAACATAAAAGAGAAACAACCGCACTCGCTAATCTTTATCAATGACTCGAGCACAAAAAAACGGAAATCAATCAAAGTTGTGCAAAAAGAAAATATAAAAACTGGTCAAGAATGAAGAAAAAAACTGCGAGAGCTGAGTCATTGCCGAGTGACTTATGAGTCATAGAGATACAAGACACTGGCTAACCTTGGGAGCTGCGGTGTCACTGCCTTCACTGCTGTGCTGACTGATGGACGTGTCCCCGTCATCCTTCTCTTCTGTGGGTTGGAGCGTCTCCAACCTTTGCTCCACATGGGGGACTGACTGAAAATCAGTTTTGTTTGAAAACATATTGTTTTGATGAGTTACATAACGGATTGGATGGGCATACAAAAGCCAATAAACTAGTTTTTTCGAGGTCGTGCCTCGTTTAATGCGATGTTGTTCATCACATGCAATAATCTCATGAAAAAAAGTATATTTAAAAGCATCTATGGAATTAAAATTTTTTGCTCAAATTAACTATTCAGGAAGGATAAAAATCGCAATCAATATACTTTTTGAGGTCTGGACGGTATTCAGGACCTATTCTAGGATTTTATTCAGGACCTATTCGAGGACCTATTCTGGACGACCTAGACAATGTCTTTAGGGTATTCTACATCTTCAGGATCCAACAGCAGTTTAACTCGCTTACATTAACATCTTCCTGTATACGGCTCATTCTCCTCTCCCTGGTGACGTCGTCCATTGCATTCTGGATATCTTTCCTGATGTCTACCCTTCCAAGCTCCTTGAGCAGCCTCGCCCGCTCCTCCATCTTCATCGTTCGCTCGTACGTGTAGTCGGAGATGTCCGAATCAGGCTGCAGTTAAAAAGACGAATTTGCTATACTCCGAGCCATAAAAATACAATTCTAAAAACTGTGA
This sequence comes from Allodiplogaster pararmata, assembly GCA_964056735.1. NCBI lineage: Eukaryota > Metazoa > Nematoda > Chromadorea > Rhabditida > Diplogasteridae > Allodiplogaster > Allodiplogaster pararmata. Next base: position 38,203,508 of record OZ057405.1, read on the forward strand.
GTGAGTAACTGGTAACGTACTCACACTTTCGGTCACAAATGGAGATACAGTTTCGATCTCGCCCCGCGGACCACCTTTTGTCCGAGTGATGTTTTAGTAAAATTCAGTACATTCAGACATAAAGTCAAGGCACGACCGAATACTACGTTCAGTCTGAAACGGCCACATTTGTCAACTCGATTTTTTGTTTATGTTACGACATGGAGTTCGAACGAGAGGATTGAATGTTTCTAGCAGTGACACCTCGGAAAGGTATCAATAAAACCATATCTTCTCAAATATGTCACTGTTTTCTAACTAACGAACCCTGAAGTTGTTCAATAATGGCATCCATTTTTTTAACGTTTTAAATAAGAGGAGTGTATACACATATTCGATTTGCCACGAGAAGCAACGAACCATTTCAATGACGTTGACTTGCGCGGAGATGCGTAGTTGGTAGAGGAACTTCTGGAGGCCGTCCTGCATCACAACGTTGTTGTCCTCCATCTGAGCAATGACGAAGAGACGCAGCGTTGCCGCTCGCCAGGTCTTCGACTGCCGCAGGAGGAAGGGAAGCAGCATCAGAAGGCCGCCGTCGTGCACGATCCACCTTTAAACTCAGGGTTTTCGCCTGGTCTCTCGATGTCTCGTTTTATATGAAACTGTTTTTTGCGCTTTTCTTACTTCTCTCAAGAACTCTGCTTTCTCATGATGTTCTTTACACAAGAATGAACCCTTGTAGCAGTTTGGATTCTATAATGCATTGCCAGTATAGTTACCGACTATACCAGATGTAGATAAGAAAAGTTGATTTGGCATGAAATTTTTTTTCCGGGAGAAGAGAGAGACTTCAGGAGAGTTCGATCCCGCTTGTTTATTAGCTTTTTAGAGTCGAAATATTATAATTATTTTTCTTTTCAAAGTTCATTCTAGTAAAAAAAGGAAACCACATTCATAAAAAAAGGTTTCGTTCATTTAAAAAAACGCACCAGACATCAATTGTTCCCGTGATGCGGTCGCTGTTTTTAGGGAAGTTCCGGACACTCTTCGGCAGCAGAATGGAGCAGTGGGCGGCGGAGGCGGAGCGAATCATGGACACGAAGCGGTGGCCGATCTCCCATGAATGGCCCTCCGCCCACTGCTCCGGCCAGTTGATCAGCACCGAGTTGTGTCGCAGGCCACCCAGACCAGAAGTCTAAAGGCCACGAAAGAACATGATCATGGGTTCAAGAACAAAATTGTAAGAAAAAAGGTCACATTTTTGGTGAAAGAGAGATAAATGGCTGGGTTTTCCCGGATTGATCCCGTGCTGTATACTAGTTTTTCACTAGGTATAAAAGTTGAATTTTTTCTGAATCAAGCGTCATCGCTTTTAAACCACGTAAATGAGAATTCACTCAAAAACAACTTACTTTCAAGCCGTAAATGTAAGAGTTCTGAATTTCTTAACCTGAATTAGACTGGTGATTCCTTCGTCGATATTCTCCGTCATTAGGACGTCGCAGAATCCCTTTATCTTGAATTTCTTGATGGTCGTTAGAAGCTTCTGCTTGCTTTCTTCAGCAATCTGAACTACTTCATGTGAGTTATTAGAATTGTGAACGGAGAAAGTTCAATGTTGGTACCTCTGTAGTTTCAAACACAGTTGTTACGCTAACTCACAGAAGCATTTTTTTGTCGCAGCCAAGACACATTTTGATGCTCTCTATAAGTAAACCTCATTACTAACGCTCTATCGTTAATCTCTTTTGTTTTCATTCTTTTCAACCCCAGTAACTCACCACATTTAGTAACAAAAGGGATGACCGAAAACTTTGAAGTCGTTAAGAAAAGTCGCACAGAATGCAACGTGTTTTTCATCACATTTTTGACTTCTCAAAAGCCTATATGTTCTACAAATTCTTTCTCTGCGCTTCATCGAATCGATATTTCGAAACTATCACACAAAGATGCTCATTTTTATGAAGAATTAAACATATTATTATTACTATTCAAGTTTATGTAAGTGGAGTATACAAATCATGAAGTGCAATACGCAGTGTACAAATCATTTAATTTAATACAAACACGCAGATTTGAATAAATAAAACTAGACAGAGAAAAATGTTTAAAAAAACTAATTTATAATTTAGTGGCAAAATGGTCCCTCTAAAAATATTTTATCTGTTTCTCACTGGTATCTCAGTGAGTCACAGTGAGTGCTTATCTTGATGGGACGGATTTTATTGATATTGCCATTGAAAGAATTGGATGTTTTGTTTTTGGTTCTCTTGTTTCGTGAATGTTTTCTTAATTCTGTGCTTATCGCCACAATTTTGCATTGAAAAATTTAGATAAATTGTTATTATTATCTTAGGCTTGAAGAAAATTTCAACAGGGTTCTTTGAATTGAAAAAAAACGAGGATGAGTTTTCAGCATGCTTTAACTTCACCTCTGGATGATGATTGAAATTGCCTTGAATGACTTGCGAGACCATCGTGAGTCCTTTTCCCGCCTTGAGTTGAGAGGCAAACGAGAATAGGCCATCCGCAACTTCACCCTAGACGCTTTTTTGATTGAAAGTTAATAAAATATTTTTTCGAAGTGAATTCTCATCGACAATCCCTTCAAATTTTGTAACTGAAATTTTTTTTATAATTATCACACATTGGTTAATGAAAAATAGCACATTTTCGACTTGTTGATTTCTTCCGATTTCGGAGCTATTCTAATGATTTAACAGTAATTCAAGCTTGACTGATGACTAACTGCTTCAACAACTCAAAGTTCCTGCTCAAAATGATCAAAACTGCCTCCCATGAATTTTTTTTTTGCGTTTAGTTTTGTGTTTTCACTTAATTGTCGTCTTCAAAAAGACTTGAGAACAAATTGGCTGTGGCGCAGCGTTGATGGGAGCGCTCTATGCTGGGGTGCTCGTTACTCGACAGGCGGACTAACGAGTGGGTGCGCGGTCAGACGGGCATAATGGACGTGGTCAGAATCTGCCGTGAAAGGAGGTGGCGTTGGGTAGGCCGAATTGCGAGGCTCGACCCCAGTCGGTGGGCGCGGGCTGTTCTAGAGTGGCACCCGCGTGGGCCGAAGCGAACGAAAGGTCGCCCTGCTATGAGATGGAGGGACGACTTTGTCAAAGCCGTTGGTCCCCAATTCCTAAGGAAGGCAGCTAACGCTGAGGAGTGGAGTCGTATCATGTCGCTACAGATATCATAATCGATGATGTTATATCCCCGATGTGGCTTGTTGATCTTGATAAAAATTGGAAAAAAAAATGTCGTCTTTGTTACCCAAACTCAAGTGAAATTAATTAACTGCTTCTGCAGATTCCTTACTTTTCTCGCTCAAAAAATATTGGCAAAATATGGTACGGTACCATATTTTTAGCCAATTTTAAGCCATTTCTTCTTATAATTATAATGTAGCGTGACTGCATCTCTAAAACTTGAGTGTTCTTGAAACATGGGTGATACAATTATACTTTCTCTGTCACAACAGATTATGTAATATTTCTCTTTTTGCTAATTGTTAAATAAACTGTAATGTGCTATTAAAAAGTGAAAAAATTTTACTAAACAACAACATAGGACTTCGTCTTGATGTTTCTCAGGCGTGAATCCTCCAAACTATTTCAAAGTGTCAATGAAGCCAAGTGCTTTTTTCTGAGATGAGTGCCGTCATGCATATCAACAATAGTCAAAAAGGGTACCTCTGTGGTCTCTGCCAAAACCAGCAACTGGGGTCGCCAATTACGAGAATGGTCTTGTTTCTCCTCCAGACTCAAAAGAGCAAACCTGAAAATGATAAAACTTTTTTACGATCGCTATGAGATCCGCTACGAAGTTCATATGAACTCGTCAACCTGACTGTTTTTCTCCGCGGATAGACGTAAATAACAATTTGACCCTGGAGGAACATTATCTCTTTTTCTTTTTTTTTGATAAGCAATCTTCCTGTAATCCTTCACGGTTCATCCTTTTCCGTCTCTTTGTTCTCGAAAATCGCGGATATAAATTTCAATAGTTGTTCTATCTCCCAATTTATCCTCTTATTTCTTCATAAAACCGTCATCACCAAATTTTTTCCACTTTTGCATGATCAGTAGCTAAAAACCGGTTTTCATTGCATTCGATCAGAAATCCAACCTGGCGGCGGAAAGACCGAGTCCTCGAATGCCGTCTCCCCACTCTTTCTCCGCACCCACAAACTCGATGTACTTGTAGACGCCCGCTCCGATGACGATCGCGATGAGCGCAAAGTACCACGCAGAGATGAACATCACGGCAATGCAGAGGAAGGCGCCGAGAGTCGACAGGGTCCTGAATGGAAATACAGTTCTCCTGAATCCTGTAGAAAACAGTACACATATCCCATTTTTACTCAAAAAAGTCCTTGTTAACATGAAACAATTTAAACAAATATATGATTTTGAAAATTTTGAAATCAGAAGGATGATCTTTGAGAAAATTTATTCTCGCAATGTTGTTCAATTGCAACTCGTTTTAATGAATTTTTTTTCGTAGAATAGTCAACATTAAAAGAGCTTCTATAGATTCTATTTAGATTATTAGCGAGATCATAAGAAAAAAGTGCAAAAGTATTTTAGGAGAAAAAGCATCGTCTCACCAGTGGAAGTATTTGAAACCTGGCCGCCAACCGGGCGCTTTCAGAATACTCTGCAGGGCACACGCAGCATTCACTCCTAGGTAGCACATCAGGAAGAATCTGAATTTTGTCAAAAAGTTTTTTTTGCCCCATATGGAAGTTTTACTTGTGAAGCTTGAAATGGAAGTTGGACGAGGTTCAAGTATTTAGCATTGCGGATCATAACCAAGTCATCTTAGAGATCATAGTGACGCAACGATATCTTTATGATATGATTGTAGTTCAAAAAAACAAATTTTTCTACGGAGGTGATGTTGAGTACGAGAGGATCTATGTATTCCCGAACCCGAAGGACTTTTAAACCAGTTAAACTAATGGGAGAAAAAAACAAATCGGATGGCAACAACAGTAACATACGATTACCACAGAAACCAGACGTTACCACTACACACATGATACGGATTATGATTAAACTTTAAAACGAGTTCACTGGGCAGTATCGAAAAATCTGTTGTTTTTTTCTTATCAGAAACCAGGCGTTACACTGATAGACGATTGTATAATGATGCTTATAGAATGATAGCTCTAACTGTGTGATGAGCGCAGCGATGCTCTCGATGACGGCGATCAGAATGCCGATCTCACAGATGCATAAAGTAAGAAGAATAGCCAGAATTGGTTCCCCTCTCCGGTCCGTTGCGCGGAATCGACCCAGGAATGGTATGACGTCATCTTAATGAGAAAATCTTATGTTTAGCTATATTATTACAAAACTAATACGTAATAAAATTATTGTTAACTCAGTCTTGTAAGCAAGTTGCGTGTACTTTAAAAGTCCTGTTGTTCATTGAAACAGTAAACAGTAAACATCCATTCACAAGGCTGAACATTTTGCTTCAGTGAAAATCGACAGTTGTTCTTTTCTCTTGTTTAGAAACGGAGATGAAAGAATGAAAAATTAGATGCAGCGTCTATCGAGTCTGTTTCTAGCCTGTTTCTAGCCGAAAGCTTCATTCAAACTTCAAACAGAACAACTAAACAGTTAAAAACAATGAAATGTCGTACATCAATAAAATAATTGCCTATATACATACTTGTACATACTTGAACATGTACATACTTGACTGAAGTACATGTACATGTACATTCTTGAAGACAACTAATTAAATATAACTTTTCAAGGCTGTTTTTCTTACATACATATATCGGCAGGTTTGAGCTCAAAAGATTTGTAAGAAAGATTTCTAGAAGAGATCCAATTTCAAGAGCTCTAACATACATCGAGGTAATTCTAAACGCCTATCTCTTGTTTCTCGGGTTCGCCTTGTTCTTAGCTCTCCTTCCAATTGAAATATTGGCTCGAAATCAATGTTTGTTAGAAATTTATTTTATTTATTTACTTTTTTATCATGAAACATAATTTTCGTTTCTCAAATGCGAATGTTTTTGAGAACATATGTTTGAAGACACGGGAGCATTTTGAGGTTGTGCTCACAATCATACAATGTTTGTCTTTTAACCTTTTTTACGGCCTTTATCAGGTGATTTTACCGAAAAATTTTCTCCTTCAAATCGAGTTTCAATTTGCCAGTAAGATAGAAGTATTTCAAGTTTTCGAAAAAAATGAAATGAAAATGGAATGTTTTTTCAGATCTGTTTTTTATTTACAGCATGAATGTTTCGCGCAACTTTGAAAAACTCGTTTACTCCATGAGGCTCTTTCTTTTTCCTTGCCTTATGAAGTGATGATTATCTATCTTTATCTGCCCCCCCCCTCCTCAGCCCTCAGAGTCAATTATTTTTTCTATGATCACCATCCGCCTGTTTTTCTCTTTGTTTTTTCTTTCTTTCTCTTTTTCTCTCTTCTTTCTATCTTCCATTCTCCCCCCTCCTCTCTCTGCCAATCTATCTTTTCTTATCTCTTTCTCTCACTCTACCTCTCCCTATGTGTGTGCCTATTTCTATCTAATTTATCTCATGCTAGCATTTTAATTTTCTCATAACTTCGCCAAAAGGACTTTCCATAACTCAAACTTTACTTGATTGACATGAGAACGTTCATTGTCTGCTTTGAAGAGGATAATCCAAAATAAAAGTGAAGAAAATAAGTTTACTCAACTGTTTCTCAACCGCTGATTGCTACTGACAGCTCCACCGAAAAAAAAAGAGAAAAATGATGAAAGAGAAAACAAAAAAGAAAGAAAAAGAGACAGAAGACGAGGGAAGACAAGAGAGATAAAGAAAGAAAGAGAGAGAGAGAATAGGAAATGGATACAGAAAATACGAACCAAGAGAAAACGCGTTGAAAAAAAGTCGGTTTTGTTTTTCACCAGAATATTAAAGAAAGCCCCGAGGGTATCAATGACGCGACATCACCAGTAAACACCCTTGCATGAGAAATGATATAAGCAAAGGAAAAGAGGTGAAGGTTACCTGATGCTATAGCCTGCAGAAGCCTCGGAGCTCCCGTAAGTGACTGCAAACCCGCGCCTGTCGTAGCCAAAAAACTGCCAATCTCAAAGATAGATCCAGATTCTCGTGTGAGTACAAGTGTTTTAAAGTACAAGTTGGAGTGAGTTAAAGTACAAATACGAGTATATGAGAGTAGTAAGAGTAAGCGCTCATGAAATTGAAAATATGATGAAAAACTCAATTATTTCTCTATTTTTCTCACAATTTTAAAGCAAACTTTTCATCAGAGTCACGCTATTCATCATTTTCAGCCAGATATGTACCTTGTGGAAATAAACAACAGGTGTGGTTCTTATACGTATCTTATACGTTTTTGTTCATGCTGCTGAACCTACCAAATAACTTGGTACACGATAACATGTTAATTAGAATGATATTTTCTCAAGAACATATATATATATATATGTTCTAGTGGGCGCGAAATTGAACCCTGGAAAACCTAAATTTTTGGGTCTAGGCAACTGCTACAACACCTGAGCTAGCAGCGCAAAAACTTTCTTACTTAACTACATTCTAGGAACAAGCACTTCTTTACTTAGATACATTCTATGGTGCAAATACTTTATTCTGAGGGACATTCAAGCCCAACTAACAACGATGAGCCTGGGGGACGGCCACGCCAATTCCGCGATCGTAAGTTTTCCGAGAGCGGACGTGCCAGTTTTGTCCCGCATCAGCATCTCCGAAACCGTGCCCCCGAAAAGGAAAACACCCGCGATATCTGCAAACAGGCATAGTGCTTTTCGTATCAGAACCTATTAGTGAAACATAGATTAAAAACTCTTCCCCTCAAATATCTGTCTTTGATTTTAAAATCGATGAAGTTCAATGCTTTGATACAATATGTACTAAGAATTTAACATTAATTTTTAATTGCTCCAGAAACATCATAGACTGTCTTCATTTTATTATAATTTATAATTTTAGAATTTTTAAGGTAACATTTCAAAACCCTATTTTCATCAGAGAAGCTGCTGAAGATAAAAGTAACTCCCAGACTCATTTTCTCTCGGTGAGTTTCTCTTTTAGCAAAATCCTGCACAACTCAATTATTTGTGGACTAAACACCTCTCCCCCCTCAATTATTTGTGGACTAAACACCTCTCCAACTCAATTATTTGTGGACTAAACACCTCTCCCCCTAGCATTTTCATGATTTTCTCAGACTTCTTTGCAAGTTCTTTAATTATATTATAGATTGCATCTTGATTAATTGCTTTGATAAACTTTTCATTTCAAAAAAGCTTATTTCTTCAAGTAAATAAGCCTTGAAGTTGATTTCGAGGCATGAGACCCCTCGTGGCATGAGAATCAACGAAAAAAGCTCTTGCCTGCTTGAATTCTCTGCATTTTCATATCAGTTTTTTCATCTTTTTTAACTCTTCAATAAGCCTCTTCAATGTGTTCCTACCCTACTTTTGCAGAACTTTTTTGTGTGTAGATATAACCTTGGTCTCTTGCCTCTCCTGTCTTTTCATGGCTCTTGCGGTTCTCTTTTTTCACGACTCTTGCTTTTTTTCTCTTGCATCTCTCTCTCTCTGGCAGTTGCATCTCTCTCTTTCTCTCTCTCACTCTCTCTCTCTCTCTTTCTCTCTCTCTCTCTCTCTCTCTCTCTCTCTCTCTCTCTCTCTCTCTCTCTCTCTCTCTCTCAGTATCCCTCTCTTCCTCTTTCCTTCCATTCTCCACCTCTCTTCCCCTTTCATCTTTTAATCTCGTTCAATGCCGTTCCTGTCGACTTCCTGTTCCTCTACTGACAGACAGAAGAAGTAGTTAGCTGAGCTCCGAGGGTCCCCAGTGGAATAGAGCGAGCGGAGTCACGGAGGTTCCCGGAACGATTCGAACCAGCCATGATTCCTGAAATCATCCAGCATACTGTGGAAAAACACTAAAATTCCGCGAATAGCACTATGAGAGCACACTAAAATTACTGCAAGAAGTACTTATATCGAGGAACATACTAAAATCCATGTCCTCATAAAGCAATCCTTTTTTATTTGTTTTCTCCTGATATGTCTTCCGACATCGTTCGACCGGATTGTGCTCAATCTCCGGTTTTTGAAGTCTCCTTCTCTCGCTTTCTCTCTTTCCTTCTCTCTCTCTTTTTCTTTGTTATTTTTTATCTTTCTCTCCCTCTCTCATTTATATCCTTTTCTCAAAGATTGAAAAAATTAATTTGTAGGAGTTTTTAGAGCTCATTTGAACTTTTCTTCATTCGTAGCTTCGTAAAACCTCAGTAAAGGTGATAGCTCAACATGGAAATATTCTAATTAGGTTCAAGCTTTCTATGAAGATGAGCTCTAGTTGTTTTCTACAAATTTTGTATGTTTGTATGACTGTTAAAAATTAATTTTTTTAAACCCCTTTCATATTTTTGGGTGATTTCACGGTATGTATTATTCAAAACAATAGGTAAATGAACTATCAGTTTTTCCACGAACTTTTTCTTCTTTCCCCGAGAAGCATATGTGATTCCGTAATTTTTTCAAATATTCCAGTTAAGAATTTTCCCTTGCATTTGAAGTGATGGATTTGTTAAAGGCTTCTAGTGGCACTACTCCTTCTAGTGTACACTTTTCTTTTGAAGAAAATTCGGCACGATTAGAATAACAACTAAAGAAGTTGGAAGTCGCTTAGGCAAACCAACAATTTAAAGACGAAAAAAATTGATAGAAAGAAAGAGGAAAGGCAGAGAACAAGAGAGAAAATGAAGGGAAAAAAGAAAAAAAGGAGAAGAGAAGCATAGAAAGAGTCAAAAAGTAGTAATTGTTACGTAAGAGAGAGGGAAAAAAACACTGCAAGATGAAAAAGTATAAACATATAAATTTTCATTATTATCAATTGAAAAAAAACTTTAAAAATTTTACATTTGTCAAGTTTTTTTTCGTTTCATAGACATGAAGTGTCTATGAAACGAAAATATTCTTTCTTCCACTTCCTATCCTGTAGTTGTGACTGGTGATTTCAATTGTGACACCCTCTCTCCTCCTTGTTCTTCATCCGATCGATTGTTAGTAGACATGATTACTCTCTTTGATTTGACCCAATTCTGCCGTGAACCAACACGTCTTAATCGTTGCATTGATTGGCTACTAACTTCTCTGCCCTCGCTATTGTCTAATTGTAGAATTGTTCCCTCCTTCCCCTCCTCTGATCATTTAGGGATCGCTTGCTGCCTTTCAATTGTGACCGACTCGCTTTTAGCCGAACCAGTTCTCGACTATTCAAGAACTGACTACGATGAACTTAATAAATACTTCAATTCAGTTAACTGGGAAGCTGAATTTGATAACTTCCTCTCGATTGACGATCTGTACGGCCGTTTCCTCGCGGTTATTGAATACGCTATTTCTGAATTCGTTCCAATTCGTAGACCTCGAACCCTCACGGCCACTTATCCTCGCCATATTCAGAGAATAATTAAATATCGTAACTCTCTGTTTCACAATATTGACGATCCTAATACCCGTTCTCTTTACGAGAAAGCTAGTAAAGATCTACTGAAGCAGATAATGAAATGGACTAGGCATTGTGAGAAGAAGAAATTGTCTCGCTCTCGGGACTTGTTCCGACATATCTCATCCCTCACTCGGCCTAAACCTGTGCCTCCTCGATATCTATTGAATACTACAGGGGACATGGTATTGAAAAATGAACTTAAATGTTCTCTGCTCTCTACCGAATTCGCTTCTCATTATACTAAGGGTGATAACCAACGTTTCGCATTGCAAACTGAAGCGGCCCCTACTATGAGCCCCTTTCCTATTTTTCTCCCCTCTTCTGTTCTTAAAAGCCTCTCGAAGCTTAAACCAACGGGTAGCAAAGGTTCAGATGGTATCCCTCAGATTGTCCTCAAGAAATGTGCCAAGTCTCTTGCACTTCCTCTTTCCCATATTTTCAGCTATTGTATTATCTGCGGTCAAATACCGTCTTACTGGAAACATTCTCTGGTGACCCCAATTCTGAAACCAGGCAAGGAACCTCACTTGGTGTCCTCCTATCGTCCGATTTCCATCCTTTCTCCCTGTTCTAAAACGATGGAGCGACTTGTTAGAGCTTTCATAATCAATCATCTATCCGAGCACTCTATTATACCTATCAATCAACATGGGTTTAGGCGTGGAGCGTCCACAGTAACCAATTTATTAATATGTGAAGATGATTGGACCTCTTCGTTAGCCAAAGGTCTTTCAACGGATGTGATCTACCTTGATTTCTCTCGTGCATTTGACACCATTAGTATAAGTAAGCTTTTGTCTAAATGCACACATTATGGAATTACTGACCCACTCCTTTCTTTGCTTGAGTCTTTTTTAACTAATAGATCTTTCTCTGTGCGTATGGGTGATGTCACTTCTGATCCAATGAATGCCACATCGGGTGTGCCCCAAGGGTCTGTCCTGGGGCCACTTCTTTTTACTCTGTATATATCCGATATAAATGAGGTACTAGAGAACTTTCCTAATATTCGTTATGAAGCATACGCAGACGATCTCAAGATTTATGTTTCTTATGATAAGAACTCATACGGCGAACGAACTCGAGAGCTGCAATCAGCATTAGATTCCGTATTCGATTGGTGTTTAGTTAACCAACTATCTCTTTCTCCATCCAAGTCTCTCCATATTCACATTGGAGGTCGATCTTTATATTCCTCATACAGTATAAATAATGTTTCCATTTCATGTGTATCTCAGATACGTGACCTGGGCATACAAATAGTTTCTTCTTTGCGTAGGAAAGAGGCTGTAGCAGACCGAGTTAAAAAGGCATCCAAAGCAATGTATGCTATGCTTCGTGCGGTAACTGTTAATGATCCTGGTATACTGGTCAAGTGCTTTAAAACTTACGTAATGCCGCACTTGGACTATGCTTCGAATATATGGAATCCATACTATAGAAGAGATTGTGATGATATAGAGAAAGTTTTAAGGAAATTCACTCGCATAGTTTATCATCGATGTTTGGCAAATGAAGTTAATACGAGGTCTCTTCCTTCTTACCCCAATCGACTTGCCCGTCTTGGATTCGTTTCTCTCTCCAGGAGGAGGATATTTTCTGACTTAGTTATGGGTTTCAAGATCTTCCATGGACTTTCGATAATAGATAAAAAACGATTTTTCAAAGAGACTATTCCAACGCGAACTAATATAAATGGCTTATTAGTTCAGGGTAGCAAGAATACAGCTAGAAACAACTCTTATGGAATGCGAATATCCCGCCTTTTCAGCAAACTACCTCGAAACTTGATTAATAGTATGAACCTGAAATATTTTAAATCCCAATTAAAAAGTGGTGTTCTATCTACTCTTCTCTTGTCATGAATTCAGAACTTATTTATTTTATTTATTTTTTTGTCGTTCAAATTGTTCTACTTATATAGTTTTGTTTGTTTGTTTGTTTGTTTTTTTCCCCGTTTAATTCGCTATATTGAAGTCAAATTGATGTATCGCTTTTGTTATCGTATTTGAAAATTGTTTAGCTGATCTATTCATTCCTCATTTGCAATTGTAATCAAATTTGTGCGTTATTGCATCGAAAGATGTAGATTAAAAAATATATATGAAGCGCCATAATGTATACTTTCCAACATAGTTTTGATATTATTCATTGTCTTGATGAAGCAAGTTGAAGAAAGTTTGACGGCATATATACATATGGCTCGGACGGTACCGTTCCAAGGTGTCCAATTCCTACTAGGGACCAAAAATAAACAAGAAATACCTTAAAAAAGAGATATAGAAGATAAAAGAAGAAGAGTGAGAAAAAGGCTGAGGATAGAAGAATGAAAGAGTAAGAGATGAAAGAGAAACCTGTCGAAAATACAACCATATCTCTGTCATTAGGTTGCGTATCATAACTGTTCATTGGTATTTCAACAATTATCACTATTGTTTCGTTCATTTTATCATTTTTCAATCGTGGCACCAGCAAGAAGGGCACCAGCATACTTCGATTTCAAAAGGAATGTAACCGGAAGTTTTTTTTAAAATCATTTTTTTATTTACATATGTATATGGGTACGGAAAGAGGAATGGGGAAGAAAAACAAAAGACGGTAGAACTTTTTTTCTAATCAAAGGTTGAAAATTGATTCGGAAATCGTAGAACTTCATTTTCAAACCAACATATTTGAGATAAAGAATTTTTGAAGAAAAAAGATACCCTCCTGGATTTATTTTCATGAACACAATACCTATGCATATGTGACTGAAGAAGAAGACCTTGGTCCTTTACATATATGTGTGCAAATACTTGTTTTCCACGTCTAAGAGTAAACAAACGTTTACAAATCAAGGAGATATTTGTTTTCACAGAGGGGAGAGACATGCAGAATACCTAAGGTATTGAAAGGGGAGAGACATGCAGAATACCTAAGGTATTGAAAGGGGAGAGACATGCAGAATACCTAAGGTATTGAAAGAATTTGTATCCTCTCAACCTTCTAACAAAAATATGGTGTAACCCACCACGACAAAGCTGGTTTTTGTGTTTAAAATGAGTATTAGGTTGTCGAGTTAAAAGAAACCTGGTGTATATTAAAATGATTTAACTGGTCAATAAGATTGCGTTTTCCCTCCAAAAGAAAACTCGGACCCAATTATGGAAGATATCATTAAAGCAATTTGATGTTAAAAAAGTAAGGCAATGAAAAACGAGGTTTTTCGAAAGATGGAAAGTTTTTCACAAACGAGTTAATCGAAGATGTCATCAGCAAACCTTTTTTCTCTCACACTTCTATCTTTATCTTTCTCTCTACCCTTCTATTTCTAATTACTTACAAGAAAGTTTTAAATGTCATTATAAAACTCCGCGAATAACTGTTTCTCTTGTAAATTATCATATTTCAAAAGAAATTAACTGCTTCACGTCCTCAACCTCTAGCTGATCAACCTCTAGCTGATCAACCTCTAGCTGATCAACCTCTAGCTGATCAACCTCTAGCTGATCAAAAAATTTCCCTTTACTAGTTCATTCATTCTAATATTAAATTTTATATTGGAAAAATACTGATCAGAGAAATTGCTTGGTTTTCATACAAGCCACAACAACAATTGTCTACCTGTAGCTCGTTTCCCAATTTACTCAAATGACTTTCAATGCGAAAAAATCCTTGACTTTGAAACCAACCAGTGACGGAAGGAAAGAAGACCCCGACAAGTACCATGTAGGACGTCATCATATCCGCAAAGATCCATGGTCCCGGAGACCTATTCTGATCCGTGCGATCCCTGCGGTCTTTGGAAAGAACCTCGCCTTGGCTCTGATACTTCGGCCACAAGTTCTCCCAGAAGACGCCCGAAGCAAGTCCTTTGATGCCCAGCTGCAAAGAAAACAATGAAATTATTAATTTGTTCCCTTTATCTCGTTACTCAAATGCCTTCTCAGTTTACTTGCAATAGCATCTTCGGGTGTGGCAAAACGGTATTTTGCGCGACTATTGAGAGAAAAGTCCTGAGTTCCTGATTGACCCCCTCCCCTGACAGATCCTTAAAAACCAAAAAGGTTAACAAATTATGATTATGATTGCACGGATCTAACGGTCCCAACTGCTAATGCCAAAACCAGCAGTGATCTAGGGCACATCTTTAGGTTATACAGAGGCAGGCCTGTTTCCCGGCTCAAGGGGCTTTGCCACAAAGTGGGAATACGCGCGAAGAAGAACATTCTCCAAATTGCATCAACTGAGAAAGTTTCAGTGGTTATATTAAATTATTCTCACTTAAACTGCTTTGTTTTCTAGGTGTTTTCTTCAATATGCTTTTTTATTTGTGTTTTTGACGTACTGCCTAAGGGTTCGAATTCCTGCTAGAAAACGGTATCCTAAGAATCCAGTTTTTTCAATAAAGTTGATCGATTCCAAGTTTTGTCTCAAAACTAGTGCAAATCGTCTCAAAACTAGTGCAAATCGTCTCAAAACTAGTGCAAATCGTTAATTTTTCATACTTTTGTTTCAGAATCAATTTTTTTCTTTTTACTCCAATAAAAAACCCCGATATAGACAGACGTTTTATTTGCAAAAAAATACGGTAAATATAATCAGACCCGCATAAATATTCATAACTAATGTTCAAAATCAGCAACTTTGCTTCGAATTTTCACGTCACCGCTTTGTCATTCAAGTTTCTGCTCAGTGTAAAGGAATGACGTGAGCGTAGGATAATGGAAGAAGAGCAGTTTCGCAGGGCGACGAAATCGTCTATAGACATTAAAACAGGGCTCGACTTTTATTGCTGAAGCTCACAGTTTCCACCCCTCATTGGTCTCTAAGTGACGCAAGCGATTTCTTTAAGAGCTTTCGAATGTTGCTTTTCTGAACCGGTGGTGGGCATTGAGCTAAAAGTCAAGAACTTGTGAAAAAGAGAGAGAGAGAAAAAAAGAAAGATAAGTAATAGAATGAAGGAACCAGGGAGAGAGAGGAGAGAGATATAAAAGAGAGAGATAGAGATTTCTGAAAGATTCACCACAAAAGGTATTATTTACTAAGTTGAGCTAAATCGTATTCTCTAAGCTTTTCGTGAAAAAAGAAGAAATTTACAGGCAGTGGCGTCTAAGAACTTCGGGGAGAGTCTGGTTTTTAAAAATTTAGAAACAGCCTTTTCGGAATTTCCTTCCAATTGTTACTAAAACCTGAGCGGGGTACAGATCATAAAGTATACTGTAGTTACGACAATAGTAATCAACTGTCTCAACAGGCAATATGTATGCTCCACTTGACAGCAGTTAAGGATGGAAACATTATTGTGTCTTGTGCCAGTTCGGAACATGATTGTGTCTAAAACACGCAAAATTTTCATGAGAACGTGTCGATTTCAAAGATACAGAAGAAGAAGCCAAGTTGTCATCTACAGACCTTCATTTGGACCCATTTATAGAAGAAGGAACAAACCAGCAAGCATAACTGAGAAAACAAGGCATTTGAGCCTTCAATATAAGTACGTATCGCACGCAATGCACACGTGATCACGTGGTATAATGGTAAGGCGCTAGGACTCCTTGTAAGAGATATGAGGGAAGGGTTCGATTCCGTGCGGATGACTATTTTTTCTGCCAGGCAATGATTTAGTCAATTGTCATCCAAACAAGGCGTCACTGCCTTAAACTGTGTAAACTTGAAGAAACAGTGACGCCTTGAAGAAACAAGACCCTATTCTTAAGAAGCATTCAAATTATCACTACACAATGGAAACTTTCACCAAAGCCGTAGTAAAGCCATTTGTAGTTCCTCACGTCTACGTAGTTTCTTTTACTTCAAATAGTTTTTTCACTGTAATTTTGCCTCTATTTCAACTGCGCGCTATTTCAACTTCAACTCTATTTCAACTAAGTACATTATAGTCAATTTTTCTTACGCAACTCGGGTTTTTTATTATTATTATATCTACAACATTTTTCATTTTCCCATTCATTCTATCCGCTATAAGCAAGAAATTACATTCAATATGTGCTAGAAAACTAAAAGTGGAAGACTCACAGACAAGAGAGTACAATAGTAGAAAAAAGTCAAGAGAAAGAGAAATAGACAGAGAAAATATTAGAAAGGGAGAGAAAAATAGAGACAGAAAAGAAGAGAGAGAAAGCGAGCTGATATGTTAGTTACTAAGAATCGAGAGTCGGTGGGAAAGCATAGAACGAGGGAGATAACAAAGGATTAGGAAGAAAAAAGTAGGCAGTGATGGAATAAAACTGCTGCAAAGGCAATAAAACTGGGTTATCAACATTCATGAATGTAGTGGAAACCCAGTAGACAAGATTAATAAGAACTACTTTATATTTGCTATTATTAACTACATATGTAAGGAACGAGAAAATATAGGTCGAAGTATTTTTTCATATCGGAAAAGATTTTGAACAAAAAAAATTGTTTACGACTAACGAAACTTACTAGAAATGCTTGGCGACGTTAGTCTTCTGGCTTTCGCCCACTTTTTTAAAAAGAAGCACTGAATAACATCCTCCACCTATCTGGTTGGTGAAAGTACTACACAATTCCTACAGGCCGAACCTCCAAATTAACTCTGATGAACTTTAAACGATACAATTGTATCTTTTCTAGAGCAAATGCTTTATGGAATAAAGTTACAGATAATTTCAAAGAGATTCAAGATATCGAAACATTCGGCAAGGTTCTAGAAGAGATCGACCTCTCCAATCTCATAACCCTACCTAACTTTCTATTGTCAACAGCAAGATTGGACACAGACGAAAATTGATTGTCTTTTTCCCCAATCTTTCCCTTCCTATTTCATGATTCCATATAAGCGGTGGCCTTACAAGCTATCGAATTTCGAATTTCGAAAAAAATTTCAATTAGTTGAAGAAGCAATTTTTTGTATGCTTCTAGATTTTTTGTTGGTAAATCTCACAGATTTATATTTAGTTGGAACATTACTTTTTGGCAATATTAACATGATTCTATCTTCCTTTTCGACCCTTTGCTTATGATTTCCACTTCTATTCGAAATGAGGGGATGTTCTCAAGCCCTTTCCTGTCGTTGAGCATGTTCTCTTTGAGCATTCCTTTATTTACAACTTTGCAGCCTCTTCGCTCTCTCTCTCTCTCTCTCTCTCTCTCTCTCTCTCTCTCTCTTTCTCTATTTCACTTTCTCTTTCTCTTTCTCTTTCTCTTTCTCTTTCTCTTTCTCTTTCTCTTTCTCTTTCTCTTTCTCTTTCTCTTTCTCTTTCTCTTTCTCTTTCTCTTTCTCTTTCTCTTTCTCTTTCTCTTTCTCTTTCTCTTTCTCTTTCTCTTTCTCTTTCTCTTTCTCTTTCTCTTTCTCTTTCTCTTTCTCTTTCTCTTTCTCTTTCTCTTTCTCTTTCTCTTTCTCTTTCTCTTTCTCTCTCTCTCTCTCTCTCTCTCTCTCTCTCTCTCTCTCTGTCTCTCTCTCTCTCTCTCTCTCTCTCTCTCTCTCTCTCTCTCTCTCTCTCTCTCTCTCTCTCTCTCTCTCTCTCTCTTTGCTTTCTCACCCTACCATTAACACACACATCTCAGCCTCTAACTTTGTTCAAGTTAGTTTTCTTCGTCTTCTCAATATTTTTTCTATACAAATCAAACTCTAAAATCGGTGAAGCCCTTTTACTCTTTCTTCTTCCTGCCTTGTTCCAAACCAACACATAAACAAACTTCCTCTACTGCAGGCAGCTAGAAAGGGCTTGGAAACAGGAAATAGAAGAAAGAGAGGAGAAAGGAAGACATAGAGCGTGAGAGAATAAGAGAGAGAGAGATAGAGACAGAAAGAGAGAGATAGAGATACAAAGAGCAGCAGAATCTAGACAAGTAGCGATTTTTTACTTGTATTCTTTGTCGAGATAAAAGGTACAAGGATTTAGAAATGGGAGGAAACGCTAAGAAAGGTCTACAGAAATAAAAAACAGATAGTGAGCGAGAAATAAATAATCGATTTTTATTGTGAAGTTTTAAATGATAGGGAAGACTGGATTAGAGGTGTTTTTTGGGTGTTAAACTTTTAAATTGATTTAAAGGCATAAGAATACTGACTTCTTCTCACACTTTTTAGTTTCCACTACCTGTTTGTATATTTTCACTTTTGTACTCATTTTTCTCGAGTTTTTGGTTAGCTTTCCCCTTATCAACTAATTCTGTACGTTCTTACACATTTTCTTACTTTTATCCACTTTTTTAAATCTTTTTACTCGTAACTTTTGTTCATTCTTTGTTCTTTCACGGTCCGGTCGGTCCGGTCCAATCGTTGTTCTGTCTCCACAACCTCTGTTTATCACTTATGATGTCTCTATTTGCGTTCCTTTCTCGTTCTCTATGTATCTTTTTCTGTCTTTTTGTGCCTTTAAATATTTCTTCCTTTATATTTTTTCTCTCTTTCTTCATTTCTTTCTCTTTACTTCTCTATTTATCTCTCCTTCTCCCCGCCTCTCTCTCTCTTACTCTCTCTTTCACTGTCTCTCTTACTTTGTATATTTTTCATTTTTTTAACATGAGCTCCGTTCTTATTGTCTTCCTCAATCAGTTGCGTATCCTGAGCAGTTCCCTCATCACATCTCATTTTACAGCATACTCCGTGGAACCTTTTCTTTCGACAATTAACCCTTGCGTTTCAGCTACTCGCAGTTCTCGAGGATGTCTAGAGATAGCAGAAACCCATTCATCTTCTTCATATCTCCCTTGCTCTCAATGTGTTCCTCTTTCTTCTCTCCCTCTTATGATCGGTTCTAGTTTTGTTTCAAAGTGTTTTCTAGTTATGGTTTCCTTTTCATTTTGAATAAGTTCTGTATTGAGTTCTGTTTTCATTCTTATGTACATGACACGTTCTCTCTCCTTTTTTATTTTTGTGGAAAATCTAAGTTCTATGGCTCTCTGTCACTCTCTCTCTTTCTTTCTCTCTTTCTTGCTCTCTTTCTTTCTCTCTTTCTTGCTCTCTTTCTTGCTCTCTTTCTTGCTCTCTTTCTTTCTCTCTTTCTTTCTCTCTTTCTTTCTCTCTTTTTTCAACATCCAAAACTTTTGTTCCGCTCTAACTGCTATTACCTTTCTGTTTTACTCTATCTTAATTCTCCCAAACCTTTTTCTTTTCCCGTCTCAATTATCTCAGTCTAGCGCTGTCTCTTGTCAGCTCTCTCAATCTCTGCCTACTATTTTTTTGACTTGACCCAATCAATCTTCTTTTTTTAAATTCCTTTTTTTATCGCAGGAACTCTTTTTTCTAAACTCTGAAGTTTTCTTTTTTCCCATGTTGTATATTTTATCTCCCCCTCCCCCTCCTCCCTTTTCTACCAGCAGAAGTCAAATCTGTCGCGTTGCCCTGGGGCGTTTTCGCACGGAAGTCTCGTGTGTGAAACTGGAGAATTAGTGAGAGACTAAATAAGGGCAACCAAGAGAGTTGCCGATTTCGAGTCTTTAAAGAAGCTCTCATGAAGAAGGAAAACAAACTTGTTACTATAGATGGTCGGGAAGACTTCATATCTCTTCAGCTTTTTCTCTATTTTTCTCTTAATCTTTCTTTAACTTTCCTTTTCTCATTCCTTTTCTCTCTGCTTCTCTCTCTATTGCTCTGAGAAACAATTACCTCATTTATCATGCTTTTTATAGTCTTCTCTCACATTTCTTTTATTTATTTTTGGTTCCCTTCTACCCTTTCTCGCCTATTCAATTCCTTTCAAAACCTAGTTTTCCTCGCTTTTTCTTTAACCTACTGCTTCCAAGTAGTTTTTTTTCCAACACTGAAAAAGTTTCTGAGACAAATTGAAGTCAACTCAAAATTATAAATAATACAGGAAGCAAAAAGCAGGAGAGCTCTACACATAATACTTTTCAGAGTTGGAAAAGCTCTCGCAGAGCTATAAGACACACCTGATTTTTCGGGGGAAGATTTAGGTATACAACAGACGGACTGGTGCAGCTTGAATACAGTGACAATAAAGTTACCAAAAACAACCTTGGAATGACGATAGGGTAAAAGCAGTACGCAAAAAACAACACTAAGTTGTTTGTTTTAAACATATTTGTGCCCATTAAACCCTCCCGAGCAGTTTCAGGATAATTGAATTTGCGGTGATTTATGAGAATATTAAAAAAAAATCCAGTTCAAATAAGAAAATATTGTTCTTGACGCGCTCTAGGATAGTTTTATGTGGCAATAAAAAGTTTCTGGATTGTTTATTTAATAGGTTAAGCAAACATGGTGCACTTTCGAAGTTCGATGGAACAAGGAGCTTTAAATAATTCATAGTACAACTGATTTGAGAAAACTCATTCGAAAGGGAGAGAGAAAGAGAGAGAGAGCGAGAGAGAAAGAGAGAGAGAGCGAGAGAGAAACAGAGAGAGAGAGAGCGAGAGAGAAAGAGAGAGAGAGAGCGAGAAAGAAACAGAGAGAGAGAGCGAGAAAGAAACAGAGAGAGAGAGCGAGAGAGAAACAGAGAGAGAGAGCGAGAGAGAAACAGAGAGAGAGAGCGAGAGAGAAACAGAGAGAGAGAGAGCGAGAGAGAAACAGAGAGAGAGAGCGAGAGAGAAACAGAGAGAGAGAGAGCGAGAGAGAAACAGAGAGAGAGAGCGAGAGAGAAACAGAGAGAGAGAGCGAGAGAGAAACAGAGAGAGAGAGCGAGAAAGAAACAGAGAGAGAGAGCGAGAGAGAAACAGAGAGAGAGAGCGAGAAAGAAACAGAGAGAGAGCGAGAGAGAAACAGAGAGAGAGAGCGAGAGAGAAACAGAGAGAGAGAGCGAGAAAGAAACAGAGAGAGAGCGAGAGAGAAACAGAGAGAGAGAGAGCGAGAGAGAAACAGAGAGAGAGAGCGAGAGAGAAACAGAGAGAGAGAGCGAGAGAGAAACAGAGAGAGAGAGCGAGAAAGAAACAGAGAGAGAGAGCGAGAGAGAAACAGAGAGAGAGAGCGAGAAAGAAACAGAGAGAGAGCGAGAGAGAAACAGAGAGAGAGAGCGAGAGAGAAACAGAGAGAGAGAGCGAGAGAGAAAGAGAGAGAGAGAGCGAGAAAGAAACAGAGAGAGAGAGCGAGAAAGAAACAGAGAGAGAGAGCGAGAGAGAAACAGAGAGAGAGAGCGAGAGAGAAACAGAGAGAGAGAGCGAGAGAGAAACAGAGAGAGAGAGAGCGAGAGAGAAACAGAGAGAGAGAGCGAGAGAGAAACAGAGAGAGAGAGAGCGAGAGAGAAACAGAGAGAGAGAGAGCGAGAGAGAAACAGAGAGAGAGAGCGAGAAAGAAACAGAGAGAGAGAGCGAGAGAGAAACAGAGAGAGAGAGCGAGAGAGAAAGAGAGAGAGAGCGAGAGAGAAAGACAGAGAGAGCGAGAGAGAAAGAGAGAGAGAGCGAGAGAGAAACAGAGAGAGAGAGCGAGAGAGAAACAGAGAGAGAGCGAGAGAGAAACAGAGAGAGAGAGCGAGAGAGAAACAGAGAGAGAGAGCGAGAAAGAAACAGAGAGAGAGAGCGAGAGAGAAACAGAGAGAGAGAGCGAGAGAGAAAGAGAGAGAGAGCGAGAGAGAAAGAGAGAGAGAGCGAGAGAGAAAGAGAGAGAGAGCGAGAGAGAAACAGAGAGAGAGAGCGAGAGAGAAACAGAGAGAGAGAGCGAGAGAGAAACAGAGAGAGAGAGCGAGAAAGAAACAGAGAGAGAGAGCGAGAGAGAAACAGAGAGAGAGAGCGAGAGAGAAAGAGAGAGAGAGCGAGAGAGAAAGAGAGAGAGAGCGAGAGAGAAAGAGAGAGAGAGCGAGAGAGAAACAGAGAGAGAGAGCGAGAGAGAAACAGAGAGAGAGAGAGCGAGAGAGAAAGAGAGAGAGCGAGAGAGAAAGAGAGAGAGATTTTCAGATGATGAGCAATGTTTCTCGATATGGGTTTTACTAAAAAAAGTTTTACTGAAATCAGGGCTTTATTATCCCATTCTCCGAATATGCATTCCTCTCTCCTGTAATCCAACTGATTTTTGGTGAACGAGAGTGCATTCAGTTTTGTTCGAAAGGCATATATATTAGTTAGTTTTTCAAAACTCAGATTTACTAATATTACGGGAAAAAATTTTGTTTTTGGTTGTCAAGTCACTCTTTCAAAAAGTATATTCCCTTCTCGCGTTTTTTCCACTCCCGAATCATTCCTTAACGGTTATTTTGTTTTGTTCTACATGATACCGCTAGTCTAACCAAAAAAATAATAAATTGGTCCGTTATTTTTTTTTGATGTTTCTAACTAATAGTGATGTTCCTCCAACATTGTGTTTCCACATTATACCTTTAAAAAAGAATGAACCTTTCAAAATTCAAGCTTCCTATCAAGACTTTTCACTTTTCTCGGTATAGATGAAAACGTTTCGATAAAAAACACATGAAGAGTAAAAGATAACAGCATAAATTATCTAAAATGGCAGCAAAGCTCAACAGGAAGCAATTAAAAGTGAATTTTGAAGAGGTGATAAGATGATTAAGAATGTTTCCCTATCGATCAACCCATTAAGAAGAGAACTTTCACCTGCCGTGGAAATTATGTGGTATGAGCGTGAGAACCTCGGAGCAGAGTAGGTCTCACCTGCTTTCCCAATCTTTTCAGTCCGTTTGTCTCTCTTATTATAATTGACTTTCTTCAGCAGTTCTCCGCATATATAAATTCTTACACATTAAAAGCAAAATCATGTGACTTGAGAAAAAATTTATCATAACAACAGCAATAAAACTGGATTATTCAAAACTAGAGCGAGGAAAGAAGAAGTTAAACTTCTGTGTAGAAGCAGCATATTATCTAATTAAAAAAAGAGAGGTTTGGTTGCTCTGTAAATTTAGTATTGTTCCGATGGATTTGATGACTTATATTCAATATATGGAGAGAAAAAAACTAAGAAAAAAGGGGCAATGAACTTTGAAAGGTGAAACTAGGTTCACAATTCTTACAAAACCTCTCACCAGAGAAGTGTGAAATGTATTGAACATGGTTCTAAAGTCTTGCCTAATCATCAAAATCGTTAAAGAAAAGGTTTGAAAGTGTAAACGCTCATCAATAGCAAAACCTTAACAAATTTTTGAAGCTCTTAAAAATTAAACAAAAAGAATCGCTATTCACTTTCAGATTGTACACCCGTGGAAGAAGCGCATAAATTCAACAGTCTTTTTTTTATGAGAGAGCGGCAAACTGCGGAAAGAAACCGAGTGCTTGCAATGAATAACAAAGAACGTCATAAAAAAAGTCGTAATAGATGTTTCGCATTCCCGCATAGATTTACCAGTTACAGACACACTTTTGAAAAATAAAGGTTTGCCAATCAAGACTACCTACCTCTTCTCTGATGGCCGCATGACCAGTCTGCTTGAATCGGCCGACGTTGCGCCAACGGGCGAAGTAGGGATCGCAGGTACCATTCGTGGAGCAGAAGAGAGACTCCAAGCCAGCAGAAGAACACGGTGGTGTTGAGTTGAGCGAATACTTTTGTATGTGACCAACCAGATCCACCGGTCGGTCTCCCACCATACAGAATCTGAATGCGAACAGGCTTTTTAGTGAATCAAATACACAACTTCGACTAGTAGTCAACCAAATTTCGTTTTTTACAAACCCATTTTGGTACTGGACCGAATATACACATTCCGATACGCAGTCAACTAAACTTAGATTGGTACATTCTCTCACTAGTTCTTGACCGAATAAGCGCACAGTCTGGTCAGTGCAAGCATAATGGTAGTCCCAATTTCGAACTACATCTACGGACACATCCATCCGAATCGCATGAATTGTGTGGTTAGTTCTTGCACGTCTCTTTCTACACTTTCCCTTGCTAACCACACCAGCAGTAATCTAGAAAGCATTCCTGTTTTCTACCAGGTTTGATCTGTACCTCAAGAGGGTAGTGCACACTCTGCTGACAGGCGGGCATAAGCATGGGGAAAATATAACATCATTACCAGATGTAATCAATAGAAGCGCTAATTTCTGACCCATTTCATAATTTTTAATACTCAGCAGCTAAATTAGCGATTATATTCTAATATACTTTTTCTTCTTGATCCAAACTATGGGTAAGAGAGAGAGCTCTAGTAATTTTTAATTGGTTTAAAAAACGACACAAATTTGAGTCAAAACATACATACATATAATTCAGCTGGAAGTGTTCTTTATAATTTGTCATTTTGTGTACATGTGTTTTTTGCTTCCAATTTCCTATTATAATTAATTAATTTGTGCAAATGTGTTTCCAATTCCGATTCAAGTTAATATGGCAATCTGTACGTCTGGAATTCTGTTTAGAACTTTGTTTTCCTAGCCTGCTGATACTTGATAACAATTTTTTCAACAACTGGCAATAAATTCAACCGTATGCCATTTGAGCTTGTAGGTAAAAAAGTGGGAAAAAACTGACTGATGAAACGTTTTTAGTTAAATTCATGTTTTTTAAAGCGGAAATATCACAAAATTGAAGAAAAATTTTCATATAAAGTAGCGTGCAAACGATTTTCACGAAATGTTGGGAGGGGGGGGGGTAAATGTAATTATATTGAGAGGTATTTAGCACCTCCGCAGAAAAAATGCATCGTCCTAGGAAAGAATGGATGATTGATAAACGAGTAGTTAATAAATTACTAAATAGTTAATGAATGAACTTGAGTGAATCCGATCCATTGAAGTTGACCGCCACACCGACAAACACAGAGAATAGACAAATGATGACGACGAAGACGACCGGGAGCGCAAACTTATTCACGATCTGATAATGGTAGAGTAAGAGGCGTTTTGATAAATATTATGAGGTAACTCTTACAAACAAGCGATTATGGAGATAAAAACCAAGGAAAATTGCAAAGAGCTTGGCAAATACATTAAAAGGTCAAAAAGGTTAAGGTAGGAAGAGAAAGAAACAGATAGCGGGAGAGAGTACGAGAGAGTGAGAAAGAGAGAGAGAGAGAGAAAGAGAGAGAGAAAGAGAGAGAGAGAGAGAGATAGAGAGAGAGAGAGAGAGAGAGAGAAGAGACTTTACTCAAGTTGCCTGTCAACCTAGTTTTACCAAATACTTTTGTTTCTGATAACTAAAGGCTCGTTTCTTTGTTAATAGCATTTTCTACCCCCTTCCCTCCCCTAGTTAAGCAACCTTTTGCTTACACACACCGCCACTAGAAAGACAGTCCATGCATTTCCGCTATTGTTATTGTTCATTGTGAACCGAAGTTGAATATAATCTGTGCAAGGAATAAAGAATGAATGAATGAATGACTGGAGAGAGGAAGATGCGAGAAAGTGAGATAAAAAAGAGAAAGAGAGAGCTATGTATGAAGAGAGTAATATAGACATATTGAAAAACTGAGAGATTCGTCTGACTTTGACTCCAGCGAGAACAACTAGACCGAGTAGCATTAGAAGACCGGTACCATAGAGCCGAAAATTGTGGAAGATGTTCTCGAAGAGCTTGGCTTCTGGATAGAGATACAGCTGCAAAAAAGAGAAGCCTTCAGATAGCTGGGCAGAGTCGGCAGAGTCAAGAGTTCGAAAGTAAATTCGTTTATGTGAAGAGAGGGTTATATGTACACATGTGAGAACATGAATGAAGAAATACAGTTTTATAAAAAAAAAGAGGAAAATCAAACGAAATAGAGAATAGGAATTGGTGAGGAATGGGACGAACAAGCAAACATGTTGAATACAAAAATTAAACGAAGAAATTGAGGGGTCAAGTTGAGGAAAAGAGAGAAAAGAAAGCACGCGTGAAAAAGATGAAAAGGAGAAAAAGAGAGGAATATAGAGAATACTGGTTAGAAAGGGGTAAAATAAGCAAAAACAAGCTAATTTCTTAGGTGACATCGAGCGATGCTGATGGGGTACGAGAAAAACTCGGAAAGGTATTGTAAATAAGTCAGTATTTGCTGACAATTAGTATTTCAATGGCTCCCGTTATGTACATTGATGCCGCAATGGTCGTACCGAGGTAGAATAGGATTCCGACGGCACCTCCTGAACAATTACCGTTTAATTAGAAACTCGTTTGCACTCTTCGTCAGAAATAAGAAGATGGCTGGCCCATCTCCCCTTTGGACTAGCTTTCTTCCGTGCGATATCTTATCTAACACTGAACTTGTAAGATTCGGGCATCCTTGGTTTTTTTCTTAACACAACCTGATTTGGCTTTACTGTCCCTTAACTGTGTAACTGATTATTTGATGATTTCTCATCTTAGGGAATTGGTGTGGTGAAAGTGATTCAACACAGGGCTTCACTGGTTAAATGAAAGAGAAACCCTTTACTGACGAAATAAAGAGAGGCCTATAGAGTAAATAAGAGAGAAACACTACACTGACCAAGCTCTGGCCCCAAGTTTCTCGAGATCATGTAGTAGGGTCCGCCTGCTGACACGACCCCATTTGTTGCGATGGCCGATAAAGAGATTGAGGTGAGAAAAGTCTGGAAAATGAAACAGACATTATCAAAAGTGATACTGGTAACGCGCTCACACTCCTGGTTACAGATGAAAAGATATAAAGAGTTCGATAATGCTTCGTAGCCTAGCTTTTGCCCGAGTGGTATTTCAAGAGCTGTGAATCAACATTTCGTTCATTCATTAGATTCAACAATTAATCTCACTGTATAATTTATAAATGTTTCGTTTGAAATACACATTCCATCATAAGTATACACATAACATCAAGTAATACAGATCACTGCTAGTATAGAAGAAATAGGATCTTACTCAACAGATGAACACTTCTATGAAACAAGAAATGTTATATTCGAACATTTTGTAGCATTGTGCACAGTTCTCTCTCTGACAGTTTTCTGTGACACGAATGAGACGCTGAACTTATGTTCTTGAACGAACTGGTTTTCGAATTGCTGTAGAACTGATAAAGTGTTTTTCTAAAGAGTTATGATAAAAAACTGACCACTGATGTACAGAGAAAAACGACAAAGAATCCCTGGAGAATGCCGGCCACTCCTACGATCCATGTCATTCGGATGAAGAAGAGCACTCCAAAGATGTTCTGCAGGCACGGCAAGTAGACGCCCATGACAGTGCCCATTTGCACGATCTGACATTGTGAGAACAAGAGTGACGGGCAGTTAAGTTGCATGCAATTCAATGGCAATTTTTGGCAGTAAGTTTCAGAAGAGCATAGAAATTACTTATAGATGTTTCATACATATAAAGCTACGCATATTTAGAGTGATCTAATCTTTGAGATGAACTTTGAAGAAGAGTTTTTTTAGTAATCAAAGTGCGTTCAAACGATATCGATTACATCCATTAAGCCAAGCTAACTGGCAAACGTATGTACATATGTCTTTCTATCTGGATACATATCAAGAGTGTCATTTAGTTCGGATAATCGTCAGAAGTTTGCCATTCAATTCAAGTATTTGTCAAATACTCTCGTTGGTTCCGGAAGACTGTCAAAAAATTTCGTTCGACCCGGATCACTGTCGAAAGTATGTCAATCCTTCCCGGACAATGTCAATTGAATTTCATTCAATATAATTTCATCACGATAATTTTAAAATCGGCCGTCTTTCTTCGGCCACCTTGCTTCTCGGCTTTTCATCAGCTTCGGCAGATGCTGGCAGAGTGGAGGAGTACCCGGAGAAAGACCGAAGCACTGTTCCGATCTTCTGCCCTTGACCCTTTTCATAGTCTTCCTGCAAGACAGAGGGATACGGTAAATAAATTTAGGTTACGGTCACTATGTAGATTACGATGGAAATAATGGTAGCAAGATTATTGTACTCGGATGAGACTCACCTCATAGAGGGCGAGCGGTGAGTGCTGTTCGCAGAGAGGGATTCGTTCGCCACCGTCATCTGAAGCGTGTAGCATGAGCACTGAGGCAATGGCAGGCCGAACACTAAGGGGGAGGGGAGAAGGGACAGAAGAGAGAGAGAGGTAGAGAAGGGGAGGAAACAGAGAGATTAGGGAGGCATTCTAGAGATAGATAGATAAAAAATAGAGAGGGGGAGAGAGAGAAAGAGAAGTGAAAGAGTGAAGAAGGAAAAGATGGATGAACTGCTCTATCTTACTTTTTTGCTCCCCTTCGTCATTTTTCCACTGGATTCTTGCTTACTTACTTACTTTTCTTTCTTTTTTTACTCACTCAGCTTCTCATCCGTTGCCTCATTCATCTCTATCTTCAATTTTCTATTCTACTTTAGCGTTTCTCTCTCTCCAATTCTCTCTCTTTTTCCACTTCTCTCTCTTTTTTCCCTCTCATGACTTTTTCCTGTATCTCTCCCTCCCCTACTTCTTACTCTCCTTCCTCTTCACTTTTTCTCGCTTCCTCTCTGTAATGTCGCCTAAGGCTGAATCCCGTCTTCAATGCAAACCACGATGGCATATGCAACGACAAGAATGGAATTACATATATTGAGGAGAATGTGTGAGAGAGAAAGGGAATGAGAGAGAAAGAGCACACGCCTTTTTTATTTCTTATCATTTCCACTCGTACTTCCTTGGCTTTCTTTATATCTTCTTCACACCTTCGCTTTGCTTTCAATCCCCCCTTTTTCTCTCGTTCTCTATCATTATAAATCCTCAAAACTTTTCCCATCTGCTTACTCATAAAGGATTTTGTGTGTTCCACCTCTGCGGATTCTTTCTGACTTATATTTCTCTTCTTAACAACCTCTCACTATCTCTCTCTCTCTCTTTCTCTTTCTTTGTCTTTATCTTACGTTCTTCTGTATCTGTATTCGGTTACTTTCATATCATAAAGGTTTCTGTCTAATTTGCCTCGGTAGTTTAGTTGTTTGTCTAATTTGCCTCGGTAGTTTAGTTGTTTGTCTAATTTGCCTCGGTAGTTTAGTTGTTTCCCTCGCCCTCTAGCTCTTCTCTCGCTCTTCCATATGCTCTCCATCTCTTCTTATGAATACCTCAGAAGGTTCTATTTGTGGACCGTGAGGTCTTAGAGCGGCGCCTTTCCCTTCATCTTCACTTCTTTCCAATTCTTTCCATAACTTTCAAAACCGATTTCTCGAAACATTCTCTCTTCTCGAGTGATCGATAAAAGCTTTCTG
Organism: Allodiplogaster pararmata; assembly: GCA_964056735.1. Classification (NCBI taxonomy): domain Eukaryota; kingdom Metazoa; phylum Nematoda; class Chromadorea; order Rhabditida; family Diplogasteridae; genus Allodiplogaster; species Allodiplogaster pararmata. Next base: position 38,232,993 of record OZ057405.1, read on the forward strand.
ATGTTTTTTCTTAGTTTCACTTTTAAAAGCTTTGTGTAGTTCTAATAACAAAACACTTTTTTGGGGGAAAAGATAAGTAAACGAAGTACAAACAATGAACAATCACGAAGTGGACGAGAGCGAGTAATTAGGCGGGAAAAGAGGAAATATTTTTCCGATGATTGAAGAGAAAAATATAGAGTGCATGAGACAAAATCGTACACAAACGAGTATTTTTGAGTTTGAGTATGTAGAACGTTTAATAGGTCCCGATGTTTGAGTCTGAAGACTTGCCTAACGGTCCACGTTAATAGAAGTAAGGACTTTTTTCATTAAAACTAGATGATTGCATGGAGGACTTGCGCATTGAGCTTATGAACATATTTATCAAAGCTCGACAAGTGAAAGCAACTTCAAGATCCCAATCACGGTTTTATACAAAGCTTATCACTTCTCAGTTTCTAGCCAAACTTGTCCTTAAAAATTCTTTAGTTTTTTCATATGGTATCAACTAACAATAAACAAAAAGTCTAATTTTCCAAGTTACAGTTTATTTTTTTCCAATGACAAAAAATTTTTTCTCTGTGTTTTTTTCTGATTCGCGAAAATGAATTATTCAGTGCGTATTATTCAGTGCGTCGTCGACTCACGATCTTTTCATTATGAATTATTCAGTGCGTTGTCGACTCACGATCTTTTCATTATGAATTATTCAGTGCGTTGTCGACTCACGATCTTTTCATTATGAATTATTCAGTGCGTTGTCGACTCACGATCTTTTCATTATGAATTATTCAGTGCGTTGTCGACTCACGATCTTTTCATTATGAATTATTCAGTGCGTTGTCGACTCACGATCTTTTCATTATGAATTATTCAGTGCGTTGTCGACTCACGATCTTTTCATTATGAATTATTCAGTGCGTTGTCGACTCACGATCTTTTCATTATGAATTATTCAGTGCGTTGTCGACTCACGATCTTTTCATTATGAATTATTCAGTGCGTTGTCGACTCACGATCTTTTCATTATGAATTATTCAGTGCGTTGTCGACTCACGATCTTTTCATTATGAATTATTCAGTGCGTTGTCGACTCACGATCTTTTCATTATGAATTATTCAGTGCGTTGTCGACTCACGATCTTTTCATTATGAATTATTCAGTGCGTTGTCGACTCACGATCTTTTCATTATGAATTATTCAGTGCGTTGTCGACTCACGATCTTTTCATTATGAATTATTCAGTGCGTTGTCGACTCACGATCTTTTCATTATGAATTATTCAGTGCGTTGTCGACTCACGATCTTTTCATTATGAATTATTCAGTGCGTTGTCGACTCACGATCTTTTCATTATGAATTATTCAGTGCGTTGTCGACTCACGATCTTTTCATTATGAATTATTCAGTGCGTTGTCGACTCACGATCTTTTCATTATGAATTATTCAGTGCGTTGTCGACTCACGATCTTTTCATTATGAATTATTCAGTGCGTTGTCGACTCACGATCTTTTCATTATGAATTATTCAGTGCGTTGTCGACTCACGATCTTTTCATTATGAATTATTCAGTGCGTTGTCGACTCACGATCTTTTCATTATGAATTATTCAGTGCGTTGTCGACTCACGATCTTTTCATTATGAATTATTCAGTGCGTTGTCGACTCACGATCTTTTCATTATGAATTATTCAGTGCGTTGTCGACTCACGATCTTTTCATTATGAATTATTCAGTGCGTTGTCGACTCACGATCTTTTCATTATGAATTATTCAGTGCGTTGTCGACTCACGATCTTTTCATTATGAATTATTCAGTGCGTTGTCGACTCACGATCTTTTCATTATGAATTATTCAGTGCGTTGTCGACTCACGATCTTTTCATTATGAATTATTCAGTGCGTTGTCGACTCACGATCTTTTCATTATGAATTATTCAGTGCGTTGTCGACTCACGATCTTTTCATTATGAATTATTCAGTGCGTTGTCGACTCACGATCTTTTCATTATGAATTATTCAGTGCGTTGTCGACTCACGATCTTTTCATTATTTATTCAGTGCGTCGTCGACTCACGATCTTTTCATTATTTTTTCTTGCGTACAAGATGGTACATGTGTTAAAAATCGCACTTTTTGTGTAGAGCCTTCGTTAATATTCACCAAAATTTTAAGTCCTATCAAATTCGATGACAATTTTTGTAATCTGAGAGACATACAATACAATTTACAAGTAACATTTCCTTCCCATCATGAGCGAACCAAAGTCAACGAAGTTAAGCCCAAGACGAGAGTGGAACCTGGGTACTTCTTCTGAGCATCCAGAACTTTTTTATCGAGCTATCAATGTACGGAACACTGTAAGATGTTAATGCATTTCGATATTCTAGCTTGTTGGATTAACAGTTTACGGTTGATGCGCCCTATTGTTTCATGGTCCTTTTCCTTTTAAGAACGGTGCGTTCTGTATTTCGTGCCATTTCAATTGAGATAGTCTTTACCAATAGGTTAGAACAATAACTTTTTGGGAAGAGTTAACTCGTGATGAAGCTGTCAATTAGAAGACTTTGACGGGAACCTTGAGGTCGGTAGGAGATGGGGGTTAGGAAAGATTTCTAGAGATGCAGAATGATGAGGAAGTGTGATAGAATGGAGAAAAGCGTTCTGGGTCGTATTCTTAAAGAGAGCAATCCCGAGAATCGTTTAGTTGGCAGAGGTGGAAAGTGGGAATGTTAGGGCCGAGTTTTGGAGAAAGGTCAAGTGAGAGGAAAGAAATTTTTCTAAAGAAAAAGAACGGCCCTCCAGATCAACCAAAGAAAATGGAGAAAAAAGAGAGGATTGGGTGCTTTAGGGTTTTTAAGTGATTGATGAATGAACGCGTGAAGGAGGACTGGCATCTGTTACATCTACATTTTGCTGTCCAGGGCCGAGAAATTGTAGGGAGCAGTTACATTACTTTCTGCTAGCGGTTGCTAGAAGAACAGAGGGAACAAAAAACGATTAAGCTTCTAACTTATTTCCAAAGTTCTATTGTGGCATGATCGTGAATCATAAAATTGTGAAAAGTGAAGTGAGTTGCGGTGCATTTTCTTTTTTATTAACTTCCTAGTAATTTCCCCCTAACTTTCGAAAAACCATTACTCGGAACATTTCGGCTACTTAAAAGTTAGATGGCTCTGACTATTGCGTGATAGGTTTCATCTTCAGATACCATTCTGAGCAGACTCACACGAAACCAAACCGATTTAAAAATCTGGCTAGTTTTTGAACGTGTCTCAATATTTCGTCTGCAGTTCTTACTATTTTCTCAGACCTCGAAGACAGTCGCTTAATATACCAGGTTGGGTATGAATTTCAAATGATCTATCAGGTAGAAATATCAAATGATCTACCAGGTTGGGTATGAATTTCAAATGATCTATCAGGTAGAAATATCAAATGATCTACCAGGTTGGGTATAAATATCAAATGATCTACCAGGTTGGGTAGAAATATCAAATGATCTACCAGGTTGGGTAGAAATGTCAAATGATCTACCAGGTTGGGTAGAAATGTCAAATGATCTACCAGGTTGGGTAGAAATGTCAAATGATCTATCAGGTTGGGTGTGAATGTCAAATGATCTATCAGGTTGGATATGAATTTCAAATGATCTACCAGGTTGAATATGAATTTAAAATGCTCTACCAGGTTGGATATGAACTTCAAATGATCTACCAGGTTGGGTATGAATGTCAAATGATCTACCAGGTTGGATATGAATGTCAAATGATCTTCCAGGTTGGGTATGAATGTCAAATGATCGACCAGGTTGGGTAGAAATGTCAAATGATCGACCAGGTTGGGTAGAAATGTCAAATGATCTACCAGGTTGGGGTAGAAATGTCAAATGATCTACCAGGTTGATGTAGAAATATCAAATGATCTACCGGGTTGGGTAGAAATGTCAAATGATCTACCAGGTTGGGTAGAAATGTCAAATGATCTACCAGGTTGGGTAGAAATGTCAAATGATCTACCAGGTTGGGTGTGAATGTCAAATAATCTATCAGGTTGGGTGTGAATGTCAAATGATCTACCAGGTTGGGTGTGAATGTCAAATAATCTATCAGGTTGGGTGTGAATGTCAAATAATCTATCAGGTTGGGTGTGAATGTCAAATGATCTATCAGGTGGGTATGAATGTCAAATGATCTATCAGGTGGGTATGAATGTCAAATGATCTACCAGGTTGCGTATGAATGTCAAATCAGAGCGTCGTGTACCCTCCCATAGGGTGAGATTCAAGAAAAAGATAAAAATAAATTCTAAAACTCCAGTAAAAAGAAAGAATATATGGGGAGAGCGAACGTGTTACGCGCCGTTTTGTTGACATTTCCGCAACTAGAAGCTGTGAATAAAAGGTTTGTTATGAGTAGTCGACCACGTTTTCAATAACCTTCACAAAGTTTCTTATCAAAGTTGAAAGTTTTCTAACAAAATATTTAAAGTGCACAATTTTCCAGGTAATTTCCAAAAAACTGAAATCGAAAGGCATTTTCGTAGTCCAGTGAGTTATTCTGGTGAGTTAATGACGCCGATATTAATAAGGTATACCTTATATATAATCGTGCTTCTGGTTAGTTCAGTACGACGCTTTAAACAAAGCGATCAAGTGCTTATATTAACTTACTAAAGAAACGCTTCAAAAGTTTTTGATAAAATGCATAGGCGTGAAGCGCTATAATTTATATAGAACAAGACATTCAAGTTATTATTGGTGTACCTGATGTAGATCGAGCAAAAGCGTGGAACGTAGAGATTATGAGTTGATGAGTTATTGATTGCTTCAAAAAATTTATTGAAGACGCTATTACTATTGTAAACAAACGTTTCAGAAATGTTACTATAACTCGTTGAAAAATAGTGAAGATCTTTTGCAAAGCTTTGAAGGTGAGATGTGACCTATTAATTGTAAATTAGATGATACAGAGTCCGGCTGTGAAAAGTCTAATCGTTGTAGCGGTTGTAGAGCTTCACATGCTATCTAATAAAGCTAGATATTCACAACTTCGCAATCTGCGTTAAAAAACCCTGTCCCTGCTTTGTTTACAACTCGGGCCAAAAACAACTCGCGATGTATTCTATAAGTGCCATATCCGCTAACGAAATAACCAAACGAAAGATTAAAACAAGTAATTAAAAACATTTCTAATGTAATTCAGAAGTCGAAGCAAAGATTCAAAATTTTTTGATGTAAAATTTTTTGATGATTTGTTCCGCAAAAAAATGCAATCACTCCCGTCAAGAATATATGTATCTAGAACCGTTTCGCTCTCATAATTTTTCTCTGGATTAGTTACCAGATAAAAAAACTCAAGCTGAGAAAATCTACCAATAAAGGACATGAGACTTGGATGAAATTTTTTTGGTTCCCTTCAATGTCCCAAGACAATGATAATGAAGCGTTGGAAGCCGAACTTGAACTTATGGAGAGTTAACACAAAGAATAGCGCAATGAATCAATCAAGTTGCATAAGAGTCTGAAAAGAAGATTGAAATAGATTTGAGAGATTTTTTTTACCTTTCTTTAAAACAATAAATGTTATTTCATGGAACTTCTGCGTTTTGCTTTTCCCTTCTAATTTCTTTCTTCATCTCTTCCTCTCTCTTTCTCTCTCTCTCTCTCTCTCTCTCTCTCTCTCTCTCTCTCTCTCTCTCCTCTCTCCCTATCTCTATCTCTGTCTTTATCTTTCTTTCTTTAACTGTTTTTTTCAATCACTTTCTATATCTCTCTTTCTCTCGTTACCTCTCACTCTTTCGGAAATGTTACCTTCGTGTATCTATAATACGCTCTTTGTTGCGAATATCTCTCTTCGTTTTGTCCTCTGTTGCATATTGGGACTCTGGCCTTTCCTTTCTTGCACGCATATTCCTATACAGCATCTTCTCTGAATCTCCTTAAATCCACTTAGTTTATTCTATTTTTCTGCCTTGATGTGTCCTTTTTGGTCCAAGTCAGACAAAAATGCATGGAAAAGAAAGGAAGAATAAGGGGCTGAAAAAGAACAGGACCTACTCACAGGACCTACTCATATGTTTGACTCTATCCAGTCGTAGCGCGCAAATCCTAACTATGTATTGAAACGACAGAAGAAAAACCAGATAGAGAGGATGAGAGACGATGAGAGAGAGAGAGAGAGAGAGAGAGAGAGAGAGAGAGAGAGAGAGAGAGAGAGAGAGAAAAAGAGAATTAAAGCCTCATCTTCACATGCTCAGTGATGACAGCTAAGAGGAAACGAAAAGTAAGGGATAAAAAGGATGATCGAGAGATGAAATCGGAATTAGAGAAAACTTTAAGTGAAGAGAAATTCAAAGAGGAAAAGATATAGAGTTTAGAGAATAACTTAGAGAATAATTGAAGAAAGAGCAAGAAAGAGAGAAATTATAGAACAATTGTTGAAGATAAGATATACGGAGGAGAAAGAAGATATTTAGAAAAATATATAGAGAAACTCCTTTTAGAAAAATAAAGGTCCTGGGAAAGAAAAGTTTGTGATGATAGAGAAAGAATGAAATGAAAAGTGAACGAGAGAGAATAGAGAAACTGGAGAGAGAGAGAGAGAGAGAGAGAGAGAGAGAGAGAGAGAGAGAGAGAGAGAGAGAGAGAGAGAGAGAGAGAGAAAGAAACAAATATAGTGTTTTGGTGATGAAAACTTGGAAAGACACGAGAGAAAAAAGACAATGTTCCAGGAAATTATCGGAAACTTAGAGAGTTGCAAGTTCGGCGACCTCTCACAGTAGTTTTTCTTCACTCGAAGCAACAAAGCGTTATCCAATAGAAATCATCTAATGGGTTTGGTTTGGATCAATTCTTTCTTCTCTTTTGAGCCTTTGAACTACTTTATCTTTCCTCTTTGATTCTGGATTCGAAAAACGTGTTGACTTGATTTAAATAAGTTAAGTGGATTATGATTAGAATTAGGAGTGGATTTTAAACACCTATTCTTGACACGCAAATCCTCGAACGTGTATTATCCTGTTCGTAATGTGTTAAAAGAACGAATCGAAGCTTCAACACAAAATATGGTGCTTTTAGTAGTAAAATAAAGAAACTGTGGAGAGATTTGAGGGAATAGAGAGATAGGGAGAGAGAGAGAAAGAGAGAAATAAAGAAAAGAGAGAAAGAGAGAGATAGAGGGGGACAGTGAAAGAGAGTGCAAGAGTTTGTATAGACTGGAGGGGCAGGATAGACGAGAGAAAATGCTGAAGAAGTGCAGGATATAAATGCAGGGATTGAGCAAAAAAGCTCAAGATATATAAACAACTTTCTAGAAAAAAGGGGGGAGAGAGGGAGAGAGAGGTAGAGGGGAGAAATAGAGAGGGAGAGAGAGTGATAGAGAAAGAGGTAGAAAGAGAGAGAGAGAGAGAGGCAGACATCAATGATGCAGCGAAGAACGTGGCTTCTGCGTTTAGTACTATAGAGAGTCCTCGTGGTTCTGAATGGGAGAGGGACAAATAAAAGATCAGAGAAAAAGAAGAGGGAGAAAAGTAATAAGAGAAAGAAAGAGCAAATGGATCGCAGAAAAAAAAGTAGAAAGAAACATTAGAAGAGGATGAATGAGAGAAAAAGTTGTTCAATAAGAAATACATGGAATTAAGTAAAGAAAAATGAGTTTAGAGAAAACGATAAAAATGGAAATTATGAGTAGAAAAGCGAAGGTTGCCAAAGTGTAATTTTGCAGCGATTGATAAGAACAGCTGGGAAGTATATAATATGTACATATATAAAGAATATAAAAGAAAGTTCTCCATGAGTTTTGCGGGAACAAATCCTCTTAAACAACGCAGAGGATATGCTTTTTCTATGAAGTTGTAGTTGATGTGATATTATGATGACCAGGGGGAGACTGCGATGAATAAATAACAGATGTTAAACTTTGCTTGTCTTCAATATTGTTTCAAGAATTTTATTAACACATCCCCTTCACTAATTGTATCCCTGGAAAGTTGAAGGAAAACGTAAAAAAGTTCGAGGAAAAGGCTGCTCCCCACTAATGTGAAAATGAGGCTAATGCTCAGGATGAAGTGAAAAAAACGTTCTCTCTCCCCAAATCGCTAGAAGATAAAGCTAGCGAAGAAGCTACTACTTAATCCAAACCAAGATAAAGCTAGCGAAGAAGCTACTACTTAATCCAAACCAAGATAAAGCTAGCGAAGAAGCTACTACTTAATCCAAACGAAGATAAAGCTAGCGAAGAAGCTACTACTTAATCCAAACCAAGATAAAGCTAGCGAAGAAGCTACTACTTAATCCAAACCAAGATAAAGCTAGCGAAGAAGCTACTACTTAATCCAAACCAAGATAAAGCTAGCGAAGAAGCTACTACTTAATCCAAACCAAGAAAAAGCTAGCGAAGAAGCTACTACTTAATCCAAACCAAGATAAAGCTAGCGAAGAAGCTACTACTTAATCCAAACCAAGAAAACACCCGCTCTGAACTCTCCAGCTAACTGATTACTTTATAAAGAGAGAACTTTTATGAATGTCTTCCAAATTCAGAAACATCTAGAAAAGATGTTATTTACATAACTAAATTCACTTGACAAATATGGTGAGAAAGACGTGAGAAGTTTGAAAATGAGGAGAAAACCGAAGAGAAGCGAGAAGAAAGGTGAAGAAAGGAAAACTAGGAAGGCAAGTAGGAAGGGCGGCTGTAACTTTGGCCAGGAGTTAAGAAAACTGTGTGCACATGTATAGGAAAAAAGTGGAGAATAACCGAAGAATACCAACAAAAAAGCTGAAGAAATACGCAGATAAAACACTGGTGATAAAAAATGCAGAAAAGCAATTCGAGGAACCGTGAAACGAGCTACAGAAAATTGGAGAGAAAAATAAAATTATATAGAACATTATGAGACAGTGGAAGAAACAGGTATAGGAAATATGAAACGTAAGAAAAGAGAGCGAGATCGAGAGAGAAATAAGAAAAAAGAGGGAAACAGAGAAGATGAAAACTTGAAAAAAATGAAAGGAAGAACAGCAGGCATCTAGTTAGCCAATATCCCTCTAACTACGAATTATCTTCTCTCCACAACAACAGCCGTATACATATTACTGGGAACTTGTATGAATTTTTTTGAATATTTTAGTATTTTACAAGAAAAAAAGAGATGTTTTTTTTTAAGTGAAGCAATGGTTCATGAATTCGAGTTAGAGGTAATTTTTATGAGCAAAAGGATAGTTTATACTTTTTCAAAAAGAGGAAGAACCCCTCAGGAAGAATATAAAAAATAGTGATTAAATTTTGAGCAATCGGGTAACCTAGACTGAGTGTGTTCGTGGTGGCAAGCGTGTTTGGTGCGGCGACGACATGGTTGTTCGCCCCGGGCGGCACAGTGTCTCTCTTTCCATTCTCGGCGATCCGCTCTGGTGATCCGCTATCCGCTGGCGTCTCGGGCGTTGAAAGCACGGAGGACACTCGGAAGCGTCCGCTCTCCATTCGCCCCTTCCTGGAACGAGGGAGAAAGAGAGATGAAAGGCGGAAGAGAGAAGAGGGGGATAAGGAAAGATGCAGAGTAAGATGGCAACGGCAGTAAGAGGAGAAGTATTTTTTTAAACAGGGGAAAGCTTGTTAGGAAGAGGCAGTACAAGTAAAGATATTTTAGACAACAAAGAAACAAAATGTGTGAAAATACTGAAGAGTGACAGTTGGGAAGAGGCTGCACCAAACCTAAACAGAGATGGATAGGGAGAATGAGAAAGAGGCAAAAAGAGAGAGAGAAGTAAAGAGATAGAGAGGCAAAAAAAGCAGGAGATAAAGCGAGAGAAAAAGATAAAAAGTGAGATTAAGTGAGAGAAGAAGAAAGAGAGAGAGAGAGAGAGTGTGTGAGAGAGAGATGTAGATAGGAGAGAGGGGGGGGGGGGCAAGAATGCACAACCCCGCCCTCCTCTCTCTTTTCTCATCTCATACTCTTTGCTATTCCTTTCCTCACTGCAAAGACGAATCTGTTCATATTTGAGGAAAAGACAGACCATTAAGGATTGAGAGTTTTACATGCGAAGAAAGACCATCGGTCGCCTTTGCAACCCTTCAACCTTCCCGTTCTCGGAGGCTTTTTGAAATGGCGGTAAACATTATGACAACATTTCTCCTTACTTTATCTAAGCGTTTTTTCTAGCTTTCTTTCTCTTTCTCTTTTTCTCTCTGTCACTTCCTCTCTTTCTTGTCGTAATCATTTTTCCTATTTTGTTACTTCCTCTCACTTTTTTCGAATAGCTCTTATGTTATTTTTATTTTTCTCTAAATCTTGACTCTTTCTCTCTTCTCTCTCTTTCTCTCTCTCTCTTTCTAGTTTTTCTGTCTTTATCTCTCTCTCAATCTCTCTCTGTCTTCATTTCAATGCAAGATGGCTACATTCAGTTTTATGGGGAAAGAAGGAAAAAACAGACGCGAGGGGAATCTGGGCCTACTCAGAGATGAGAGATGAAGTCTTCTACTGTGCAAAGGTGCAGTGGCGGTCACAGCAGAAAGAAGACAGATGGACAAAGTAATGGAAGTGAATTTGAATTTCAAAAAGAACAATGATCTTGTGTGACTTGTGCAAAATAAGTTCCAGAATATTCTCCATACAGAGTTCAGATTTTTTCGCTGCAAACATTGAAAGCTTCAAGAGGACAATAACAAAAGAACGGTTCCCGATGACTGCATCCCGTAAAAAGGAAACTTGTTAGGTAGACGCCTTTCGAAGTTCTTTGGTTACATGAAATTGTAAAACTAAGTGTTTCACATTGAAATTCTTGCGCGCAGCGCCATAATCGCTAATTCTTATACTAAGTTTTTTCAAACCCAAATCCCGCTCTGTCAACTATTTGAAAAATGACTTTGCACGGGTTATACATCGGCGATGAAGCTATTAATCAATCAAAGTCATGGATTCGAAATGATTTTATCTATCATTGCATTATAGCACTTTGTAGGCCATTTCCTCCGAATACAAGCTAGTAAGCAGTATGATATGTGCTGCGATTAGTAAGAAATGGCGCACTAACATGGACCTGGCGTGAGATGCAAGCCTTCAGAATATACTCTTCTGCCGAGTGACGCTGATATTTCGAGAAAATGGGGGTGTGAAGTTCTTCCGATTGCCTGTGCTGTGCAGCCTGCTTGATAAGCCTCTCTTGTGGACTGATAAGCACACTTTCTCCTCCCTCGTTCTCTCTCTCTCTTTTTCTAGAAACAGATGTGTCCATTGCTACCAAGTCACCTTTAAAGTGCAATAAACTCCAGTTTATTACGCGTTTAATCGAGCAATACATCAATTTATGCAAAAATCGGTCAAATCAACATTTTCTACCTACCATGTCTCATATCTTTTAAATCCTTACCCTCGGATGATTGTAAGAGTGAGAAACTGAACCGGCCACAATCATTACTTCCCACAAGCTATTGACTGGTATTCTATGTTACTAGATGCCTCATAATGAGACTTATATTGCCTCATAATATTAGCAAATGTTCTATTTCCACATGTGTTTCCCGCCAGTTATCTGTATGGAACTCATTACCATCTGAAGTAGTCATTACCATCTGAAGTAGTCATTACCATCTGAAGTAGTCATTACCATCTGAAGTAGTCATTACCATCTGAAGTAGTCATTACCATCTGAAGTAGTCATTACCATCTGAAGTAGTCATTACCATCTGAAGTAGTCAGTACACCAGATAATGCTATTTATTTTCAAGAAACAGTTATTAAACAGCTATTTCAAGAAACAGCTTGACCTTTTGAAAAGATCTTACCTAAAACATTTGTTCATGACTAATATAATTGAATTTGCTGTATTTTAACTCCGCCGAACCCCAAAACCCTAACACCGCCACTACGAAGAAATTCCATGCTTCTTCATGTTGTTTTTGTATTCATTCTCATAAAATTCATTGTGCTTGGAATAAAGAAATGAAATGAAATGTTATCTTCCCATTCCTACATCAGTCAACGAGAATTTAGGAAAACAAACTCGTGCGAACCAATGTACATAGTTTCGAGGCATCTCCAATGAATCCCTCACTAGGAGTCATGTAAATTATTTTCTCTCTTCTAAAAATTAATACTCTTACTGAGTGTCATTTCATGAGAAGCTTAAGCCGCCTTGGCTACTCGATGGATACAGAGCATTCACTCGGGCGAAATACAGACCGGCAAATTCTCTGAACTATATTTTCTCCAGTTTTTTCAGGGGTACATTCTTCCAATTCTCACCTTTTTAAGATGTTCGTTAACTTTTCTCTGACGTTCAGCCCTCGATCTAATAGGTCTTGCTGCAAAAAAGCTTGTCCAGCTGACCCATTCTCGTTCTTGTCCCACAATACTGGGCAAATTTCGACTCTGCTATAACTTCTAAAGCTTCAAATATATTGGAATACCTCCCAAGTTAGCAAGCTCAAAAATCATTATGTGCTGGAGAAATTTAATGATTTGATTGATATCTAATCTATCTTCGAAGGATTGATATCATGTTTAAAAAATTACTGAAATACCATTTCGAACATTTATAAGCATGCAAAAAATGATTAAATTTGAGAATTTTCATAATAAGTGAAGGTTGGTTCTAAAAAATAAATTTAACATCGAATAGATTAGAAGGAGAATCAGAAAGTTTATAGTGCTTTCGATATGGTCACATGGGTCCATGAACATTTCTGTAAGAACGCCACAAAGCAAGAAAAGTCAAATTTTGTTGAAGCAGAAGGGAGTTTTATGTGTACGTCTAATTTTTGAGAGAGAAAAACCGAGACTTGCCGAAACTCAAATTGAGGCCCACGAGCAGACGGTATCACCAAAGGAGCAGACGGTATCACCAAAGGAGCAGACGGTATCACCAAAGGAGCAGACCGTATCACCAAAGGAGCAGACTGTATCACCAAAGGAGCAGACGGTATCACCAAAGCAATCACATCGAGCTCATAATTATGATCGTACCATAAATTTTAGAGTAGAGAAAGATTGTGAAAGTGCATAATGCGTTTGATTCAAAGATAAATTGCGTAGTATTTGAAAGAAAAAGTTCTACTTTAAATTATGCGAAAGTCTGTTTCGCCCCCGAGCCCAGACAGACTTTCGACTTCGGCTCTTCAGTGAGTTCCCAGAGAGACCGTAATATAGAAATAATAAATAAATTTAAAAAAACGAACTTAATTCATTAAACTAAATTGTAAATAACGATAACATAACAAAAAACATAAACAAAAAGGAATTTTCCCAAAAAGGAAATGTAAATGTATTCATTAGAACTAAAATAAGCTCAGAAGAAACCGAGTAAGCTTGAAGAAATAGTTCAATCAAGCTATTTGAAAATACGGTTTTGTATTATAAGAAGGAATAAAATAAGACAAAAAATAACTATGCATTCACTTATATAAGTGTAATTCAATAATCAAACAGAAGTTGAAGATTAATAGCGTAGAAACAGTGAATTTGTATTTTTTGTGCTGAAATTCTCGTATTTCCTTTTTTACAATATCAATAATACAATATTTTTGAATTCCACAGCAGAAACATTTTTCTGTTTTTGAGCGAGAAAAATTTACAGAATTATGACAATTTTACAAGTTAGCTTCAATTGTCAACGGCAGAGAAAGGAATATTGACTATTTAAAACAAACAATTTTTTGGGTGAAATTTCTGTTTTTACCATCATTGAAGGAAATTTGTTTCAATCAGATTTCCAATAATTTCTCCAAGTAGTTTCGAATGATTAATACATTTGAGAGAATTCTGTTTAAACTTTCACCTCCACGATAGTTTCTCTTTTAATCATCCTGTTTCAGAAAGAAACTATTTTCTCTTTTCACAGAAAAAAAGAATCTCTGTTCGGAAATTGCAAGGACAAAGAAAAAGAAAAAGAAGAGGCAAAGGACACAAAAGCATCATGGAAACAGGCCACCCTAGGTACAAGTATTAATTCGTTTGTATGTTGAAAAGAAAAAAGATTATAATTAAAGAAACGAAATATTGAGAACTTCTGATGCGGAGCGTACGCTATCAAAAGAAAACTGGAAAGAACAACTAGAAATAATTATCCAAACGCAGAATAGTAAAAGAAAACTGGTAAGAGTAGTGTTAAAAAAGGGGAACTTGCAAGAGAAAGGCAGAAGAAGTTCTTATTTGTAGGTTGAAGAGAAGAATACAACAAATGAAGAAAACAAATCAACAAGCATAACATGTATCCGGAATCCTGCAGATGAACGGTGATAAAGATGACGAATAAATGAGAAAGTCGAACATGCATGACGATCAAACCGATTGCCGTAGGGGGAAGAATGAATGAATGAATGAATGTCATGATAAGCCTCAAATAGATCCTCCAGCAAGCTCTTGCAACCCTATTGGCCATTCCAAGGCAGTTTCTGGTCCAGTTGAATGAGTAATTGGAAGAGAACTACACAAGTCATGTTGGAATGAATGAATGAACGAATAGATCGAAAAATTAGAAAAAAACGCTCGTTTTTTCGTTTTTTAAGGAGGGGATTCATGAAATGTCGAATCAAAAACTGATGAAGTAAAACTTAGCAGGGTATTACTCGAAATAGAACTCGAGCTTCGTACAAGCTTTTTGCGATGAGGCATTGTAAAATGAAAAAAAACTGAAAAGTTCAATGAGAATTTTTTATACATAGTGAAATAGAAACGCTTCCATTTTTGAAACCTCTGCTTCCAAGTAATTGAGTTTTTCAATTTTAGAAATTGAGAAAGAACTTAGACGTTTTGGCTGGATAAATGGTGTGAAGCGCAGACAGATTCCATGAACTAATTTGAATTTCAAATAAAATTCGCTACCTAAAAAGTTTTTTGTCATTTGAAGTATTAGTTGTTTTAGTTGAGCGAACACTGTCATGAATTCTTGAGCATTAATTACGTTCAGATAATCATCAAAGAATCGCTGAGTTATATAAACTTTTATGTTTCAATGGGGGAAAACCTACACTCAATTAAGAAGAACAAAGAAATCTTCAAGAATTTGAAGTTTTTTTCAATTTAAGAAGCTTCGAAGAGAATGGGTTCAATGAGATTAGAAAAGCGTGAGAAAAGTTTATGAAACAAATTGAAGATGATTTAGGATAAGGCAAACGTTTCAAAGCGATTATAAACAATTTCAAAGAGTAAAAATACTTTCATAAATTGAGTTTGATAGAATTTCGTTCCCTATTCCAAGAACGGCCAACTTTTTGATGCCTCTGAGCTAAGCTAATTTGCCTAATCGTCCATTTTCAAACCGGTTTCTAGGAATATAACACCTTGAAGCCGTATCGTCGAAACCATATCGACAACTTTTCTTTTCCCACTATCAATACTCAGTTTTTCGGTGCCTCACAAAAAAAATTTTTTCCCTGGTGAAAAAAAGAGTTTGAATTAAACTGGCCTGGAAACTTCCAGACTTAAGCCAGGCACAATAATTTCATTAACTTATGCAAAGCAAGGAAATACTCGCTGAGTACGTGTCAAGCCTAAGAACACTAAACATTTGAACAAAAACTTGCGGATGATCAACTGGCGGTGTAAAGCTTGGATAAAAACTGCTAATTGAAAAAATTACAGGATTTACGAATTAATTCAATGATTTCCGTTGTTAACAAGCTGTTCTGGCGAGTGTTTTTTTCTTTTCATTTACTCGCTTTTTAATCACTGTCAAAGACATGAAGCGCCATAATTCATACAATTAATGTCAATTCTACTGTCAACCCTTCTTAATTCATACAATTAATGTCAATTCTACTGTCAACCCTTCTTAATTCATACAATTAATGTCAATTCTACTGTCAACCCTTCTTAATTCATACAATTAATGTCAATTCTACTGTCAACCCTTCTTAATTCATACAATTAATGTCAATTCTACTGTCAACCCTTCTTAATTCATACAATTAATGTCAATTCTACTGTCAACCCTTCTTAATTCATACAATTAATGTCAATTCTACTGTCAACCCTTCTTAATTCATACAATTAATGTCAATTCTACTGTCAACCCTTCTTAATTCATACAATTAATGTCAATTCTACTGTCAACCCTTCTTAATTCATACAATTAATGTCAATTCTACTGTCAACCCTTCTTAATTCATACAATTAATGTCAATTCTACTGTCAACCCTTCTTAATTCATACAATTAATGTCAATTCTACTGTCAACCCTTCTTAATTCATACAATTAATGTCAATTCTACTGTCAACCCTTCTTAATTCATACAATTAATGTCAATTCTACTGTCAACCCTTCTTAATTCATACAATTAATGTCAATTCTACTGTCAACCCTTCTTAATTCATACAATTAATGTCAATTCTACTGTCAACCCTTCTTAATTCATACAATTAATGTCAATTCTACTGTCAACCCTTCTTAATTCATACAATTAATGTCAATTCTACTGTCAACCCTTCTTAATTCATACAATTAATGTCAATTCTACTGTCAACCCTTCTTAATTCATACAATTAATGTCAATTCTACTGTCAACCCTTCTTAATTCATACAATTAATGTCAATTCTACTGTCAACCCTTCTTAATTCATACAATTAATGTCAATTCTACTGTCAACCCTTCTTAATTCATACAATTAATGTCAATTCTACTGTCAACCCTTCTTAATTCATACAATTAATGTCAATTCTACTGTCAACCCTTCTTAATTCATACAATTAATGTCAATTCTACTGTCAACCCTTCTTAATTCATACAATTAATGTCAATTCTACTGTCAACCCTTCTTAATTCATACAATTAATGTCAATTCTACTGTCAACCCTTCTTAATTCATACAATTAATGTCAATTCTACTGTCAACCCTTCTTAATTCATACAATTAATGTCAATTCTACTGTCAACCCTTCTTAATTCATACAATTAATGTCAATTCTACTGTCAACCCTTCTTAATTCATACAATTAATGTCAATTCTACTGTCAACCCTTCTTAATTCATACAATTAATGTCAATTCTACTGTCAACCCTTCTTAATTCATACAATTAATGTCAATTCTACTGTCAACCCTTCTTAATTCATACAATTAATGTCAATTCTACTGTCAACCCTTCTTAATTCATACAATTAATGTCAATTCTACTGTCAACCCTTCTTAATTCATACAATTAATGTCAATTCTACTGTCAACCCTTCTTAATTCATACAATTAATGTCAATTCTACTGTCAACCCTTCTTAATTCATACAATTAATGTCAATTCTACTGTCAACCCTTCTTAATTCATACAATTAATGTCAATTCTACTGTCAACCCTTCTTAATTCATACAATTAATGTCAATTCTACTGTCAACCCTTCTTAATTCATACAATTAATGTCAATTCTACTGTCAACCCTTCTTAATTCATACAATTAATGTCAATTCTACTGTCAACCCTTCTTAATTCATACAATTAATGTCAATTCTACTGTCAACCCTTCTTAATTCATACAATTAATGTCAATTCTACTGTCAACCCTTCTTAATTCATACAATTAATGTCAATTCTACTGTCAACCCTTCTTAATTCATACAATTAATGTCAATTCTACTGTCAACCCTTCTTAATTCATACAATTAATGTCAATTCTACTGTCAACCCTTCTTAATTCATACAATTAATGTCAATTCTACTGTCAACCCTTCTTAATTCATACAATTAATGTCAATTCTACTGTCAACCCTTCTTAATTCATACAATTAATGTCAATTCTACTGTCAACCCTTCTTAATTCATACAATTAATGTCAATTCTACTGTCAACCCTTCTTAATTCATACAATTAATGTCAATTCTACTGTCAACCCTTCTTAATTCATACAATTAATGTCAATTCTACTGTCAACCCTTCTTAATTCATACAATTAATGTCAATTCTACTGTCAACCCTTCTTAATTCATACAATTAATGTCAATTCTACTGTCAACCCTTCTTAATTCATACAATTAATGTCAATTCTACTGTCAACCCTTCTTAATTCATACAATTAATGTCAATTCTACTGTCAACCCTTCTTAATAAAGTAAAAGCGAAAACGTTGAACTTGGAGATGAAAAAATTTAGAACATGGTTGTGACGATACGGTCTAAATGTTTCCAAATCCTGCTAGAGACCGAGCTCAACCATAAAGATGAGTGGAGGAAGAAGAGTGGAGGTAGATAAACAAGTAGATAAACAACCGCTCTTTTTGGCCGGTCAGAATGGGAGCCGAACGCGGGACTTGAGAGTGCTCAGACTGATAGTGCTCTACCGATTAATCCATCGCGGGCGCCCTTTTTTTCAATGGTTCCAAATTCGAGTTTTGTTGCCATTTATCAACTTTAAAAAGAGGTTTAGTTAATTACTTGAAACAACTCAGCACCATATCATTCAGCATTAGAAGACAACGGTTTTGTTCGACCAACAAAAAAGCGTGTGGGTAAAAGACTTTTAAAAACTAAATGAAAGAACTCGGAGAGAGATCGAGAGCTTCTAAAAAGAAGTTTTTGGAGTGCATAGATTTTCCACAAAAAATCGAAAATTCACCTGCAGTGCGCGTTAAAGAAATTTTATTGTTTGTTTCAGCCTGTTGGGCAAGCCAAACCAGGCACAGGTTTTCTCTCTCATAGTTCTTAATTTCGTTCGATGAGTATCCCCTTCTTTCCGATTTGCTACGAAGTCATCTTTAGAGTGCTTTTATCAATCCTCTGCTTTGACTTGACCGAATTTTTTCATCAAAATTTTTTTTATAAAAGTTTTTTTTATTCTTATCGGAATTCCGGAAACTTGAAGCAATTTTCTTAGGCCTTTTTTCGGATGAAGACCAACGCATTGAAAGATGTTACGAGTTTGTTTTTTGCAAATTGCTGGTATGAGAAAAGAAAATTGGGTTTAAAGTCTAAGACGACACTTTCAAGATGCTTTTAAAACGAGTTAAGTTTCTCACAATATACATATATGCCCCCACAATGAAGTTATAATAGTGAAGTGGAAAAAAAATCGTCTGTGGTAGGTACAACAAAAAGATTATGAATATAGAAGTCATGTTCCAATTGAAGACCAACAAGTCAATAGATGATTAGCAATCCAATTAAGGATTAGCCACACTTTAGTAACAGAATTCAAAAAGAAAATTTCCAATCAAAAACTAAAAAACCTTCTCACTCAGCCTAATATGTATACCAGAAGTCTGTTACACCTTGAGCTCAAACTTCATCATTGATACTCCTTAGTGAATGCCCGGGAAAATGTTTTGGGAACCATTTACTTCTTTATCCACCAAAGAATTACTTGAAAAAAACTTTTCTAAACACTGAAATTATTGCACGAGGTCCTTGCCGAAAAGCAGAACGAACTGAACGTTTACTGATAAAAACTAGTAACTGGTCATCAAGTCAGGGAGACAGTGGTGATACGGAGATACGTGAATTTAATTTATATAGAGTTCAGACAAGAAAAAAACCCAAAATAATGAGAAAAGAGACGAAGAACCTTTTTCCAATCGTCCAGAGTGTTGAGCAAGCGCTTGATTCGGTTCTCTACTTACTTTATGTACTGTGGTGATAATGAGATCATGTGAGAGTACGATTCCTCAGTTCGCGTAAAGATCTCACGTTAGTTTCGAATCAATGTGATGCATGCGACTGGTTTAATCCGGCAGATCTCAAACCGCAGGTTCGGGACCCATTCTGACCGGCAAAAAATGGTCGTTTCTGAAATCCATTTTCGATTCCTCTACACATGAGCATTTTCGATTCCACTACACATAATTGAACCAATTTCTTATGTAAAGTTTTTTTTTTCTTATGTAATTTCTTATGTAATTTCTTATCATTCTTGTCTCAGTTTCGCTCAGTGAGCGGTGGCCCAGTATTTTGCTCTCATATCGAACAACTCGCATATTTGACCAAAGATGTCTCTCTCTCCCAACAATGTGGATATTCCATCTCTTCTCGAAACTATTCGGCTACAAGCAGATACAATCGCAACTCAGGCTCGAACTATCGAGTCTCAAAATCAACAGATCATTTCACTCACCAAGGAACACAGTTCGACAGTTTCTTCTAACCAAACATCCCTCTCACCCGATGCCGTTGCCTACGAAGCGGTCAGACGGTGTCTGTTGGAAGACAAGGACATCATAGAAGAAAAATCGAAAAACATCGTTATCGTTGGATTGGAGGAAAAGGACTCGGACTCGAATACTGCCGCTGAAGATGAAGCCCTTATTGCCAAGCTTGTCGATGAGCTTGACATCAAAGAACTCTCTGATGCTTTCAGAAAGGGAGATGTCAGGCACAAAAGACATGGAAGAGCCGAAAACAAAAGAAGGATTCTGAAAGTTTACCTCCCATCTCCAACTCTACGTTCTGTCACTCTTCGAAAAATATGAAGTTCCAGACCCCAAGTTATCCAGTCCCACCCCCGCGTCTTCGTCAGAGAAGATCTCACTCGAACTGGATTGGAATTGGAGAAGCAATGCAGGCAGGTCGCGAGGGAACGGAATCTCCAGGCAGGGCAGATAGAGTGGACAGTCAGAGGGACGCAGCTCTTCCGGCTACCGAAGGCAAGGCCATTCAGAGAAGAGCAGCCAAGGACGTACGCATACGTGACTCAGAGAAAGTCTCACTAGGTCAGTGGCAGTGTTAGTTCTTCTGATAGTCCTGTTGTCAAAGCATGCTTATTCAATGCAAGATCCATTCGTAATAAAGTGACTGATCTCGATTTCTTGTTGAGTAGCAAATCATTTGAGCTGATTTTTATTACGGAAACATGGCTAACTTCTTCTGAGTCAGATCGTGAACTTTTAAGAAATCATAAATATGCTTTGTATCGTTGTGATCGCTCGTTAGATGACCCCAACAAGGGCGGCGGAACCGCTGTTTTTGTCTCCTCTAGTATTCCATCTTTTTTTGTAACTTCCTTCCGTGATGAAGGCGTAGAAGTGATTGTTATCGATCTAATTAACCCCAATGCTTTCCCACGTCATATACGTTGTGTGTGCATATACCGCTCACCTTCTTGCTCTCATTCGATAATGATCTCATTACTGTCATTTATCAAGTCTATCTCTTTAACCAATACACCAATAGTCATAGTAGGAGACCTCAACTTACCAGACATCGACTGGGAAAATCTGACCACTTCCAATAATGAAAGCCATTCTTTCTTTTTAAACTTTGCTTGCGATGAACACTTTTTCCAATATGTCTCCCACCCTACGCGTGGCCCTAATGTTCTAGATATCGTACTCTGTAATAATCAAATTATAAGCGATTGTATTGTCACTGCTCCTTTCTCAAACAGTGATCATGCCACCGTTGATTTTCGAATAACTTTTGCAACTATGTCAAGGACTCCTGAGTCTCTCATTAGAAATTTTTCGCGTGCGAATTGGGGGATGATGGAAATTCTGATTTCTTCTCATGATTGGACCCTTGCTCTTTCTTCCCTCGACCCGGATACCGCTAATAATTATATCGTTGATTTTATAATTTCTCTGATAGATCGTTTTGTGCCTTGTTCTACCGAACAAGGTGAATTAGATAAGTATCCTTTGAAGCTGCGAAGGATGTATGACAAACTTCAACGCGCATCGCTTCGTTCCCCAAATTCCGTTTATAGCAATACTCTATCTGCCAAATTTTCTGAAGAACTATATGCATTTCAAATGGAGAGAGAAGCCAAACTTGTGGCAAAAGGAAACCTAAGACGTTTTTATTCTGAATGTCGAAGTCGTTCCCCAAATTCCGTTTATAGCAATACTCTTTATAGCGTAGAAGTGATTGTTATCGATCTAATTAACCCCAATGCTTTCCCACGTCATATACGTTGTGTGTGCATATACCGCTCACCTTCTTGCTCTCATTCGATAATGATCTCATTACTGTCATTTATCAAGTCTATCTCTTTAACCAATACACCAATAGTCATAGTAGGAGACCTCAACTTACCAGACATCGACTGGGAAAATCTGACCACTTCCAATAATGAAAGCCATTCTTTCTTTTTAAACTTTGCTTGCGATGAACACTTTTTCCAATATGTCTCCCACCCTACGCGTGGCCCTAATGTTCTAGATATCGTACTCTGTAATAATCAAATTATAAGCGATTGTATTGTCACTGCTCCTTTCTCAAACAGTGATCATGCCACCGTTGATTTTCGAATAACTTTTGCAACTATGTCAAGGACTCCTGAGTCTCTCATTAGAAATTTTTCGCGTGCGAATTGGGGGATGATGGAAATTCTGATTTCTTCTCATGATTGGACCCTTGCTCTTTCTTCCCTCGACCCGGATACCGCTAATAATTATATCGTTGATTTTATAATTTCTCTGATAGATCGTTTTGTGCCTTGTTCTACCGAACAAGGTGAATTAGATAAGTATCCTTTGAAGCTGCGAAGGATGTATGACAAACTTCAACGCGCATCGCTTCGTTCCCCAAATTCCGTTTATAGCAATACTCTATCTGCCAAATTTTCTGAAGAACTATATGCATTTCAAATGGAGAGAGAAGCCAAACTTGTGGCAAAAGGAAACCTAAGACGTTTTTATTCTGAATGTCGAAGTCGTTCCCCAAATTCCGTTTATAGCAATACTCTTTATAGCGTAGAAGTGATTGTTATCGATCTAATTAACCCCAATGCTTTCCCACGTCATATACGTTGTGTGTGCATATACCGCTCACCTTCTTGCTCTCATTCGATAATGATCTCATTACTGTCATTTATCAAGTCTATCTCTTTAACCAATACACCAATAGTCATAGTAGGAGACCTCAACTTACCAGACATCGACTGGGAAAATCTGACCACTTCCAATAATGAAAGCCATTCTTTCTTTTTAAACTTTGCTTGCGATGAACACTTTTTCCAATATGTCTCCCACCCTACGCGTGGCCCTAATGTTCTAGATATCGTACTCTGTAATAATCAAATTATAAGCGATTGTATTGTCACTGCTCCTTTCTCAAACAGTGATCATGCCACCGTTGATTTTCGAATAACTTTTGCAACTATGTCAAGGACTCCTGAGTCTCTCATTAGAAATTTTTCGCGTGCGAATTGGGGGATGATGGAAATTCTGATTTCTTCTCATGATTGGACCCTTGCTCTTTCTTCCCTCGACCCGGATACCGCTAATAATTATATCGTTGATTTTATAATTTCTCTGATAGATCGTTTTGTGCCTTGTTCTACCGAACAAGGTGAATTAGATAAGTATCCTTTGAAGCTGCGAAGGATGTATGACAAACTTCAACGCGCATCGCTTCGTTCCCCAAATTCCGTTTATAGCAATACTCTATCTGCCAAATTTTCTGAAGAACTATATGCATTTCAAATGGAGAGAGAAGCCAAACTTGTGGCAAAAGGAAACCTAAGACGTTTTTATTCTGAATGTCGAAGTCGTTCCCCAAATTCCGTTTATAGCAATACTCTTTATAGCGTAGAAGTGATTGTTATCGATCTAATTAACCCCAATGCTTTCCCACGTCATATACGTTGTGTGTGCATATACCGCTCACCTTCTTGCTCTCATTCGATAATGATCTCATTACTGTCATTTATCAAGTCTATCTCTTTAACCAATACACCAATAGTCATAGTAGGAGACCTCAACTTACCAGACATCGACTGGGAAAATCTGACCACTTCCAATAATGAAAGCCATTCTTTCTTTTTAAACTTTGCTTGCGATGAACACTTTTTCCAATATGTCTCCCACCCTACGCGTGGCCCTAATGTTCTAGATATCGTACTCTGTAATAATCAAATTATAAGCGATTGTATTGTCACTGCTCCTTTCTCAAACAGTGATCATGCCACCGTTGATTTTCGAATAACTTTTGCAACTATGTCAAGGACTCCTGAGTCTCTCATTAGAAATTTTTCGCGTGCGAATTGGGGGATGATGGAAATTCTGATTTCTTCTCATGATTGGACCCTTGCTCTTTCTTCCCTCGACCCGGATACCGCTAATAATTATATCGTTGATTTTATAATTTCTCTGATAGATCGTTTTGTGCCTTGTTCTACCGAACAAGGTGAATTAGATAAGTATCCTTTGAAGCTGCGAAGGATGTATGACAAACTTCAACGCGCATCGCTTCGTTCCCCAAATTCCGTTTATAGCAATACTCTATCTGCCAAATTTTCTGAAGAACTATATGCATTTCAAATGGAGAGAGAAGCCAAACTTGTGGCAAAAGGAAACCTAAGACGTTTTTATTCTGAATGTCGAAGTCGTACAAAAGGCCGTAACATTGTGATTCCCTCTTTAGTAGACCCAGTAGACCCTTCTGGTTTGCCAGTCCATACTTCGTTGTCTAAAGCAAACGCCTTCTCACAATATTTCTCTTCTGTTTATTCCACACCACGCAGTATTATACCTAATACCGATGTATCAACTTCCACTTATATGCAATTCGATGTCATAGATGTAGATATGATACTTAAAGCTTTGAATCAATTGAAATATAAATGCAACACATCTCCGGATAATATACCTAATATAGTAATTAAAAAACTTCGATTTGTTCTTCTCAAGCCCCTCTCTATTCTACTTAACAACTCTTTACTAGTCGGAAAAGTTCCCTCTCTTTGGAAAACTTCTATTATTAAACCAATCTTAAAGTCTAAATCTAAAGCGGATCAATTGTCTAGCTATCGCCCCATTTCCCTAACTTGTTCAATGTCCAAAGTGATGGAAAACGTTATAATAAGTCAATTAGATGCCTACTTGAAGCAAAATGATCTTCTGTCTCCTCATCAATTTGGTTTTAGAAACAAAAGGTCAACTGTGACTTCATTGGTGCAATCTCATTCTTATTTCGCTGATATACTCTCCCATGGTAAAGCCGTCGATGTTATTTTTCTTGACATATCAAAGGCATTCGATACAGTAGATACTATATTATTACTTCTTAAACTAAAAAAGTTAGGAATCTGCGGTAACCTCATTCAATGGATTGCGGACTACTTGACTGGTAGAATTCAGACTGTATGTGTTGACAACGAATTCTCTAGCTCATCTTCTGTTACCAGCGGTGTACCACAAGGTTCAGCTATTGGACCGAAACTGTTCTTACTGTTTATTGATGACATAAAACATGTAATTCCTCCCAATGTAAATTATACTATCTACGCCGATGACATTAAATTATTTAGTGAAGTACCAACTTTTTCGTCTGACCTCCAAACTGCCATAGACAATGTATTCAACTGGTGTCAACAGTCCAATCTCAAACTATCAGCTCAAAAATGTATAGTTTCGCATCTTGGTATTAACCCCATGCAAAATTATCAGCTCGATCGTCATACAATGGCCAACTCTTCCGAAATAATAGATCTAGGAGTTGTTTTTTCGAGTAATCTTTCTTGCAATAAACAAGTCGAGCATGTCTGTAAGAAATCTACAAACCTCGCCAATCTCTTTTTACGCGCGTTCAAAACCAATTCTCTGGTTGTATTAACCCGTGCTTTCGTTACTTATATTCGTCCGATCCTCGAATACAGCTTGGTTGTATGGTCACCTACCGCGATTGGCTTAGTTAAGGACCTCGAAAGAGTACAGAGAAATTTCACTAAAAGAATCTTGGCTAGGAAAGGACTCACCCGTCTATTTTACTCTGAACGTTTAAAAATGTTAAATTTAGAATCTCTTGAATATCGTAGGGTTGTTTCTGATTTAGTTTTTATACATAAGAGAGTCCACGACTACTCAGAGTTCAACTTCTCTCGTTTGTTTACTTTAGCTCCTCTTACTAGAGCTGTTAGAAATACCCATCCATTAAGAATCGCCTTACCATATGCTCTAAACTCCTTTAGGTTTTCTACGTGTGCTTCTAGGTCGATCACTATTTGGAATTCCTTACTTAGCGAAGTAGTATGTAATCATTCCAGCGAAGTATTTATGAATAAACTCAGAAAACTACCGATAAATTGTATTTTACCCGAGCCAATTGTCTGCGACTAAGTTAAACTAGGAATAACACTTTTTATATACACACTGCCACTGTAATACAATTCTTTTCTAAAAGAATCATAATCCATGTTTAATTTGTGATCATTAAATGTTGAAGTGAAACTGTTTTTGTGTACATGGAAATAAAGAATTGAATTGAAAAGTTGTTGAATCGTACCATCTTTACGAAATTATATACTACCGTACGTGTCTCTTGCTCGCCTGTACTACGTTCTCGTCTCTTGCTCGCCTGTACTACGTTCTCGTCTCTTGCTCGCCTGTACTACGTTCTCGTCTCTTGCTCGCCTGTACTACGTTCTCGTCTCTTGCTCGCCTGTACTACGTTCTCGTCCAAGTTATGTACAACAGGGTTACAAATTTTAGAAAGAGTTTGCAAATTCATGATATATGGCGATTCATGCATGTATCACTGATCATTGAACGAATATCAGAACTTTTTGGCACGCAATAACCAAAAATGACTTTACCAAATTTAGAATTGTTAAACCCAACACAATGAAGCAATGACACAGAAAGCTCTGTAGAAAAGTCCTCAAACTATTCATTGCATAAAAAATAGAAAGATCTATCTTTCTCTCACTCATAATCTTCTTCACTCTCTCTATTTCTCTCTCACTCTCTCTCTCTTTCTCTCTTACTCTCTCGCTTTCTTTCTCTCTCACGAACATATGAGGAATTATTCTAAACAATTAATCCTTCAGCGATGAAGCTATCATTCAATGAATGTATTCATGTATTCAGTTCTTCGAGAACTAAAGCGGAAATGAAGCTTCGATTCTTCGCAGAACAAATGTTAAGGACGCAAAGCTAATCTTATTAACGGAATTGCTTAGACTATGCAGCCATACATATTGGGTGAATAGTTCATTTGAATAAGACTCAGCGATATTGCAGAATGGAGTTTTGGATACCACCGGAAGTCAATCTAATTGGAGTCGGGGTAAGTACAATCGAGAGGAAGATGGAGAAAGAAAAGAAAGAGAAAGATAGAGATTCAAACAGAGACAAAGAAAGTCAGAGAGGCAGGTAGAGAGAAAAAGAAATTGAGTAAGAAAGAAAGTTAAGAAAAAGAAAAACTGAAAGAGTTGGAGAGAGAGAGAGAGAGAGAGAGAGAGAGAGAGAGAGAGAGAGAGAGAGAGAGAGATAGAGAGAGAGAAAGAGAAAGAGAGAAACTATAGTTTTTCTTCATTTTTCATCTTCATTTACTCCGTGCTGCTTTCAGTAGACTTTTTCAAAACCATTGGTCGTCGTAGTATGCTAGATCACAGAAATATGAGCAGTAAAAAGTTGTAAGAGAGCTTGAGAGAAAGAGAGAAAAAGGAGATTTGAGAGAGAAAAATATCCAAGCTAAAATAGTTGAAAATTGGAAAATTTACATTTTCAATTCAGCAAAAAAAAGGAAAACAAAAAAGCGGAATATTGCTCAAAGGCGGAAAACGGTCGTCAAGTACGGTGATTCTGAACCTCGCAATGAATTTAATCAGGGTAAGATGACAATTTGACTAACTTGGTGGGCTTTCAGGATTGAAGTGGTTCGCTTGCTATTGTTGTTTTCAGAGCAATCGTTCTAAAAAATGCTCATCTGAACATCTGTTTTCTTACATATTCATAAAAATCGGTACCCTTTTCTCTCAATGTAGTTTCCTTTGTATCTTCGCTCTCTCTCTCTCTCTCTCTCTCTCTCTCTCTCTCTCTCTCTCTCTCTCTCTCTCTCTCTCTCTCTCTCTCTCTCTCTCTCTCTCTCTCTCTCTCTCTCTCTCTCTCTCTCTCTCTCTCTCTCTCGTTGTCCTCCCAACAAGGCCGGACTTCAACTCTCTCGAGAAATTTCAGCTCACTGTTTTCGTGGTTCTTTCCAATCTAGCAATCAAAAACAAGATTCTTCCAGTAAACGTCTTGAATCCAGTTAATCGATAAACTATTATACAAGAAAAATCAGAAAATAAAAGAAAGTCTTGAAAACTAACGATTCAACTCCGACTCAAATGAAAAATTTTAAATATAATCTCTTTAAGGGATATAAATTTAAAAAAGGCTAATGAATTTTTCAACTCAAAGAATTTTGAACACAAAAATTTGAGGATCTTTGATGTAGTTTCACACAAAAAATTTTTTTTTGAACGCACATTGAAGAAAGCTTTCGATTAGAGTAAAACAAGAGAAAATAATATTTCAAAGAAGTTGAGATATTTTGTGATCTCTGGAGAAGCATATAAATATATTGCATAATATGAATAAACATAACAATATTACAACAACAAAAAAACATATGGAAAATTTTTTCTTCATAAAGATGAGTGACCTGGAATATTATCCTACGGAGTCATTATTTGAAGTTTCAGTTACTCTAAAATTCCGTTTAATTTGAAAAGGAGTCCAGTGATTTGAAATGTTGGGAAATATAGAAAAATAAATAAATAAATGTCTCAAGAGATTTCTCGCAAGATTCCACCTTAGTCAGTCAATTCCACCTTAGTCAGTCAATTCCACCTTAGTCAGTCAATTCCACCTTAGTCAGTCAATTCCACCTTAGTCAGTCAATTCCACCTTAGTCAGTCAATTCCACCTTAGTCAGTCAATTCCACCTTAGTCAGTCAATTCCACCTTAGTCAGTCAATTCCACCTTAGTCAGTCAATTCCACCTTAGTCAGTCAATTCCACCTTAGTCAGTCAATTCCACCTTAGTCAGTCAATTCCACCTTAGTCAGTCAATTCCACCTTAGTCAGTCAATTCCACCTTAGTCAGTCAATTCCACCTTAGTCAGTCAATTCCACCTTAGTCAGTCAATTCCACCTTAGTCAGTCAATTTTTTAAGCACCCACAGGGTCAAGTGAGCATTTAAAAGATCGGATAATTGGGTTGATTTTCGGCTCTTACATAACGGAAATGAGTCAGTGGGTTCAAGTTTGTAACCTAAACCGGCCACATTTTTCCATTACACAAGTGATAGAACATACATATATGTAAAACAGCGCTGCTCTCACCCAACTCAACTTCATACCCCATATCAACCTCTTACTCCATCAACTTTTTTCCCCATCACAACCCCCCCCCCCCCTCCGACGCTAGCGGTGTTTCGAAAAAAGCCACTGATTCCTACTCGCTTATGCCTTCCATTTTGAAATCTCTGCCTAGAGAAGGGATTGAACCCGAAAAGTAAGGATAAGTGAGCTGATTCGACAAATTTCGTGCGAGTTAAAAAAAACACAGCCAGATGGAGAGAAATAGAGTAAAAAGTAAGAATGAGAGAGTAAAAAATAAGAAAGAGAGAGCCTAAGAGAGCTATCCAATATATTTACTAGGTAGAACTTAGCAATCATGGTGGCTGAGTAGGGACCGATTAAGAAAAGCTTTGTTTGAAAAGCTTTCATATGAATTGGGGGCAAGGGAAACGAGGAGCTCTGACTGATGCGATTGAATTCTTTCGCTGTTAGAAATGTTTGAAATATTCATGTAACCTCTATCACTTTGCTGTTACAGTAGGCATCGGCTTGGAGATAATACATCTATAAACTTTTTTTGTTGTTGTTCGGTTTCAGCCAAGTGCCAGATTTTTGCCCGTGCGATGGATTTCATTCATCTATAAACTCAGTTACTGAAGATTTCCTCGTTTATAAAAAAAACGAAATTTAAAAAATAGGCTTTGAGTTGAATTAAACAAGGCGATTAGGAAGGTTGCGAAAGAGACATAGATAAGAAAGAGAGGGAGAAATAGAGAGAAAAAGAGGTATAAAATGAGAGAAACAGAGTGCTAAAGGGATCAAACCAATCGGCAGAAAAGCAGAACCTACTCGGTTCCTTTCCGTTAGCTGAAATTCCAGCTTCTTTTCCTTTTCTCAATTTCTTCATTTATATGTTAATTAAGAGTAATTTCGATTTTTGTTTTGTGAATTACTTTTGGTCATCTGAGAAAGTAAAAAATTAAAGTGTTGCACTCGAAAATAACCCTGTGTTTGAATAATTTTTCAATTTTTAATTATTTCTAACTCATTGGCCTTAATCGGTGAATATGGGATGAAAAACTGGTAGCTCGCGATTCGTTAGTTCGGTTCTTATACTAATGTAAGCGGTAAAGCAGTCGTTTTTCCTCAATTATGATTCCACTCGGTCTCAAATGGAATTTGAATACCTAAAGACCGTATAGTCCGAACCTTATTCTTCATTTTCGGGTCTCTGTTTTCCTCGGTCTGGCTAGAAATCTTTTCTTAGTATTGTAAAACTATGTTGAAGTGTATGTATTATGAAGTTTCATGTCTATGAAGTTGATAAAGAAACAAACAAAAAAACTTTTAATCGGTCCAGTTAAAAAATCTATTAAACAATTCAACTTTCCGCTGACGGCGTTGACAGTAAGAAATTTTGGATTGGATAAACTGTGTAATAAGCAATTTTTATGCTGCACTGGAAGGTTTTAAGAAACCGCTCAACGTTTGCACCCAATGGTTTTGAATAGCCCGTAAGATGAGAACCTTATTAGGACGAGATAAAGAAAAAAGCAACCTTTTAAAGAAGACACATAGAGCAAAATATGGTTGTAGTTACAGTACGTTAAAATTACAACGCTGAAGTTGACTTTCGAAACTTGTGACCGGATACTTTTTCTCGAATAATTGCACCAAATAGAAAAATATGTATATGAGTTGGTGGATCTAAATCTCAAAATATCTCATGAGCCTATTTCAAAACTTGAGTTCATCTCACAAAAGATTAATGTTAGGGAATATTTGATCAGCTTCGTTCAAAGGAATAATCCATCCGGAGATGAAACGAGATAAGAGAGTAAACTTTAAAAGAACTCCGTTCTTTTTACTCGTCCTCCTACTCTCTTCTTTTTTCTTGCAGCATCTTAGATCTCATCTCTTCTTATGCTTTTTTTTTCTTTTTTTCACTCTCTCTCTGTCTACCCATCATTGTCTAACTCACATACTCTCTCTCTCTATCGCCTGCTCTCTAACCTTCATTTCTTCTATTCTTAGTACTTTTTCTATTCTCTCCTTTACTTTTTTTACAAAAAACTTTATTTTTGTCCCCTTCCTCAGAAAAAAAAATTCATGTTTTACTTTTTTCTCCCTCTTCCACTATCCTTCCCATTCCCATTCATCAAGCGATCGCATTTTGCCTACAAAACTTACGAAGGCCCTCCGCAAACTTTTCTTTCTGTCTCCCCCTAAAGTGTCGGTTGAGTTATCGGAGAGAATACAATTGAAGTTTCGTAACTTTTTTTGCAGCTTTTTCTTCACCGGCATTTTGGATTCTCTCGACGGCAAACTGTCTCGATACTATTTCTGCTTATTGTCAAGACTTTATCCACAAACTCAGTATCACTCTTTCTTTTTCTATCTCTTACTTTCTCTATCTCTTTCTCTGTCTTACTCTCTGTTTTGTCCGCTCTCTTTCGTTATCTATCTCACTTCTTTCGGAGTTTTTATTCTTACAAGTTATTTCGGAGTTATTCTTTTTATTCTTGTTAGATATTTTTTTCTCCAATTCTTCCTTACCTTTGTCAGTGAGGTGAAAACTCCCAACTTTTTTTTTCCTACACAAGACATGGAAAATACTAGTTTGCTTTGAATCATATATTTATCATGTAATCATATTTTTTCCAGAACTCAGAAGTTAAGAATATAAGAAAAAGATTCGTTTCTAAATCCAAGGAATGAAGGCAGCGAGGATAAATGATAAAATGAAGAGAAGTTTCAATACAATTAAAAGTTGAGGAAAGTGAATATAATTAAAAGTTTAAATAATTAAAAATAACTAAAAGTTTAGGAAAGTGAATATGACAGAGAGAGATAGAGAGAGAGGGAGAGAGAGAGAGAGAGAGGGAGAGAGAGGGAGAGAGAGGGAGAGAGAGAGGGAGAGGGAGAGGGAGAGAGAGAGAGAGGAATATAAAAGTAAGATAAACAGAGAGAAGCGAAGTTTTGCTTGAGTCATGTAAAACTATTACAAAATGAAGAAGTCTTGTCAAGTCCTAACTTATATACCTCTCTTGATTCGATTTTGCCAGGGAAAATTTCGAGAAATTAAGTGCTGAGTTCATCAATCTGCTAGGTAAGACTCATAACGCCCGGAAGCTGAATAAAGAAAGAGAGAGAGAGAGAGAGAGAGAGAGAGAGAGAGAGAGAGAGAGAGATAAGTCAATCATGGCAGGGGAATAGAACGAGCGAGATATCCCAGAATATAGGTAGAAATAACAAATGAATAAGCTTAAATGGAAAGTACTAGGTCTTCGGAAAAGCCCGTAATGGGTCTTGCATCCGGAAGGCAAGTCTTCTGGCCTCTGTTTTACCTCAAAGGTCCGAAAAATAACATTTATGTCCATTGATATCTCGCATCACCAGTCTTAGGAAATGAAAAATTTTATATTTCATTGTTTTGTTTGAGTGAATTACATACTTACGTTAGTATTCTTTCATTAAATACCAATCAAATGGCTTTCTAGACCGAAACATTGGTGGTGAACTTCATCTGTAAGCTTACCGACGAACGCCTCGAGAAAGCTTAGAGATTAACCTTGAGTGATCGATCAAAATTCTGCACATGATCTACTTTTCTTATTCGTATTTTTCCGTCTTCCAGTTGTTTTTTAAAACTAATTTTGTCTTAGTTGCTGCTATTCAAAAAGTTCTCTCTCGGTTCTTATCTTATTCTTATTCATGCTATAATTTCACCAGCGAATGTCTTACTTTTTTTTCCGTTTTTCTGTATTTGTGCACTATTTTCTAGTTCAGGACTCTCTTTTTCCGTCTTCATCACTCTTCGTCACCTGCTAGAACTATTTAGTCCGTTCAACTGCTCTCGTATTGCATTTTTAACGTCGCCGTACTCATTTAATTTTTGTGTCATTTTCTAGTCTACGCCAATACATTTTCCTTTCCTTTTTCGCAACTGATTCATAGTTGAATACTTCGTCAGCATTACATCATAACCTCAATTGGCACTCAAAATAGCCAATGCGAACATTCTAGCTAGACAGTGAGAGAAAGAAACACGGAAAGCAATAAAGAAAGGAGAGGAAAGGAGAGAGTACAAAGAACACGACGGAGGAAAAGAGCGAGAATGCAAAATTTGAGGAAAAAAGGGAGATGAAGAGATAATATCATGAATAAAAGACAGAGCAAATAAGATAAAAAAGGTTCCAAGAAAACTTTTCAATAAACATAGAAAAAGATTTCGAGAGAAATTGAGACTCGAAAAAAGAAAAAAAGAGGCAGAAAAAGAGAGAGAGAGAGCGAGAGAGAGAGAGCGTGCGGAAGAGACGTTGAAGACGAATTCCATCTGAAGATGCAAATCGCAAGATGGCAAGAAATGCGAGAACTTTTATTTAATTAAAGACAGTGTAACAAGATTGCTCGAAAAAGATAATATTTTCTAGTCAACTCACCGATCAAATACAAATCTATGTTCTTCTCATACGAAAAGCTAACAATAAGCGGCTCTCTGTATGGCTAATTCTCAAATGTATTTACAAATAACTATCAAATCGTAACGAGAATAACTCTTCTGCAAAGAAAAAAGCATCTGGGAAACGCATTGAAGTTCAGCCCAAAAAATACTTTTCGAAAAATTATGGCATGAAACAAAAAATGACTAAGATAACATGAATCTTTATCAAACTGGACACATGGACAAAATATAGTCATCGAGTCTAAAATTCACTCAGCCTTCTCTAAATATGTATATTGTCGGGAGGGAGCCCGTTACTCTCACACTAACGAGGACGGTTATTAGGGTAATATTGTACATCGAATACTATTCATATCTCAACTTCACAAGTTAGATGTTCCAGCACCGAAATAGAGGATGATTTAATAAGATGAGAGGAAAACACTTGCAAGTGGAACATCTTAGGATTAGAAGTATAAAAAGTAAATATGTACTAGAGTATTCTACTTGCTAGCTACATATATGTATGTGGAATGTTGCATACTACGACAAAATGTACATTTAATACTTGTCAATTACGTTAGAGCTACAATATACTACAACAATGGTCACGAAAAAGATAGAAAACGGGTTCGGAGAACACCGTTTGGGAGAGCTTGAACTAAAATATGCGATTGGAAGCGAGAGGATTTAAAGTAAAGATCGAGGAAAAGGCAATCGAGGGATAGAATATATGTAGAGAGAAAGAAAGAAATTTAGAAAGAAGGAGAGAGAGAGAGAGAGAGAGAGAGAGAGAGAGAGAGAGAGAGAGAGAGCAAAAGAGAAAGAAAGAAGGAGAGAGCGAGAGCAAAAGAGAAAGAAGAAGGTTGTTAGAGCGGTTTTAGAGAAATCAGAGGATGGAATATGTATGCGATTCAGACCACAATGGCGATTCAGCGCCTTTTTTATCTACTCAAGTTGGCAAATTGGCGCGTTCTTCAGCCATTCCTCATGAAGGAAGTCGAATAGGAGACAGCTCACCGAGACCTCAACCAAAACGTTTGATGGGGCACTTTTCAAATACGAAAAACTATTTATCAAAGAGAGAGAGAAAGAGAGAAAAACTAGAAGAATAAAGAACGATAGAAACGAGCTGGGACCCTACTGCTTAGGCTAACTTCTCTATACATATGATTATGTCTTCAAATCATTACTCTCCGCTAATTTTTGTGCTTTGACTCTAGTAAAGACTATAATGAATGAAATCCATCGCATGAGCAAAAATTGCAATACGCTGGCACCGAACCTCCGCTGCCTAACTGCCAAAAAATTAACAAAGATCCAAAAATCGATCTAGTAAAGACTATGTAATCTTCTCTAATAGCTTTGCTTAATCCCAACAGAATCACCTTGTATGGCGTGGGGTTAAGGTATCTCTTGTGATCACTCCGCAGGTCTTCCAACGATTTTTTCACATGAGCCTGCAAATGTTTTTCAAACTAAATTTTTGTATTCTAATTTTTATATAGTTTCATTTCATTTATTTCATGTAACTTTGAATTGCTTCGGAGGAAGGTTGAGAGGGATAGGTTCGAGAACATGGACTGTAATGATAGATATATTTTGGGTGAAAGGCTCATGGCATTTGGATGTCATTGTTAAACTTTCAATTGTGACTGAACTTCTCTTCATTCTTTTCAGTGATTTACACAAGTAATGACCGGGACTCTAACTAAAATGATAATTACTCAACAACATACATTATCGATATACATTTTCAATATGAAGGATTACTGATCAGAAATAATGGGGTTAGGTAGAATCAGATCTTTACTCAGCTTTCTTTAGGTTCACGCTAATGGGAAAAAGTTCACGTACATAATTTACGAAATTTACGAATTTACGAAGTTCACGTACAGAATTTACAATAATAAAGCATGCACTCTTTTTTGTGGCGTTACTTGAGATCATAGTGTTATCACTACTGTGAAACTATAGAATTAAATGAGAAGTTTATTAAGATCTCGTAATCTTTTCCCCCTCTGATTTTCCAACTTATTCTCGCATAAAGTGACCTTGACTTGGAGCAGAGTGGGCAGAGGCTGGGTCATTTTTCCGCCCTCGAAGAACACCTTTTGCAGCCGCTCAATTCTGCACTCCTTGCTTACCAGACACCGCTTGCCTTCCTGGTACAAATTACGTTTCTCATCGATGACTGCAGCAAAATACATCTGGTCCGAATGTTTCCCATTCAAATCATGTGCTTAATGAAGAAGAGGAAGATGGAATTTTCTGTGCCAAGCCATTTTCAAAACTAAGAGTTATCAGCAATCAGCAACAAGAACTTTAAAAGATATGTTTATACAGCCGACATTTTACATACAAAAAGAAACAATGAGCCAGGAGACAAGAATTAGACAAAAAAGAGAAGAATAAGCGCAGTCACAAGCTGATTTCCGCCTCTCGAAAGGTCGAAAACGTGAGAGAACGTCAGACTGAAGTATTCACATGTACATATTCATTGCTTTTTACTCATGTTGAGCCTCTCACATGAAAGTGATTGTATTCCCCAAAATCGATCATCATCTATGTTGGCTAGTCGTCGGCAAAAACAACATAGATGCTCCTCAAAAAAAGTGCGATCGATATGTGAGGCCTCCTATATTACCGTAAACCTTCTTTTATGTGTTATCATCAGCTGACTCACGCTGGAGGAGAAAATACGAAAGAACCACGCGTATACGAAGACATATTAATACAGGTACAAGGAAAAACCAGAGGTGAGAAAGACTCTGGAGATAATCATGTTTTCTTGTACTTGTATTTTATGTGAACTCATTTGTTGCTCTTATGATTTCATGCTTAACCATAACCATATATGATACACGTGTCAATAACCAACACTCTTCTCGTTCGTAACATCTCAAGGGGCCGCTAAGCGCGATTTCCTCACTGATACTTTAAAAGCAACGCAGAGGGAGAGGGCAATGGAGGAATTAAGGGGAGGTGTTCTAGATGCCAGCAGGCTCTTCCTCCCACCCACAGATAGAGCGTGTATATTGATATGACTAATGATGAGGAAACGGCAGACCTATGAGAGAGCGCGAGAGTGTGTCATGTAAAAGAGAGGATGCAGACAAACAGAGCATTTGTTTCACTAGATTTTTTGAAGATCGCATAGATTTTTTGAAGAGCGCATAGATTTGTGCATAGGTTCAACCCGCAGTGCGCATTCAAGAAATACACTGGACGCGAGGGCAAAAGAAACTCATTAACCTCGAAGGGATGTCGACACAAGATAGACTCCGCCCCTTCTCTGCTGTCGCTTCGGTGGTTATCTCTCAAGTCCAGCCTATCCAGGAACTCTCCGTCGTTCGGTTGCTCGAAGCGGCGGAAATCATCGTCTCCCCTTCAAATAAAACCTTGTTTTCTAACAGTTTTTCTTGAAAAATGCACGACTACATACATTGGCATATTGTGTATACAGGGGTTTGACATCTGCGTGTGGCAGATGTCAAACCACTATTGCTGGTGTTTGACACTATTGCTCTAAGATTCCCAGTTCGACCGAAAGACAAGAAAGAAAAAAAAGAAGAAAATATGGAATTCTCTCTAGTATTTAGTAACTGAATATACTTTTTTTTAATTCTTAAAAAACTATTGGAGTTTTCTTTTCACTCCGTTTCGCATCCGAAATAAGCAAGAGCTTCTATTTTCAACCGTCATGAGCGTTGTAAAAAAGTCTTGATAGAAATCTCAACTTAATCTTTATAGAAATCAACTCAATCCCTACCTTCGTTGTTTTGAATATAATCATTAAACTCAAACTTTATAGTAATACATATTAAAGTTCTTTTGCTAAAGTCATAAAAAGTCATACATATTAAAGTTCCTTTGCTCTTTTTTGTTTTTCGCCATTCTCAATCAGCTCGCCTGGAGCAGGCTTCTAGCACCACCGGTACATATTAAAGTTATTTGTTCATGTCAATTGACATCTCGTTCATGAGCTACAGCTACAGCTTAGAATCACCCGAAAACCATGTCTCTATGACTTTAAAGGGTGCGGCCAAAGTATGGAACGGTGGTTATTAACCATTTGGTTTTAGAAAAAGCAAGCAAATCAATTCTTCAGTATAGAAATATTTATTACATGCAGGTTTAGTAACAATTATGAAAAATTATTCGATTCGGCCTCCTCTTTCTCTTACAACATGCCTGAGACCATGCTCGAATTGCTGGACCATGTCTCGCAGGTATTCATCAGAAAGATTGTTTCATTCTGTGGTCAGGCGGGCCTTGAGAACATTCAAATTTTCAGGAGTTGTAGCGCAGACCTTGGGCTGTATATATCCCCAAACAGAGTAATTCAGCGGGTTCAGGTCGGGAGAGGAAGCGGGCCTTTCGGACTTTGTCAAAGAGGCCGGAAGGTTTGCTGAGCATCAATTTTCAGTGAACTTGGCAGTGAGAGAGAGAGAGAAGGAGCTCCGTCTTGCTGGAAGACATACTTCTCTCATTTGGAATGAGCATCTTCTACAACAAGCAATATCTGCTGTAGCTCCATGGTCTCGAGCTTGGGGACTAATTATATCGACAGAAAAAACAGTGGTCATCCGTCTTGGGAACAAGCATCCTTCCTACTCGTTTTTCCTCGATAACGTTGTTCTACCAGAGTCGGATACCGTGAGGGATCTGGGCGTCACGTACTCTAGTAAGCTCTTATTCGGTAGCCACATAGAGAACATTTGTCAGAAAGCGAACTCCAAATCTTGCCTGAGGAGCAAATTGCTCTCCCCACTAAAACCTGAGCAGGGTGTTGAGTTTTTGCGATGCATCCGCCTTTTTTACCCGCCCCCAGAGAAGCGTGAGCAAGAACGCGCTTGTTTTGAAGGTTGAAATCCTCTTCTACTTTGAATAATTTCTCATCAGAGAAGATGAACTGAGGAAGCGAGACACGGTCCAGCAATTTGAGCATCGTCTCAGGCATGTTGTAAGAGAAAGAGCATGCCGATTTGAATAATTTTTCATAAATTTAATTAAACCTGTATGCAATATATATATTTTTATACTAACTTCGAACCTTGAACTTTTTATTACGCGAAACATATGTATCACGTGAAAAATTGATGGTGAATGATGGGATGTACCTATAAGAAGGTGAAGGGAAGAAAACATGGTTCAAAAAGGCTAAGGAGCTTATGATGGTGAGTAGGAGCAGAAAAATGATGAGTAGATCATTGATAGCCATTCGAAACCAGCCAAGGGAGAGGAGAGGGAGAAGAATGAATGATACGACGAAGGGGCAGAGGGGCTTCATATAAGAGGGCAGAGGTAAGAAGGAGAGCCGCTCCGTAGCAGCCGTTTCTTGAGGGAAGGTTGATGTACTAGGAATCATATGAAGTTATTGATCTATTTACCTCTTGTAATATTGGTGAGTGATCTCTCTTTGTCCATCTGGTTTTATTAATATCTTTCTTGTAAATCCTTTCGTTTCATTGGTTGTTAATGTAAAGGCAATAAGTCCCGCGTGGCAGCAACAAATGGCAAGAAATAAGGGATTTGTCCCTCAAATTATATGCTCAGAACCGAATCCCACCAATCCCATTACACGAATAAAAGGAATCATGAAACAAATGGTTAATAACTACTGTTCCATACTTTGGTCGCACCCTATACAGTCTCTTAAAAATAATTAGTTTTATCCGTGAACAACTCTTACCTTATGGTCATGATGTCCAGAATCGGAGAGCCACTCTTGCCGAAGACGCGGAAGATCATTTTCTTGCAAGGAATCGTGATCTTGCTCACGTCTTGACTCAACTTGATCTTCGGCTTTCCATTCAGCGAAACAAGCTGAAAAATCTTCATAGTTATACTGTACATTAAATCTTTTTATTATATATTCTCTCAACTATACAACTGAATTCAATATTCAATAAAATCAATTATAAAGTAGATTCAATTCCGTCTTCATAGTTATAAAATTAATAATAATCTTATTTTTCAAGTATTGACTTCAATCCAATTGAACCGTTTCCTCTGGGGCACTAACAGAAGCGAGTTGAGATGGAGGAGATTTACTCCGGACTTGGAAGGATCCTCATCAAACTATTTCAAACAACCCTTTTTATGAGCGGATTCTCTGGTTCTCACCACGATTTCAACACGGTCTCGAATAATGACCAAGAAGAACCTTGAATACACAGCCGAGAGCGGGCTGCTTCTGGCAAGTGACCAAGTGAGTGCCCACTCCGTAAGAGTCTATCGAGTGCTTCTGATCATTCAGTGAAATTATCGTTTCTTCGTTGATGTCATTCGAGGCCACGATTGTCAGTGTCTTCACAAAAGACAATTGGTCGTCTCTAAAATGATCATCTTTTTGGGGACTGTAAAAAACTTTTTTTTAAAAAAGAACAACTATCAGTTCAGTCAGAGAAAAGGACGTTATTAATGATGAAACATCGGCTTTACACTTAACAACGTAATTTTTTAAAAAGAACATTACTAGATGAAGTCAAGCTTTTTAACTTTGGAACAAAACTTTAAAAATTAACCAATTTTTTTCCTATATCTGTAAATCATTCATTTCATTTTTTTGTCGATCTTTTCAAAATTTTCACACTTGCAAAACAGTCTTTTCTTTTTTTGACGATCAGCCCTAACCCAATGATTATTCTTGGTACCATATAATGATTATTCTTGGTACCATATAATGATTATTCTTGGTACCATATAATGATTATTCTTGGTACCATCTAATGATTATTCTTGGTCCCATATAGTGATTATTCTTGGTACCATAGAATGATTATTCTTGGTACCATATAATGATTATTCTTGGTACCATATAATGATTATTCTTGGTACCATATAATGATTATTCTTGGTACCATATAACTCATTCCGCTGACCCCTTATTTTTCTGTCCAAGTCTACTAGAAAATGCTCGTCGGAATACTACGTTTCGTTCAAACATCAACAATATTTTGTGATGATTTCTGAAAGATCATCCCTGATGGATAAATTGATTGGAATGATCATTTCCCTGAGCATAAGAATGTACTCACAATTCGGCTACAAGAAAGAATCGTTTTCTGATCTCCTTCGATAAATAAGAGAGATCTCCACTGTCAATTCGCACTCCCACTGCTCGGAAGCCGATCTCGTGGAGGGCAAGAGCCACCGCGAGGAAATTCATCACTCCACTTCTGGAATATTACAATTTTTGAAAGCGCAAAACAAAATTTAAAGCAAAGAAACCTAGTCTCCGAAAAAGAGAATAATACAGAGAGATGAGAGACCGAGAGCACGTTGAGAGAGAGAATAGTGAAAAGTGAAGATGAAGAGATGGATAATAAGAGAGAGATGGAGAGAGACATAGAGATAGAGATGATAAAGTGCTACAACGATGTCCGCCTTCACGCGGTGCAGCACGACAGTCTACAGACTGCAAAGGACATCAACAACCTTCTCCGGAAGCATCACGCTCCGAAGAAACTACAAGAGAGCCTCTCTGTCTCTCTCTCTCTCATCTCTTCACTACACCTCCGTCTTCATTCTTTTTTTCGCCTGAGGGACAGTCCGATCCGGCTGGACTGTCCCAACTACTTCTCCTATTGGCCGGAGATATCGAGAGTAACCCAGGACCAAGGATGTGGCTGTGCACTACATGCAAGAGAAAGGCGAATACTAACTGCATCCAGTGCTCCCACTGCTCAGAGTGGGTCCACACTAAATCGACATGCAGTGGCCTCTCCTCACTCAAAGAATACATCCAAGTCGAATACCGCTGCCCGTCATGCATAACATCAACGACTCCGCTGACGACCACGAACACCAGGCAAACTCTCTCCTCTGACCCCACGTCCAACAGCAGGAACCTCAAGATTTTGCAATACAACTGCAATGGCTTCTCTGGCAAAACGACGGAACTCCATGAACTCGTCACTCGTCTGAAAGTCGATCTTTTTCTCATCCAAGAAACTAAGCTAACGAACCGTTCCAAATGTTCACAAATTCCTGGATACACTATC
The DNA here is from genome assembly GCA_964056735.1 of Allodiplogaster pararmata. NCBI lineage: Eukaryota > Metazoa > Nematoda > Chromadorea > Rhabditida > Diplogasteridae > Allodiplogaster > Allodiplogaster pararmata. The sequence continues at coordinate 38,274,346 of OZ057405.1, forward strand.
GTAAGAAAAGATCGTGAGAAGAACTCCGGAGGCGGTCTTATTACCGGAATCAGCGAATCGCTGTCCTACACTGTAATGCCCTCTCCGACCGACACACATTTGGAATCTCTCACGGTCCGCATATTCGATGCCGATGTCGCTCGATGTTACCAACATATACATACCACCGACGAGCTCTTGCACCACTGGTTACACGCCCGACCTCACTCCGTTCTTACACAATCGCGAGAAATCCATCATACTCGGTGATCTTAACGCTCATGATGCCGCATGGTTCTCCAAATCTTCAGACAGCAGAGGCTCTCACATCGCAGAAACGATCGATGCTTCAGAACACGCCGCAGTAAACCGTGACACGCCTACCAGAGTACCAGTCAACGGAAGACCATCTTCTCCAGACATCTCCATTTGTTCGCTGGACTTACTTTCTCAAGTCTCATGGAAAACAATACCATCTGGAAGCTCCGACCATCTACCCATCGTAATCGTCCTTGAGGGTTCCAACTACATCCGCACGCACAGGAAAGTCTCCTTCACCAACTTCGGAAAAGCGAACTGGAAAATCTTTGAACAGCTCGTCGAAGAAAAGTTATCCACGACACCTCTTCCCGACCTCCCCGCCACCCAAGCTGAGCCCTTCTTCCGGAAGATCCTGTTATCTGCAGCCGCCAGCTCAATCCCACGCGGTCGCATCAAGAAGAGAAACGTTGCCTTAACACCAGAAATCCGAGATTGGATGACCAAACGAGACGCTTTACGAGAATCAGACCCATCAAGCCAAGACATCAGCACCCTCAACATGAACATCAGACGAGCCACGGACAGAAACAAAAGGGACATCTGGAGAAACTTCATGGAGACCTTTGATCCCAAACTAGACAGCAAGAAACTGTGGAAAACGATCAAGATGTTGAATGATAAAGGACGTCCCCCACCAAACTGCGCCATCGACTTCGGGAAAGGACCCCTCACATCCTCCTTCGAAATCGCGAACCAGTTCAACAAACGCTTCACACGCCCAGTCGACTACAAAACAAAAAAGGAAAATCGGAAAACCATGAAGAAAGTTCACAACATACACGCTAAAGATTTTGTCGAGTACTCAGAGGCCGCAGTGAAATCAGCTATTAAGAAGACAAAGAAATCAACAGCCCTCGGACCGGACGGACTCGCTCCAATACTCTTCCATTATCTCGGGAACAGAGGTATAGCCGCCCTCACAAAGCTCATCAACGACTCCCTCAGCTCTGGCAGAATTCCCATGATTTGGAAATCTTCAGTCACTCTCCCACTCCTGAAAGCAGGGAAAGAGGCAACGGATGGACCAGGATACCGACCGATCTCCTTACTCTCACCGATGGCGAAAATCATAGAACGACTTCTGTTGGAAGAACTCAAGCCGTACGTAAGAGTAGCTGAGCACCAGCATGGATTCACCACAGGAAGATCCACCACCTCTGCCCTCCTCACTCTTTCAAAAGACGTAGCTGCAGGCTTTAACGCGAAGAGACCAGCTAAACGTACAGTGATGTTGGCAATCGACATGTCAAAGGCCTTCGACAGCATAAACATAGCGGTACTCATAGATCTCGTCCTACAAACCGACGCCCCAAACTTCGCGAAGAAATGGCTAGCATCGTACCTCAGAGGACGAACGAGCCGTACATCCTTTCGCGACGTCCTCTCAAGCTCATCCCTGATCAGAAGCGGAGTCCCTCAAGGCAGCGCACTCTCACCGCTTCTTTTCAATTTATATCTAAGCGATCTTCCGAACAACGATCCAAACATCAAAATCGTCTCTTATGCTGATGATATAACGCTATGGGCGTCAGATCCGAGCATTTCCACTGCCTCGCTACACATACGATCCGGTCTCCCACACATCGAAAAGTTCATCCACGATCGTGGACTATCTATTTCTCCTGCCAAAAGCCAGCTTCTACTCTTCACACCTTACAGCAAAGAGTACAAGACTATCCTAGATGTCTCGATCGGAGGTCAGAGCGTACCCACCGTGAATACCGCCAAAATCCTTGGAGTTACATATGATTCTATGTTCACATTCAGTCATCATGCGAAAGACATAGCAGGCCGAATGTCGCAACGTAACAATGTACTGAAGGCGCTAGCCGGCAGTACATGGGGCGTGCTACAACGATGTCCGCCTTCACGCGGTGCAGCACGACAGTCTACAGACTGCAAAGGACATCAACAACCTTCTCCGGAAGCATAACGCTCCGAAGAAACTACAAGGGAGCCTCTCTGTCTCTCTCTCTCTCATCTCTTCACTACACCTCCGTCTTCATTCTTTTTTTTCGCCTGAGGGACAGTCCGATCCGGCTGGACTGTCCCAACTACTTCTCCTATTGGCCGGAGATATCGAGAGTAACCCAGGACCAAGGATGTGGCTGTGCACTACATGCAAGAGAAAGGCGAATACTAACTGCATCCAGTGCTCCCACTGCTCAGAGTGGGTCCACACTAAATCGACATGCAGTGGCCTCTCCTCACTCAAAGAATACATCCAAGTCGAATACCGCTGCCCGTCATGCATAACATCAACGACTCCGCTGACGACCACGAACACCAGGCAAACTCTCTCCTCTGACCCCACGTCCAACAGCAGGAACCTCAAGATTTTGCAATACAACTGCAATGGCTTCTCTGGCAAAACGACGGAACTCCATGAACTCGTCACTCGTCTGAAAGTCGATCTTTTTCTCATCCAAGAAACTAAGCTAACGAACCGTTCCAAATGTCCACAAATTCCTGGATACACTATCGTAAGAAAAGATCGTGAGAAGAACTCCGGAGGCGGTCTTATTACCGGAATCAGCGAATCACTGTCCTACACTGTAATGCCCTCTCCGACCGACACACATTTGGAATCTCTCACGGTCCGCATATTCGATGCCGATGGGAAGTCGCTCGATGTTACCAACATATACATACCACCGACGAGCTCTTGCACCACTGGTTACACGCCCGACCTCACTCCGTTCTTACACAATCGCGAGAAATCCATCATACTCGGTGATCTTAACGCTCATGATGCCGCATGGTTCTCCAAATCTTCAGACAGCAGAGGCTCTCACATCGCAGAAACGATCGATGCTTCAGAACACGCCGCAGTAAACCGTGACACGCCTACCAGAGTACCAGTCAACGGAAGACCATCTTCTCCAGACATCTCCATTTGTTCGCTGGACTTACTTTCTCAAGTCTCATGGAAAACAATACCATCTGGAAGCTCCGACCATCTACCCATCGTAATCGTCCTTGAGGGTTCCAACTACATCCGCACGCACAGGAAAGTCTCCTTCACCAACTTCGGAAAAGCGAACTGGAAAATCTTTGAACAGCTCGTCGAAGAAAAGTTATCCACGACACCTCTTCCCGACCTCCCCGCCGCCCAAGCTGAGCCCTTCTTCCGGAAGATCCTGTTATCTGCAGCCGCCAGCTCAATCCCACGCGGTCGCATCAAGAAGAGAAACGTTGCCTTAACACCAGAAATCCGAGATTGGATGACCAAACGAGACGCTTTACGAGAATCAGACCCATCAAGCCAAGACATCAGCACCCTCAACATGAACATCAGACGAGCCACGGACAGAAACAAAAGGGACATCTGGAGAAACTTCATGGAGACCTTTGATCCCAAACTAGACAGCAAGAAACTGTGGAAAACGATCAAGATGTTGAATGATAAAGGACGTCCCCCACCAAACTGCGCCATCGACTTCGGGAAAGGACCCCTCACATCCTCCTTCGAAATCGCGAACCAGTTCAACAAACGCTTCACACGCCCAGTCGACTACAAAACAAAAAAGGAAAATCGGAAAACCATGAAGAAAGTTCACAACATACACGCTAAAGATTTTGTCGAGTACTCAGAGGCCACAGTGAAATCAGCTATTAAGAAGACAAAGAAATCAACAGCCCTCGGACCGGACGGACTCGCTCCAATACTCTTCCATTATCTCGGGAACAGAGGTATAGCCGCCCTCACAAAGCTCATCAACGACTCCCTCAGCTCTGGCAGAATTCCCATGATTTGGAAATCTTCAGTCACTCTCCCACTCCTGAAAGCAGGGAAAGAGGCAACGGATGGACCAGGATACCGACCGATCTCCTTACTCTCACCGATGGCGAAAATCATAGAACGACTTCTGTTGGAAGAACTCAAGCCGTACGTAAGAGTAGCTGAGCACCAGCATGGATTCACCACAGGAAGATCCACCACCTCTGCCCTCCTCACTCTTTCAAAAGACGTAGCTGCAGGCTTTAACGCGAAGAGACCAGCTAAACGTACAGTGATGTTGGCAATCGACATGTCAAAGGCCTTCGACAGCATAGACATAGCGGTACTCATAGATCTCGTCCTACAAACCGACGCCCCAAACTTCGCAAAGAAATGGCTAGCATCGTACCTCAGAGGACGAACGAGCCGTACATCCTTTCGCGACGTCCTCTCAAGCTCATCCCTGATCAGAAGCGGAGTCCCTCAAGGCAGCGCACTCTCACCGCTTCTTTTCAATTTATATCTAAGCGATCTTCCGAACAACGATCCAAACATCAAAATCGTCTCTTATGCTGATGATATAACGCTATGGGCGTCAGATCCGAGCATTTCCACAGCCTCGCTACACATACGATCCGGTCTCCCACACATCGAAAAGTACATCCACGATCGTGGACTATCCATTTCTCCTGCCAAAAGCCAGCTTCTACTCTTCACACCTTACAGCAAAGAGTACAAGACTATCCTAGATGTCTCGATCGGAGGTCAGAGCGTACCCACCGTGAATACCGCCAAAATCCTTGGAGTTACATATGATTCTATGTTCACATTCAGTCATCATGCGAAAGACATAGCAGGCCGAATGTCGCAACGTAACAATGTACTGAAGGCGCTAGCCGGCAGTACATGGGGCAACCAAAAGGAGACACTCCGTCTCACGTACAAAGCCATTTGCCAATCCATATACAGCTACGCAGCTCCAGCCTGGGCCAGCTTTCTCTCCTCCTCAGCACATACCAAAATTCAAAGAGGACAGAACAATGGCCTGCGTATCGTAACAGGAAACCATCAAATGGCCAGCGTCGACCACATACATGCTGAAGCTAAAGTTATGAGATCGAAATCGCACCTTCACATGCTATCAGCCCAATACTTGGCAAGGACCTTGAGCCAAACTCACTTCCATCACGGATTATTTCTCCAAGGACCCCCACCACGCAACATGAAAGCTGATCTTTACATCGCATGCAGAAGCACTGTTGAAAGAGCCCTGTCGGAAACAGCAGAGAAGAACAACGGGAAAAACGTCGCCAACCGAGTCCACACAAACATGGTCTCAGAAGAAAAGGAAACCATCCAAGGTCCAGTCATACTGGGCGGCCGACCACCACCGGACATAAATGAAGAAGAAGTGGACCTCTCGAGAAACGCCCGCTGCACGCTGAGCCAACTTCGCTCAGGCTACAGCAGGTACACCAACCACTACTTACACCGGATCGATGACTCGATACCTGACTATTGCCCAGACTGTCTCAATGGACCTCACGACGTGGCCCATCTCTTCAAATGCGCTAGACGTCCAACAAGACTCACGTTGGAAGATCTCTGGATGAAACCAAAAGAAGTAGCCTCATTTCTGAGACTATTGTGAAGGAAAGAAGAGATGTATTTAAAAAAATAAAAAAAAAGAGAGGAGAGGGAGAGGGAGAGAGCGGCCCTCCATAGCCAAATCTCTTCGACGCGAGACGTTTGCCGGCAACAACAACAACAAGTACATGGGGCAACCAAAAGGAGACACTCCGTCTCACGTACAAAGCCATTTGCCAATCCATATACAGCTACGCAGCTCCAGCCTGGGCCAGCTTTCTCTCCTCCTCAGCACATACCAAAATTCAAAGAGGACAGAACAATGGCCTGCGTATCGTAACAGGAAACCATCAAATGGCCAGCGTCGACCACATACATGCTGAAGCTAAAGTTATGAGATCGAAATCGCACCTTCACATGCTATCAGCCCAATACTTGGCAAGGACCTTGAGCCAAACTCACTTCCATCACGGATTATTTCTCCAAGGACCCCCACCACGCAACATGAAAGCTGATCTTTACATCGCATGCAGAAGCACTGTTGAAAGAGCCCTGTCGGAAACAGCAGAGAAGAACAACGGGAAAAACGTCGCCAACCGAGTCCACACAAACATGGTCTCGGAAGAAAAGGAAACCATCCAAGGTCCAGTCATACTGGGCGGCCGACCACCACCGGACATAAATGAAGAAGAAGTGGACCTCTCGAGAAACGCCCGCTGCACGCTGAGCCAACTTCGCTCAGGCTACAGCAGGTACACCAACCACTACTTACACCGGATCGATGACTCGATACCTGACTACTGCCCAGACTGTCTCAATGGACCTCACGACGTGGCCCATCTCTTCAAATGCGCTAGACGTCCAACAAGACTCACGTTGGAAGATCTCTGGATGAAACCAAAAGAAGTAGCCTCATTTCTGAGACTATTGTGAAGGAAAGAAGAAGAGATGTATTTAAAAAATAAAAAAAAAATAAAAAAGAGAGGAGAGAGAGAGGAAGAGAGCGGCCCTCCATAGCCAACTCTCTTCGACGCGAGACGTTTGCCGGCAACAACAACAAAACATAGAGATGATGATGATGATTGTTGCCCGTGCGGTTCCTTTGACGTTGAAAGGGGGGTCCACGAGCTCTCGGTAAAAGCTCAAGCACACAGTCACACTCACTCACTTCTCTCTTTCTCTCTCTCATTCACTCTTTTTTAGAGAGAGACATAAGAGAGATAGAGAGAGAGAGAGACATAAGAGAGAGAGAGAGAGAGACATAAGAGAGAAATCCCATAGAGATAGAGAGAGAGAGAGACATAAGAGAGAAAAATGACCCTAAACACAGAGCGTTTTTCTAGCAACCGACCCCTCAGATCACTTTGTCTATCACCCACCATTTCAAAGGGTTTAGTTTAGGGTCTTCAAACCTGAGTACGTCGTAGGTGTCAATGAGAGCGACGAAGTCATTCGGAAAAGCAAGTGCATAGGCAACAAATGCATCAAGTTCCCCTGCTGAGACCTCCGATCGAACTACGCCCCAGTTAATCTGGAGAAATTTTTTAGATTTGTCAAAATTTTCTATTAGAAAAAGAAATACAGAGAAAAAAGAGAAGGGGTGATTTGATAGAGACAGAGAGAAAGAGAGAGAGAGAATGGGAGAAAGTCAGCCAGACAGAGAGAAACCAAAAAAGCGAGAGATAAGACGATAGATAGAGAGAAAGGGAGAGAAAGAGAAAGAGAGAAAAGGAGAGAGAGGGAGAGAAAGAGAGAGAGAAAGAGAGAATGGGAGGAAGTCAGCCAGACAGAGAGAAACAGATAGAAACCAAAAAAGCGAGAGATAAGACGATAGATAGAGAGAGAGGGAGAGAAAGAGGAAGAGAGGAAGAGAGAAAAGGAGAGAGAGAAAGAGAGAGAGAGAGAGAGAGAGAGATGAAAATCCTATGTTCTACCTTATGCATGAGCCAATCTAGTTTCGCTTTGGCGATCTGGAGCAGGTTGACTTCCTTTTTTCCTCCTTTCTTATCCTCAACACTTATCGTCTGCACTTGAAGTTCCTCCTCGCCTTGGAAACCACTTATGAAGGAATGGGCTTGAGTTCCTCGAACGGGAATTCCGTAAAGCTTGCCCGCCAAGACATTCGAAGTCGCATCGAAGCCTGAATCAGGGATTAAACAATAATCAGGGTGTATTTCTGACCCGCATTGCGCACATAACATTTATGCAGATTTCTATGCGCTATCAGACAAGGCCCTTGATAAGAATGCTCTGTTCGTACAAGTTATCATTTTACATCAGAAGCGCTCAATCTTCTTCCAAAGTCTGCCATTTCCTCATGATTAGCTATTGATTTTCGAACTACACTGCGCTTTGGCCAGTGGTGAGAAACATTGTGATAATAACCGGACCAGCTTTGTGAGATCATAAATTTCGATGCCTGAAATTATCCACCTTTTCATCTTTATAGCTTATTTTTCAACTGTTCTCGCCTTTCTTGTTCCGTCTTTTTTGCCTCACCCATTCCTGTCACATATCGCTCGGCGAGTTCAAAGAACCACTTAACCGGTCACAATCAACCCCTGTCCGGATTCCTTACGGGTTTAAAATTTTACTATTCGATATTTGATTCACAAAAAGACATATATGAAGAAAATCACGAAGTGAATTGGAGTTCTTACAAAACATTCCATAGAGCTTTGAAACATCCGATATCAGATATGTATGCCGTAAAAGAGGAGAGATGATACAATGAAGAAAGAATTGCCGATTATCGCACTACAGGCTGAAGACGTCCATAATCGGGTGGAGTAACTAACTACACAATTGGTCCGGTACTCTAGCGAAACTATAACTAGAATAACATTATTGGTGATTCATATCAGCCGACCTCCGATGTAGCAATACTTGCTCGCCGATAGACCCCCGTTTGGTCCTTGGGCCCTTCGCAGCCCGAATTCCAGGAGATTCATGTTACCAGCAGCCTTCAAAAAGAAGTGCTGATTAATGCTTTAAATAAAAAAAAATCTTCCTCGCGCTTGTTCCCGCCTCGCGGCAGGGTACGCGCTCCCCTGAGATGCAGGACAGTCCTATCCTGGTAGAATTAGTGGCTGCCTGCTAGATCACTGCTAGTGTGAATAGCAGCAGTGGGGAGAGTCAGATTCGTGCATGAGCACTACCAACATTTCTTAACCCCCTTGGTTTGGGTGGATCTGTCCGGGGTAGGAGTCGAACTCGGGACTCTTCGCACAATAGTCGAACACACTACCATTATGCCACACCCGGACTGATTAATACTTTAAAATGGGTACATAATCGCGTCTACAACCGAAAACACCTATTCATGTTTATGCAGAGGTTTGATCTACGACATTCTGCCATATTTTGTAAAGAGCAGAGAAAGAGAGAGAGATAGAGAAAGAGAGAGAGAGAGAGAGAGAGAGATAATGACTATAGATGTTTCATAAACACTTTTTAAAACGTCAATTGGGGACTTGGGGCTACAAGTTTTCAAAGAATGCTCGACTACTCAGTTTGGAAGCAGTGACGTAGCCTTCACAAATATACACAAACTTTTTCACGGCGTAAGCTAGTAAAAAGGCTTAAACCCAGCCGTTTTGGTCATCAAAAACTACCGAAGACCAATTGGTCATCAAGGAAAAATAGGTTTTTCCTTTCAATCTATTTCTCTCCCAATCTTTTCTCACAGCGGAAAAGAACGGACCAGCCTGAATCTGGCCGCATTCGTTGCTACCAGGGAGGCATAGTTGATGAGATTGAGCAGGGTTGTCTCCAACAGCTGACAAACTGCCATGGGTCCGCTCACGGTCAGCAGTGGAATCTTCAAAGTATCAATTTTCAAACTGTAGATTGACAAGGTCAACGAATTTTCTTGATTAACTTCCACTTCGGTTTTGACTATCGAATTTTCTTGACATTTTCTTGAACTTCAAATAAATTGCACGAAAAGGGAGAGTTTCGCATTCTGATTTCCGGATGAACAAAGCGTCTTGAAAATACGCTACTTTTCGCAAGCTGACTGACTTTTGGGAAAACGACGGATCCTTCAGGGATTGCTTCTATCCGGACTCCCTCACACTTCAGCTTCGCGAGATACACGAAAAACTCCTCTTCCGCATGTGTTAGAATGCTCTTGATGTAATCGATATCTGCGTCAAAATAAGCTTTGAACCCCAAGCAAATCAGGATGTTAATCAACCTTCTAATATACGCTTTACCTCGCCTTGAAATAGGATATGAATTTCCCTGATTAGATATTCAGCCTCGTCTCGAGGCTTGATATGACCTTTTTATAATTAGATACGTATACTTAACCTTTGGTTAAACGAGTGACTGATCCTGGGTCTAAACTTGTGTGTGTAGAAAGCAGAGAGTAACACATCTATGTAGCAATATTTCTTTTCCGTTTAGGTTGAACTTAAAGATGTCACGACCCACTACCATCAGGACAGATCCAAAAAATGACCTTCATATGATAAAAGGAAAGATAAATATATATGCGACCCCAGAGAAATCGATATGTTCTGACTGTAAAGTTAACCACTTTAAGCTCGTTAGTTTCAAACCTCTAAAAACTTTTTAAAAATACCTGAGTTTGTGTATCGGAAATTCTCCACAAACCGAAGGCAGTCTTCTAGACCAGCGAAAATCGTGAACTCTCCCTGCATAAAAGCCATTTGTGATTGATATAACCGTGGAATTGCACTGTATACATTCTTGCATCAATATTATAGAACGTCTTTCATTCGCTAAGTAGTTGCTTGTTTTTTTGACGAGGCGTCACGACTTATCAAGTGAGATCAATTTGAGGTCTGTTTCGTTGTATAAACGGTCTAGCTTTTAAGCCTTCAATATACAAAACGGTCTAGCTTTTAAGCCTTCAATATACAAAACGGTCTAGCTTTAAAGCCTTCAATATACAAAACGGTCTAGCTTTAAAGCCTTCAATATACAAAACGGTCTAGCTTTAAAGCCTTCAATATACAAAACGGTCTAGCTTTAAAGCCTTCAATATACAAAACGGTCTAGCTTTAAAGCCTTCAATATACAAAACGGTCTAGCTTTAAAGCCTTCAATATACAAAACGGTCTAGCTTTTAAGCCTTCAATATACAAAACGGTCTAGCTTTTAAGCCTTCAATATACAAAACGGTCTAGCTTTTAAGCCTTCAATATACAAAACGGTCTAGCTTTCAAGCCTTCAATATACAAAACGGTCTAGCTTTCAAGCCTTCAATATACAAAACGGTCTAGCTTTAAAGCCTTCAATATACAAAACGGTCTAGCTTTAAAGCCTTCAATATACAAAACGGTCTAGCTTTAAAGCCTTCAATATACAAAACGGTCTAGCTTTAAAGCCTTCAATATACAAAACGGTCTAGCTTTAAAGCCTTCAATATACAAAACGGTCTAGCTTTTAAGCCTTCAATATACAAAACGGTCTAGCTTTTAAGCCTTCAATATACAAAACGGTCTAGCTTTTAAGCGTTCAATATACAAAACGGTCTAGCTTTAAAGCCTTCAATATACAAAACGGTCTAGCTTTAAAGCCTTCAATATACAAAACGGTCTAGCTTTAAAGCCTTCAATATACAAAACGGTCTAGCTTTAAAGCCTTCAATATACAAAACGGTCTAGCTTTAAAGCCTTCAATATACAAAACGGTCTAGCTTTAAAGCCTTCAATATACAAAACGGTCTAGCTTTTAAGCCTTCAATATACAAAACAGTCTAGCTTTAAAGCCTTCAATATACAAAACGGTCTAGCTTTAAAGCCTTCAATATACAAAACGGTCTAGCTTTAAAGCCTTCAATATACAAAACGGTCTAGCTTTAAAGCCTTCAATATACAAAAAGGTCTAGCTTTAAAGCCTTCAATATACAAAACGGTCTAGCTTTTGAGCCTTCAATATACAAAACGGTCTAGCTTTAAAGCCTTCAATATACAAAACGGTCTAGCTTTTAAGCCTTCAATATACAAAACAGTCTAGCTTTAAAGCCTTCAATATACAAAACGGTCTAGCTTTAAAGCCTTCAATATACAAAACGGTCTAGCTTTAAAGCCTTCAATATACAAAACGGTCTAGCTTTCAAGCCTTCAATATACAAAACGGTCTAGCTTTCAAGCCTTCAATATACAAAACGGTCTAGCTTTAAAGCCTTCAATATACAAAACGGTCTAGCTTTCAAGCCTTCAATATACAAAACGGTCTAGCTTTTAAGCCTTCAATATACAAAACGGTCTAGCTTTCAAGCCTTCAATATACAAAACGGTCTAGCTTTCAAGCCTTCAATATACAAAACGGTCTAGCTTTAAAGCCTTCAATATACAAAACGGTCTAGCTTTCAAGCCTTCAATATACAAAACGGTCTAGCTTTAAAGCCTTCAATATACAAAACGGTCTAGCTTTAAAGCCTTCAATATACAAAACGGTCTAGCTTTAAAGCCTTCAATATACAAAACGGTCTAGCTTTTAAGCCTTCAATATACGAAACGGTCTAGCTTTAAAGCCTTCAATATACAAAACGGTCTAGCTTTCAAGCCTTCAATATACAAAACGGTCTAGCTTTTAAGCCTTCAATATACAAAACGGTCTAGCTTTAAAGCCTTCAATATACAAAACGGTCTAGCTTTAAAGCCTTCAATATACAAAACGGTCTAGCTTTGAAGCCTTCAATATACAAAACGGTCTAGCTTTTAAGCCTTCAATATACAAAACGGTCTAGCTTTAAAGCCTTCAATATACAAAACGGTCTTGCTTTTAAGCCTTCAATATACGAAACGGTCTAGCTTTAAAGCCTTCAATATACAAAACGGTCTAGCTTTAAAGCCTTCAATATACAAAACGTGTAAACAAAGTCCTGAAACTTCTGAGAAGAAACTGCAACTTAGAATTATAGCACAAGGTAATTTATGAAGAAATTTCTTCTGAGTAAGTGACTATGTTTTTGACTCAGGAGTGTGATAAAAGAAAACTTTATCAACAATAAACTCAGTTACTCAAGAATGTAATGCAACAACTAACACAGAAGTAAAAACAAAACAGCAAAGGCCAGTGGTGCTGAAAATTGCAAAAAAAAAATTTATAGTGTGCCACGTGCGTGGATAATTACTAAAGTCTAAAAACGCGGGCTGAGGCTCAGACCTCTTATAAAAAACAACATAATTGTTGACACTCCGCCTCCTCAAAAAATCAACTAACAATTGAAGCACAGATTAACAACAAAAAATGCACAGAACGAAAACTTGATAGATAAGTTAAAGAAGAAGAGTCTACACCCGAATGGAGAAGTCTAAACCCTTTCAAAACCTTTCCTCCCCAACTCCCCTCCGACAACTTCTGACCCCCGTGAAGCACCAGGCAAGTCCTGATGAACTCCAACGCAACGATCATCAGTCGACCAAAGGAAGTGAAGGTCTGGTAAGAAAGAGGAACAGATATCTCCTCGAGAGTGTCTGAGACCGAAAAACCAGTAAAACGACTTAAAAATTATGTAAGAGAAGATATGACTACTTGAAAAACGGATTATCCACACATAATCCAGAATGATGGTGTCCTCTCCGAGAACAGTACTTACAGAAAAGCTTATCGCCAACACAATTATGCATTTTGTTTTTGAACATCAATGGAAAAAGACAAAGGTGGCAAATTCTATTCTTTTCGACATACTTCCTCCTGGACTGCAGACTTCCCAAGCGACACGAGTCTGGATGATGATTTCCCCCGCAAAGGCCACATTTTTTCAGTGGACTTCCTCTTTCAGTTTTCCATACCTTCTTCTCACTTTGCCAAGGGTATTCCTTTGCCTGTGGTTTCACAGGCACATGACTTGTCCTTGGCGTTGCTGTGAACTGTACTTCACTTCTTTCAACATCTTTCTCCGGGTCTTCGTTGTCTTGCAAGAGAGCAGGTTCTTCACATTCGTCCATCATACCAGTCTCTGCGGGTTCCGTGGACTGCTGTAGTTTTTTCATCATAATTTCTAGCTCTCCTATCTTGACTTGATTTTGTCTGTCGAGAGAGAAGTAAGGCTCGGCTGCTTGAATTTTTCCATTGAGCGCCTCTATTGTTTCATGTAGTTCCTCTCTTTCGGATGCATAAGCATTCAAAGAGGAACGAACATTTTCCAGTTTTTCCTCCAGACGCCTTACTTTTCTCTCTAGTTCCAAACGCATGGTCAATTCTGCAGACAGTTGGGCTTGTAGCTGCACAAGAATCATTCTTTCCACTGTCTTATCGTTTGCTCTTCTTTTCTTCTGCGTAGGAGCATCGTCTTTGGGAGGAATCTTCTGCGGTTCTTGCACACATACAAGTCCGTGATCTTCTTCCATTTTCTGAAACAAACTTTTTGCAATTTTCAGCACCACTGGCCTTTGCTGTTTTGTTTTTACTTCTGTGTTAGTTGTTGCATTACATTCTTGAGTAACTGAGTTTATTGTTGATAAAGTTTTCTTTTATCACACTCCTGAGTCAAAAACATAGTCACTTACTCAGAAGAAATTTCTTCATAAATTACCTTGTGCTATAATTCTAAGTTGCAGTTTCTTCTCAGAAGTTTCAGGACTTTGTTTTCATGGTGCATCGGCATCTCGGGTGAAAAGGCGTGGCAGGCAAGCAAAACCGCAACAGCAGCAGCTCCGGCAAAACGGTCACTTTACTTGAAATTTTTTACTTTGTTCAATTTTTTCTTGCGCTTCTTTTTCTGTTCACTCTACTCCCTTCTTAAGACTGCTGTTCTCTGTTGAAACCCTTCTCCCGCAGCGAGTTTCACTGCAAAGGGACACGGTTAAGAGACACGGTCGAAAGATTCGGGACACGGTACAGAAAATATAGAAGGGGAGAAAATTTGAGTGAGGAATATTTCAAGTCTGTTTTACGACAGTTTGTCGTCCGAGACTTCATTCCTCTTCCTTTCCGTATCAATTTTTTCTTGCGCTTCTCTTTCTGTTCACCCTTCTCCCTTCTTAAGACTGTTGTTCTCTGTTGAAACCCTTCTCCCGCAGCGAGTTTCACTGCAAAGGGACACGGTTAAGAGACACGGTCGAAAGATTCGGGACACGGTACAGAAAATATAGAAGGTGAAAAAATTTGAGTGAGGACTATTTCAAGTCTGTTTTACGACAGTTTGTCGTCCGAGTCTTCATTCTTCTTCCTTTTCGTATCTCTGACTCTATTCATAGAGTATTTTTACTTGTGTTACCTCTCCGGTCTATTGACCACTCTCTGTGAGTTCTACACAATTCCTCAAAATTCTTTACACCTTTCTCCCAAAGTGAAGTTCACGGAAAGGGACACGGTTAAAAATTCGAGGTTTGACGTGTGAAAGTACAGAACACGGTCAAGAACGACCAGGCAGCACCGAGTCTGATTTAAGACAACAAAAGTTGTCGGTTCGTCCGTAATTCTGACTCTATTCGTAGAGTATCTTCACTTGAATTGCTTCATCGTTCTACCATTCTATATCTGTTCAAGTCACTTTCTCTGACATCTCTATACCTTTCCCCCCGAAGTGAAGTTCACTGAAAAGGGACACGGTTGAGAGACTCGAAAAAATTGGCGGGAAAGTTGAGAACACGATTCAAAACTATTAAGCAGCACCGAGTCTGAGTTCAAATTTTTTGTGGAAAAAACTCTGAAAATTTTTCTTCCCGGCCGATGCACCATGTAAACAAAGTCCTGAAACTTCTGAGAAGAAACTGCAACTTAGAATTATAGCACAAGGTAATTTATGAAGAAATTTCTTCTGAGTAAGTGACTATGTTTTTGACTCAGGAGTGTGATAAAAGAAAACTTTATCAACAATAAACTCAGTTACTCAAGAATGTAATGCAACAACTAACACAGAAGTAAAAAACAAAACAGCAAAGGCCAGTGGTGCTGAAAATTGCAAAAAAAAATTTATAGTGTGCCACGTGCGTGGATAATTACTAAAGTCTAAAAACGCGGGCTGAGGCTCAGACCTCTTATAAAAAACAACATAATTGTTGACAAAACGGTCTAGCTTTCAAGCCTTCAATATACAAAACGGTCTAGCTTTTAAGCCTTCAATATACAAAACGGTCTAGCTTTAAAGCCTTCAATATACAAAACGGTCTAGCTTTAAAGCCTTCAATATACAAAACGGTCTAGCTTTAAAGCCTTCAATATACAAAACGGTCTAGCTTTTAAGCCTTCAATATATAAAACGGTCTAGCTTTAAAGCCTTCAATATACAAAACGGTCTAGCTTTAAAGCCTTCAATATACAAAACGGTCTAGCTTTAAAGCCTTCAATATACAAAACGGTCTAGCTTTAAAGCCTTCAATATACGAAACGGTCTAGCTTTAAAGCCTTCAATATACAAAACGGTCTAGCTTTTAAGCCTTCAATATACAAAACGGTCTAGCTTTAAAGCCTTCAATATACGAAACGGTCTAGCTTTAAAGCCTTCAATATACAAAACGGTCTAGCTTTAAAGCCTTCAATATACAAAACGGTCTAGCTTTAAAGCCTTCAATATACGAAACGGTCTAGCTTTAAAGCCTTCAATATACAAAACGGTCTAGCTGTTAAGCCTTCAATATACGAAACGGTCTAGCTTTAAAGCCTTCAATATACAAAACGGTCTAGCTTTCAAGCCTTCAATATACAAAACGGTCTAGCTTTTAAGCCTTCAATATACAAAACGGTCTAGCTTTAAAGCCTTCAATATACAAAACGGTCTAGCTTTAAAGCCTTCAATATACAAAACGGTCTAGCTTTTAAGCCTTCAATATACGAAACGGTCTAGCTTTAAAGCCTTCAATATACAAAACGGTCTAGCTTTAAAGCCTTCAATATACAAAACGGTCTAGCTTTTAAGCCTTCAATATACAAAACGGTCTAGCTTTAAAGCCTTCAATATACAAAACGGTCTAGCTTTAAAGCCTTCAATATACAAAACGGTCTAGCTTTTAAGCCTTCAATATACGCGAAACGGTCTAGCTTTAAAGCCTTCAATATACAAAACGGTCTAGCTTTAAAGCCTTCAATATACAAAACGGTCTAGCTTTAAAGCCTTCAATTTACAAAACGGTCTAGCTTTTAAGCCTTCAATATACAAAACGGTCTAGCTTTAAAGCCTTCAATATACAAAACGGTCTAGCTTTAAAGCCTTCAATATACAAAACGGTCTAGCTTTTAAGCCTTCAATATACGAAACGGTCTAGCTTTAAAGCCTTCAATATACAAAAAGGTCTAGCTTTTAAGCCTTCAATATACAAAACGGTCTAGCTTTTAAGCCTTCAATATACAAAACGGTCTAGCTTTAAAGCCTTCAATATACAAAACGGTCTAGCTTTCAAGCCTTCAATATACAAAACTGTCTAGCTTTTAGGCCTTCAAAATACAAAACGGTCTAGCTTTTGAGCTATCAATCTACGATATACGACGAAATATTCACAAAAATTTGTACAATACGATGTTAAATACTCTAGAAGATTTTTTTTTTTTTTACAAATTCTGCTGTTGTTCTGATTACCTGGAAAGGATTCTTGCGGAAGTAAAGATCGAAAACTGCGGGTGCGTCGTGTATCTTCGCTCTCCAATAGGCGTAGCACATCGTTATCTGAAAGAACATCTTTCACTCATTTCTGTTCAGCAATTGACAGCAAATTCTTCCCTCTTTCACTCCTAGAGTTTTTATGACTACCTAATAAGTGTTTTATGACTACCTAATAATAACTGATATGTAGTTCTATGCAACTCCTCTTCGAACATATGCTTCAGATTCAAATTTAATTCTATCTTCAGCAACATAGCTATTTTCGCAAAAGAAGCGTGTATATTAAAGACTAGTCTTGAGGAAAAGACTCTGTAGAGAAACCAAATCCGGCTAATCAGAAACAGAAAGCCTCTTTCATCAGCTTTCTTTAAAAGCACACATACATTAATTAATTGAATTTAACTTTTGTCCGAGTTAGAAAAACACATATTTTTATTAATATTATGGTTGTCTGATCTGATTAATAAGCGGAGCAAACTGATATGTCGTCAAACAATCACTCTGAACGTTTCAGCTCATAACCCTTGTCCTAATATCTTCTCTGTACAAACTTATTCACCAAGAAGTTCGATATTGCAACTAGCCCTGTCCACAACCTCATGGGGACCATCTTAAGGTGATATTTTCAGGCTAAACTACCTGATTCTCGACCACCCACCTGATATAAGTCGGTGAGGAGTGGTTGAACAAAAGAATCCTGTCCGTTGTAGTGCAGGCCATTCATCATACCTTCCGAATTTTCTTGCAAAGGAAGTAGATAAGTTATTATAATCCTGTTCACATGTTTTATAAGTTTTTTGAAACACTCACTACATTTATCTATGTCAACACATGCTCGGACCATTTCACATAACAAACACTGGTTAGCTTGAACACCAACATATTAACGTAAATCGAAGAAAATCTAATGGTTGAACATATCGAACCAGTGCTAATAGAATTCGTCCAAAAGATTTATGTGTACGTAATCGGCGAAAATTGCATATTTATTTCATTCATACATCAAGTTTGATGTGACAATACATCTGTAATAACAATGATAGCGAGTGATGCACCTATTTTTGGAAGTGAATAGTAATACAACAAAACCGTATCACAACCAAAACGAGTCACTGGAACAAAATACAGGAACAAATTCTACTTTTATGCAATTAAAAAGTATCTATATCCAAATCAAGAAGGCTCAGAATATCTATGCGTTTTAACCTATTCTTGAATACTCGAGACCAAGGCGAAGTCATGATTTCAGAAGGTAGTCTAGTCATCCATCTAGCAGTTCTCACCGCGAAAGAGTTGAAAGTCGATTTCTTTTTAGTGAACGGGATATGGAAATTGAAAGTAGACGTTCTACCGTTACAACGTTTAAAAACATAAAAATCACTAATTTTCATATCTATTTCATTTCGGATGATTTTAAAGGCAAATGTTAGATCGTTTACAATTTTTTTGTGATATAGAGAAGACAAATTGATCAAACCATCGCACGGAAAAAAGCTAGTCACCCGGGGGACTCGAACCCATGCAACCATCTCTCCTCTATCCGGGAGCGAGCGTGTTAACCATTACACCACGGTGACACATTGCTATTCCGTGCGATAGTGCTTATTAAAGGCTCAATTGCCTCGTTCTCTTAGTCACGCATGCTCGTGAAGCGAAAGCGTCGTGAATGGAGCATAACTCCAGATTTCACAATTAAGACAGAAGAGAGGTCGAAGATGGATGATAAATCTTCAAAAGAAGATAGAGAAGACAAATTTAAACTAATCAAACGGACCTGGTGAGTAATAATTGTCTGGACTACATCTATAAAAGAGTAGCTTAGTGCATAAGAGTAAGACTATTCATATTTATGAGAATACTGCCTTGCTTTGAGCCATAACCTTG
>OZ057405.1:38293558-38318558 GCA_964056735.1 Allodiplogaster pararmata
AACCTGTTCAGAAAAAAAGCAAACAGCCCTATGATTATACTTTTATTTATATATTTTTTATTTAATTCTTTATTATACTTCTACTAGACTATTAAGGTATTCATAATTCTTTACATGTGAATTTCAGAATCGACTAATTTTGAAGACACATGAAATCTAAAAAAACTTACAAAAAAGTTGGAATGATTATCCTTATTTTTTGACAAAACAAAAAACTCCATATAGTTCCATTTTAGCTTCTCAACAACTAAGTCAAAACAATCAATGATTACCGAAACGACAATAGATGCGAGAAGAAAGTAATCATGACTTTTGAAGGTAGGGATCTCAGAAGACTAACACGGGTTAGCACATTTTGAAGCGCTAAGAATACGATTAGCGATCCTTCTTCTCATAAAATATGTGTAAAGAACTCTGGTACATGAATGCGCCTCAGAAAATATCTTCTTTTTTTTCTCTTCAGTTTTCGGACTTTCCAGTTTTTACACTATTCTTTTCTTACCGTTTGTTATACCTATCTCTCCAGTATCTCCCTCTGTCCACCCTAATTTTTCTTTTTTGCTCTAGATTACCCTTGATGTTCCTTTTGATCCGTTTATTACTCCTAAGTTTTAATGACTAGGATTTGGATTTCGTTTTTATTTCCAATGAGTGCTCGATGTCTATTCGGAAAAAAATTATCATTCAGGGTAAAAAAGTCATTCATTCACCCTGAGCGTTAGTGATCCAATATTATATGACAGTAACTGAAAAGGACATTCTGCTTCTTTGTCATGAACTCTCTCTCTGACACATTTTCACCTTTCAAAAAAAGAGGAAATGAGTGGGAGAAGTCATGGCGGAATTATGTGGGCACGCATCCACACTTCCTGTATATTTTTAACGTATTCTTGTTTTTTGTGGACTAGAAAGCGAATTATTGGTTCGAAAAGAGTACAGAAAAGAGAGATATAGAAAAATTAAACAAAGAGAAAAATAGAGAATAAGAGAAAACGAGAGAAAGATAAAGAGAGAGTAAAAAAGAGAGATACAGAGAAAAAAATAAAGAGAGAGAGAAAAATGGAGAACTGGAGAGACTCTCTCTAAAGGACTACGGGTCAAGCATGAGCGAAAGCTCGGCTTCATTCGGGGCAATCTACAAAAAAGCGGAAATATTCAGAAAATTTTCAGAGGCAGAAGTATTCAGAGTCACGCTGGAACTTTCTCGACTCCTTCCAAGCTGGAACGAATCCTGACGAGTTCCGCATGCAGCTAAAAAACAAAGAAAAAACAGAAATACGGAATTTTTTTCTATTATTGACGAGCCATTAATAAATTGCATACAAGACAAGTATGACGAAAGAAAGCAAATATTTTCCTACTCAGTACCAAGTTCTATGTATGAAGTCTATAACTAAAGTCTAGCAAACAATATATTTACAACGCCAATCATGCTTCAGAAAGACTTCTTGATTTAAAGTTTTTTATTTGTTTTAATGAAAAAAAGTATAATTTCTGTGAAATGCTGTTCGCACTATGAATACATATGTATGTGCATACATTCAACTGTTCACTTATGATTGTCCGAAAATTTAATTGAGAGGATGATTGTTCAACTTTTTACAAACCCAATAAGTCACAGATGATTGAAACAATTTAGAGTAACGGAATATTCCACTCTATTTTCCCTGGCCGAAAATAGACTGCAATCAAAATCTGACCTTGCTGCTCTTAGCTGTCTCGGCTGCTAGTTCCTTGTCCAACACCTCAATTTTGCTTGCTAGATATCTGAGATGAGATGACAATAGGTGAATTCTCTCCACAGGCAACTGCTCGATATTCTCTCCTTGCTGTTGTTGCACGAATTGAGTCGTCGCCATTACAGAATCTCCCGCCAGAGCCGCGCGCTCACAAGACAGCGCGTGACAACGGGCAGCGGATGCAGTGCACTGCAATGAGGACTTGTACAGGGTGGCCCATATATTCGCAAACCAATCTTTTGGCATTTATAATTCAATTTGTAGTGCACGCTGAGCTCCAATTTTTACACATGTTCTTCTCATATGTTTTTTTATTACATGGTTCAAATTTCATATCATTTGATCAATTCTCAAAAGAATGGTGGTCTCTCATAGAGCACGCTCTATCATTGTGGACTTGCACAAACTTGGTCGATCAAATACGCGCATCGCTAAAGATCTCAACGCCTCGCAAATCTTATCTGAAAAGCAATCAAACGGTTTGAACAGATCGGTACACTTGCTGACTTGCCCGGAAGAGGTGATCCTCGATTAGTGCGCACCCCTAACAAGATTGAAGCCATGAGGAAGCGAGTCGGTCGAAATGCTAGGCGTAGCTTGAAAAAATGGCCTCCGAGATGAACTTATCACGCAACACTCTTCAAAGAATCGTTGAAGAGGACTTGAGTCTCCCCCCATATCGTACTAAAAAGGCTGCCATCCTAACTCTAAAGAACAAGGAGAAAAGACTCAAAAGGCCCTAATCCTCTGGACGCGCGACAGTGCTCACCTCAGGACAGTCTTCTCGGATGAGAAGCTGTTCACTGTGGAAGAGGCCTACAACCCTCAAAATGTGCGAGTGTTTTTTTGACCCAATGTTTTTATTAATGTGTGCTAATAAATGTACAAATTTGAACACTCTTGCTCACTTATGCACTGAGATACACGTTTGCGAATATATGGGCCACCCTGTATAGATTAATGAAAAGCTTCAGCAATAACATCTGTATTTGTATACACAAATTTGTGAAGAAGAACTACGACAAGAACACTACGACAGGATCTCTCTACCTTCAAGACTTCTCGAAACAGACTGACAACAGTGGTCATTCGTGACTCTACAGCCTTAAGAGCCTGTCACGGATGGAGCCGGATCATCCAGTCCGGAACCGAGCGCGACCTCAGGTGGCGGATAGAGGGACACCTCCCTACGAAGAATTCGTGCTGGGAGGTAGCGGGAGAAATCCCGCCGCGGACAAAAACTGGGTAGTACATCTCTTCAAAGGAGGGCAATGCCGGACCGGCCTGGGCAAGCCACTGGACAAAACATCAGCCGATACTCCGCTATACTTATCAATGGGGAGTCGAGGCGCCAGTCAAATAGCCTCTTGCCTATCTCCGGTCAGCGACAGGCGAGACGTCTCTACTCCCACCCAAAACGATGCTAGGCCGGATTGACCACCCACTCACAAGGCCTATAGCATGAACAGGTTGCTACAACGATGTCCGCCTTCACAAGGTGCAGCATGACAGTCTCAGGACTGCAAAGGACATCAAAACCCTTCTCCTGACGCATCTCGTCCGAAGAACACGAGAACCTCTCTCATTAATAGAGAGTGTTCATAACCAAAAGTCTTCGATGCGGGCTGCTTGCCGGCAAAAACAACAACAACCTTTAAGACTTCTTGAAAGGCCAATTTTATCGGGAAAACAAAAAAGTTCGCAGTTTTTTGGCTTCGTTTGTTCCAAAAAGGCACTCACAAGCTTCTTATTTCATAGCTAGTTCCTGCAGTCTCTCTTATATTTATCATCTTCAACAACACCAGGAAGCCGTTAAACAAGCGGTCTTTGAACGTCAATCAAACCCGTGTCTCGACTTTCCTAACCCAGTAAGCTACCAATGCGCACATTCGATCTCTCTCCTTTTTCAGGGCCCTTTGACTTATCACTCGTTCAAACTTATTCAAGCCAAATTACACTGATTACGAGATTTTTAAGCGCGACGCCACATTCGCCCATTCCTCTTCCCTGAGAACCTCCTTGTCAACCAAGTCAGCGATATTTTTTCAACAAAAAAAAAGAACTTTACGAAGTTATTCAGCGATAAAGCTCATCATGAATAAAGGTATCGAAAACTTGTTCACAATTTTATAGGTTTCTGTATTGTTCTTGGAACAAATTCAAAAATGATGTTCCAACTTTGCTTCATTCCGTTTTCCCGAATTCATTTTGCCGCTTAAACTCGTCTTCAAATCTAAATTTAATCCCCGAGTCTTAGAGATTTCATTATATAGTTTACTTTCATATCTAAAAACCTCGTCTAAATTCAAAAATTCTCGTTCTTATGACTCGCACATTACACAAACCTCGCCCTGCTTCTTTTCCTGTTCCTCCCTCAACTTGACGGCAATCTGAGTGAGCTGCTGCATTATCTCGCTGTGAGGACAAGACGGACTCGTCTCCTCCTTCTTTATCTTCTCTTCGGATGCTGTGCACGAGGTAGAAGGATCTGGAGCAGGCAGTTTCTTACCACCCGCACACAGAGCAAGCATATTAAGCTGACTAATTATGAGAGGAAGGCGGTTCTTCGAGAAAGCGCGAGAGCATGTGATGTAAAAGAGAGGACGCAGACGAATAGAGCATTTGTATCACTAGCCTTTTTTGATAGCGCACAGATTTGAGCATACGCAGCGCGGGTTAGAGAAATACACTGCTCTAAACACCCTTATTATCTCAAGTGTTTTTTCTAAACTGTGAAAAAGACCGGAAACGTTAACACTCTGCCCGCTGATAACAGCCAGTCTAAGAACACACAATTATCAGTCCATAAAAATGGAAATTAAAAAATTAATGGAGCGTTAGAATTCAACTTTTCACTTTCTCAACGTAATCTCTGCTAAGTGTTTTTTTAAACACTTCAATGTCTCACCACTAATTGCTATGAGAATGAAAATGGACTACGGTATTTTTATATTTACGTCCAACAGTAAAAATTATAATATAAAAATACCGTAGTCCATTTTCATTCTCACGGCAATTCGTGGTGAGACATTGGAGCGTTTAACGAGAACACTTAGCAGAGATTACGTTGAGAAAGTGAAAAGTTGAATTCTAACGCTCCAAAAGCGTCAACAAATTAAATCATAAAAAAAAACTCACATCCATACTCTTCCTCGAGTACGATTTCCCGCTTGATATTCCGGGTAAGGTCTGCAAAAAGCTTCGATTCACTAATTGTATAAAAACTCCTGCTGAGTTTGCCGAAAAGGTTTGTTTACTTGTCAAAAAGCTTCATTAAAAATCCCTGTTTTTCTACTTGAAAATAATAAATTAACCATTAAGTGCATCGGGACGATGGGTTTCCGTCGTCGACGATGACACCAACCCCTCATCACCGACTTCCGTTCTGCTAACCTGTAACTTAAAATAAAATAATTTCCTCATTCACTGTTTCCTCCTCAACATTACAACTAATTCTCATTTTCAAAGCATTGATTTGATTCTTCAAGGTGTAATATCATCATGAGTTTGTACTAAATAACACTTTCAAATCAAATGTTCTCTTAAATTGCCGATGCGGTCACTCATTCAGAAGGATGTCATCAGTGTGTTTCTCTAGCCCAAACTGCAAAGAAAATCTATGCGCTATTGAGAAAAGTTTTTTCACATCACACGCTCTTTCAAAAGCCTGGCGTTTTCTCAATAGTCATCTTTTTTTTTCTTGCTCTGGCATAGCCTGGTAGTCATTTTTGAACATTAGTATTATATGTCCTAAATTTTTTTCTACACACAACTCATTCGTAATATGATGAAAAGAAATTTCAATAGCCCTAACTCTTTTTGATTCCATTGCTGAAATTGATTCTTTAAATGCTCAGTTACAAAGTTCAAAGGCAGTGGTTAATATAGTACTATCGCACGGAATAGGAATGTGTTACTGCGGTTTAATGGTAAAACGCCTACTCCCGGATTGAGAAGAGATGGCTGGGTTCAACCCCGCCCGGTAAAAACAGGTTTTTTTTGTGCGATGGTGTCATCAATTGAGATTGAATCATTTATTCAAAAAAATTTAGTCTTTTTAAACCACTATTAACATTCTAGCATCTAAGGATTTAGCTTATATGCTTTCTCATATATTTTGTAGGTATATTTGTTATGGCTAGAATTGATCAGGCGCTTTAAATTGATCAGAAGTTAGTTTCTTTCTATTTTTACATTAAATTTATTTTTACATCAAAACTTTTCTTATGTGGTCTCGTTAGCCTAAGCCGTTGCCTAAGCCTAAAATTTTGCCTAAGCTTAACCGTTTTTTTAATGTAAAATCATTTAAAAATAATAATTAACGCTAAGGATAACGAGACCGCATATGAAAAATTGTCATATTCAGCCGAAAGAGCCATTTGAAAGCCGAAAGAAAGAGATCTGATCAATTTAAAGCGCCTGATCAATTCTAGCCATAACATATACATGTAGACAATGTTTTATCCATTGAAACGTAGTTGATAGTCCCGTGTCTCTACGTTATACTTTCTCAGATTACTTTCATCATGACCTGAATCATAAATGAATGAATGAATGAACTGAATCATAAATGTTCGAATCAATGCCGCTTCATGTTACGTGGAGCGCCATGAAGCTTTTCAGAGTTCAGCTTTCGAATTGAAAAGATACAACAAAAATCAAAGGTAAGACACAATTCTTGAGAGACCTTGCCATGATAACATTCAGCTTTACGTCTGTTCCAAGTTCCTCAAATCTGCCTTTGGCGGAGTTCGTAAACCCTGTGAGGATTCTCAACTTTTGGATCTTTGCACAGTTTGTCTTCCAAGTCGGCTGATATTAATCGAACGCAAATAGAAATACTTTGCCTCCGTATCTCGTCAATTAAAAGAATGAGCAAAATGAACATTCCGAAAAAAACAACAAATAGAAAAGAACTTTTGCTGTTTTCTGCGGAGAGTCGCGAATGCTCGAGCTTCTTTCTTCTTCCACTTCCTCTTAAGTAAGATGATTATTTCTTGTCTTCTAAAGACTTTTAATGTTACTTTCCTCTTTAGCCAAAATATTTTCCATCATTTTTAAAATTTTTTGTTTAATTTTTTCCATAGTTCATTTGGCAAGAACTATCAAAGTTGGAAAGTTGTATGTAAACAAGGTCCTTATTAAAACTTGATATGACCTGAATGTTTTTCTTCTGATAGAAAAGTGTATAAATTATCCCGGTAGATGTACCATTGACCGCCTAAATTTTAAAGACAGTTTCTTTTTTGTTCAGATTGTTTATTTTCAATACGAAAATCGTTTCTTAAAAAGCTTCTTTACCTAAAACGAATTTTTTTTTTGCTTCTAGATGAACTGGGTAAGAAAAGTGTACAATATACGGCAGAAGGAGTAAGTCGAGAAAAAAGTTACCCAAACTCTTGAAATTTTTTCTTCGTCACACTACAAACAAAACAGTTTTTTTATATCCAACAAGCTAAATCGAGCAATTCAGAGATGTCTTCCCTGCTGTTGTCATTAAAATTGTTTCACGATTTGACCTACTAAAAAAGGTTTTGAATAACAAAACACGAACTTTTCACGGTGACCGTTGCTTCTGGAACCGCAGTTCTCCTCACTTCTATACAAGGGGCCTTCATCTTTTTTGGCCGTACCACTGCAACTGATAGGAATGGTTGAAGATAGGGTGAAACAAATGCGCTATTAAAAAAGCTAATATTCTGCTAATGTTAATGGAATCAGGGGTTAAATATTCATGTCAGATCTTCTGTCGGCGGGCCTCTGTTTTTTTTTCTCCAAATAGTAAGGGGGACCCTTATGTAAAACAAAACAAAATTTTTCGCGGGCCTTTGACTTTTATATCATAAGGGGGGGGGGCGTCTGTACCTTTTTCTTGCACACTAAAAAACCCCTGAATGGCATTATTCAATTTTCTCTGGGTATCTCTCCAAAGTTTGCCATTTTCTCATGAATTATGATAAGTCTTCTTCATCTTGACGCTTCTTTTGTAGATTGTAAGAAACCCGAATTTTAGCCTTTGCCAGAAACCCGGATTTTAGCCTTTGCCAGAAACCCAGATTTGAGCCTTTGCAAGAAACCCGGATTTTAGCCTTTGCCATCTTTCTCCTTGAACCTCCCTGAGTAATTCCTGCTATTCGCCGAAGCTAAAAGTAATCGCCTTCTTTTGTTTTTTGTTGCTTTTACCTAATTTGAAAGAATCCGACTTTTCCTGTGATCGGCTGACATTTTCAGATAACCGTCGGTGTAAGGCACTGAAATTTGAGAGAAAATGAAGACTAACAGGGGATCGGGAGTTGCTCCTTAGGCCTGTTGCTTGCCTTGCATGGCCGCGATAGAACAGGCGAGGCGTTCGTGACACTTGTCGACTTCCCGGGGCTCTCATAATTGAACGGAACACTGTCCGTAACGAGCGTGTACTTCGAGATTCGCTCTCTTTGCATCACCTACAACTGATAATACTCATCAAACTTTCTCAGATACCCACGGGCACCAAACCCTGGAAACCTCTCGATAGAAGAATAAAGCTATACCTTTCAGCAAGGACTAAAATGCCCACCAGGTGAAACGCCTTCTCAGCTCACAAGAGGTCTTTGAACTTGCCGAAAAAAAAACTACTACCATATTCGAAAAACTAGACAAAAATGATAAGAAGCGAGATAAAGGTAATGGGTAAAAAAAAGAGTTATTGGACAAGACAAGATCACTTCTTATTACTCTAAAACCCACCTGATTCCGCTGCTGCGCGAAGATCTTCGTCTTCTTAATAGCAAGTTTCTCGTAGTCCTTTGACTTGTTACCCATGCTCTTGGCTTTCTTCGACTCGCGATCAACTGAGAAAGACGCTTCTTTGTCAACGCAGACAGCTTAGGATGTGGTTCTTCGGAACGTGGCTTTTCTCACACATGTCACAATGCACCCTCTCTTTAACCTGTCTCTATAGAGCTGACAATTACATTAGACTTCTAGCTCTCTTATTATGGCATCTGCTCAAACAAACTGTAATATCACGAACTTCCAAAGTTTAAACTAAAGTTTCTTCATGAACTCATACTTTTTTACATACAAAACCACTCTGAAGGGCCTCGTTAATATGTACAAAGGGGAGAGGTATGTATACTTTTTCCTACTGTATATATACTATCGTAGGGAAATTAGAAGAAAAAATTGGAGAAGTTGAAAAGATCAATTGATCTTTTTTTGTGCTTTTTTCATCTGAAAGTTTTTTTAAAAGAAAAATCATATGCACTTTTGTTTTTAAAAAAAAAAATATATTAGTCTTGTTCTCGAATGAATAAAGACGAATAAATTCAAGTTTTAACAACTTCGTGACATTACCAAAAAACTTAGCTTAATCAAAATTGTTCCTAGTTTTTTCTTACTACTTTTTTATATTAATACTAGTTTTTATTATTACTACTCACTAGGTATTAGTTTTTTCCTACTAGTTTTTTTTAAAAAATCAGATAGGTTGTTGTAAGTCGCGATATCCAAAATTAGTATTAAGTACTACATCATATTCCGTCTTATGATGGCGGAATATGCACCATTGGTGCTAACCTGAGGGCCTCTCCGAAGTTGAGCCAACGACCGAAGGTTTAACGCCCGATTCAGTGTTATTCGCTTTCATCGCAGTCTCGACCACCTCCTCGTTTTGAAGAGGCTTCGCTGTTTCACTCCTCTTGCCTTTCTTGGTGTTCTTAGGCTTCGGCCCTTCAGACGAAGACTTCTTTTTCTGCAAGTCCAATTCATTATTCCGTGCACACATTATATTAAAATAATGATGATTGCGGGTATGCATGGACTATCTTTCTAGTGGCGGTGTGTTTATGAGCGAACGGTCGCTTCAGTATGATGGGAAGGGAAAGGGAGGGGGGGAGGAATGATTGATAAATATGAATTAGTTAGTAAATATGAATTTGGATTTTAACTATCTATTTTTTCTTTTACTTGGAATATCCAATTCTCTTTACTCTTGTTATCGCCAGCTTTCACAAGATATACATTCAAAGAAAGAATACCCTTATTCTAAAGTGTTACTTCTTCTTTTGAGTTAAACAATTTTTAATCCAATTTTAAACTATGTCTGACTTATGTGGATATAATATTGTAAATCAGCGATATCGTTCTATGCATTTTTTTCTCTCTTTCATACCATGATAATGACCGCTCTTTAATTAGACACGCAGTATTCAAACACTTTCCAGCGCATATGCATTGAACAAACGAATCGAGATTCGATTAATTCTAATCGGTAGACAAATTTCATTCAACGACTGAAAACGGCCTTTTTCGAACAATTACTTATGGAAATCGACGTGAAAAGGAGAATTCGAATGAACACTTCTCTTCTCGAAAAAGAAAATCTATGTGAATTTTTCCTTCTTCCAACTAATAGTACCACTGAATGATCCTATCTGCAATTGAACGTTGAATACTCACTATATGCTTTTGAAAGTAAGCGTAAGATACTTTTTTGAGGGCTTGACGATGGATATACCACTTTTGGTTCATGCCGGTTCGACTCACGCCAGTGAATCTCATGGGAGCATAGGTGCTAGGCAGAACTTGTCTGAAACATTAAATTCGGCTGGAATTCAAAAACGTAGATCACCCGCTTTTTCGAAGAATATTGAGAATTTTGAAGTAAAAAAACTAGCATTCTTCGAGCGTAAGAGTTTTAAATGAT
The DNA here is from genome assembly GCA_964056735.1 of Allodiplogaster pararmata. Classification (NCBI taxonomy): domain Eukaryota; kingdom Metazoa; phylum Nematoda; class Chromadorea; order Rhabditida; family Diplogasteridae; genus Allodiplogaster; species Allodiplogaster pararmata. The sequence continues at coordinate 38,303,984 of OZ057405.1, forward strand.
GAGAATATCACACTGTCTTCCCTTTCCCTCTAGCTTGCTTTTCTTTATTTCAAACTCTTGTTCAAAGAGCGGTCTTTAATTTTTTTACTCAATTCATAAATTACCTCTGTATAGCTGTATATATTTTCAGTTCATGTATATAACGATTCATGTCTGAAAAATTATCAAGGCTATTCAAAAATCAAATCTACTGAAAACCAAAGAACACGAACAACAAAAATGATGAAAAATGATCAGAATGGAAACACCCAAGGCGAAAGTCAAAAAATACATGAAAGAACTGTAAAATTGAGTTCTCTTCATTATTGAGTCTTCGTCCAAGCATTAAACATCACTTTTTTTAGCTGACGATGCCCTTTGATCTTAGCCTAATTTTTAAGTGAAACTATACTCACTTGAAAGAAAATGTTTTATAGAGAAAAAAAAAAACAGAAATTGAATAAAGATTACTGACTCATTGTAGCCGAATAGCTGCTTGTTAGCTTGTGCTAGTGACAGAAGCTGGGAGGGTGGAGCGATATACTGGTTGTTCGCTTGGGTTGGTGGTGAAAACGGGTAAGGAGGGCCGATAAACTGGTTGTTGGCTTGATTTGGTGGGGGAAATGGGTAAGGCGGGCCGATAAAATGGTTGTTGGTTTGGGTTGGTGGTGTGAACGGGTAAGGCGGGCCGATCAGCTGGTTTTTGACTAGTGCCGCACACTGGGGCGGGTAGAGCGGCTGAGGCAGAAGACTGGGACGGGTCTGCACATGTTCTTTTGTCCATCTCATAATCATTACGAGAGTGTTTCTTCAAGTCGCACGACATGTGAAATTAATGCGCGAAACCATGCGCTATCCAAAAAGCTATTAACACGATTTTTGTGTTTGCAAGGCTTTCTCTCGCAAACATACGATGTTTCTCGTGTCTGCCGTTCTCTCACAGTTATTATTATTTGATCTACATGCTTATTATTATTTGATCTACATGCTTATTATTATTTGATCTACATGCTTATTATTATTTGATCTACATGCTTATTATTATTTGATCTACATGCTTATTATTATTTGATCTACATGCTTATTATTATTTGATCTACATGCTTATTATTATTTGATCTACATGCTTATTATTATTTGATCTACATGCTTATTATTATTTGATCTACATGCTTATTATTATTTGATCTACATGCTTATTATTATTTGATCTACATGCTTATTATTATTTGATCTACATGCTTATTATTATTTGATCTACATGCTTATTATTATTTGATCTACATGCTTATTATTATTTGATCTACATGCTTATTATTATTTGATCTACATGCTTATTATTATTTGATCTACATGCTTATTATTATTTGATCTACATGCTTATTATTATTTGTTCTACATGCTTATTATTATTTGATCTACATGCTTATTATTATTTGATCTACATGCTTATTATTATTTGATCTACATGCTTATTATTATTTGATCTACATGCTTATTATTATTTGATCTACATACTTATCATTATTTGATCTACATGCTTATTATTATTTGATCTACATGCTTCCCTCGTGGATGGTAAGAAACAGTCTGAAACTAATACAGTTTCTTCACAACTTTGAAAGTACTCTATCGCAAAAAATACTTAAGATTGCTCGCGATTATAAGAATATTAGGGTTGGCATTTCTACATTCTGAACATTTATGGACATACATAAACTTATGAATACGAGTCCCTAAAATTAATGTAAACCTGTTGAAGTTTACTTTAGTGAACTATCGAATAGACCGAAGCTAGTTTAAAAACGGGATCGGAACGAATCGTTTCTTACTAAGATCAAATACCTTCCACAAAATGTATACCAACCAAAACACATGGTGCTATGTAAATGGATCAATTAATTTGTTCGGAAACTTAATTTTACCTTGAAAGTAAGCGGAACTTCCGCGCTGGCTACCGCAGTGGGGTCCTTCTCCGGTGACTCTGCATCTTGGCTAGTTCCCATTACAGGAGGACTCACTATAATATCATTTTTTCATGAAATTCTTGTCACGGAGGATTCATGTTTCGTTTGCTTGCTATGGTGTTTTTTTTTTTCTAACCCACATCGCGGGTTAAATTTTAGCGCTTATCTGTGTATTATCTAAAATTAATTCTAGTGATACGAGTACTTTGTTCTCAATTATTCATCGCTGGCTCCCAGTCCCTCTCCTCGAGTCTTTTTTGCTCTGGTAAGAAACAGCATGATTGTGCTCACGAACGCACTATGAACCTCTGGAGACCATCTGGAGAATCATCTGAGACTATTCCACTCTCTTCATCGAACTACATACATATTATCATGAAACAACAAGTATCTCCCCCTACATGATAGCTCAGATATTAACTCGCAGATTATTTATTTATATTATTGACCTCTGTTCTCAATTCTGCCCCAGAATTTTTTTAATGCTCTAGAACTGGAGGCATGTCACTGAATAATAATCTTTTTTTAGACCATCGTCAAGTTTCAGTGAAACTCGACAAGTTGAGAACAAAGGTTTTACTTGTAGATTTCATGAACCTGAAAAGGGGAACCCGAAACCCAGTTATGCTATCAATAGCTTGAAATATCTAGTTTTTGTATTAACCTCTCTCTCGGTAAGAATGCTGAAGTCTATTCTTTTGTGATTGATGTTCATCAGAGTCGACATGCTGAAGAGAGCAACGAGCTATTAAATGATAATGAATCATTTCTTATCATCATTAATGATAAGAACAATGAATAAAAACCCTTTTCATTCACAATGCAATAGCTTCTTCACCGAAGAAATAGGTCGTTAAAAGCTGTATTTGCTTTCTTATCTGGATGTTTCTTGGAAATAGCTAACACGATCAGTTTTTCTTGAAATTTGCTAGAAAGTTCAGATTTTTTAAATTTTCACCGGAGTTGTAGTTAGATACATAGAATTTTTTATTGCAAATAGATCTTGAATATTTACAAAGGAGGACTATCGCATGTGCGAGTTCAGTTATAACATATAAAAAAGGACGGTGTTTTCTCTGACGAGCAGAAGTTGATTTGATGCGGGAGCTTGGGAGCCGACACGACTTCTTAATAAATTAGAGTAGAAAGAGCAGAAGGACGAGGAGTCGAAAACTTGAGTGAAGTGAAGTCATGATGTGCAGGGAAGAGGAACGATGGTTTCACGGGGAAATGAAGAAAGAGAGGGGAGTAATTGCGACCGTCTCGAGGGCAGGGAAAGAGAAAGAATGAGTGAATACACTTTCAAACTCTTAGAGATTCTCGGATTAACTAGGCAGATTTCAAATCAAGTTTTTTCATGAACAGAAGTTTGATTTTTTTTATAAATAGAGTGCATAACATTGCTATCAACAGCCATGCGGGAAAGGGAAACACGCAGGGGTTTATAAGTGTGAAAGAAAAAGGGACAGACGCCCGCCGAAGGCGGAAAATTTTTTTCCCGCATAATTTTCACCATTAAGGGTGAAATTTTTTTCTCACATAAGGGTCCCCCTCACCTTTTTTTCACATAAGGGTCCCTCCTTATGATTTCGAAAACAGAGGCCCGCCGACAGAACAACTGTCATGACTATTTAACCCCTGGAAACACGTATATTTTACGCTTTTGTATGAGCGAAAAGTGATGTAAATACGGAAAGATATTTCGGATTTGGCGTCAAATTGAAAACAAGATTACATTTGAAAAGCCTATTTCAATCTTTGGTTCTAAGTTTCCAATATTCAACGGTAAATCTAATCTGGAAAATCGGGCTTTGTTCATGTTCATGAAAAGTTTTTTTTCGCTAGAAAAACCTTTGAATAAAGGGCGATGCTCGGTAAAGTCTCCTTGCAGATGGGACAGACATGACACTTCTTCTCGGCCCAATCTTCTCGGCCACTTGCTTCCAGCTTAATGTGATGCTGCAGACTCGCGAAGTGGTCCATTGAGTCCTGAGTAGCAAAAGAAGTCTTAAACATGAGTAACCTGCACTGATGAGAAATTGCGGGAAAATAACGAGCATCGAGCGAATCTTCCCATTTCCTACTTCATATTACGCTACCTATCGTCATTTCATGATAAAAACATATACTCCTGATAAAACATTTGATCGTTTCTAAATTCTCTATATATTTTCAATCAAAGTTGTTGGAAAAAAATTTTCGAACAAGGGCAGAGGATTCTTGGTTAGCTATGACTAGAAAGAATGAGTTACCAGAGAGTTTTCCAGAGGTTCATCGCATATGTCGCACATTTCGAGGTTATCTGCTGCTGGCTGCTGAGCAGCTTTTGGCTGTAAAGAAAAAATGCTTCGAAGTTGCAACAAACTGCCGCGGAGACGTAAAATCCTCTTTTTGTTCCTACTCAATTGCTTCGTTTTCGTCTCGCTCGTCCCTATGACGTTCGAATTGAAAGGACTCTCTGAACTTGATAGGTTTTAACGATGAGCGGGTTATATAGCTGGGTGGCTGGAAAGTACGCAGTCCGTGGTTTAGGAGTGTGCTACGCACTATTTCGTGCACGCACCGATTCCTTTTTTTATTTTCGAAGTTTATTGTGTTTTAAACATCGTGTTGAAGTTTGACAACGATTGTTTAAATTTGAAGGTAATGACGGGTCTCCATCTCCAGCGTGCCGCTATCGTCGATTCGCACCAGCGCGGGTACTCCAACTCCGACATCGCGAAACGCTTCGTCGTCCGTCGAGATCTTGTCTGGAATACCATCAAACGTTACCGCGAGCTCGGAAATCTCGAGGACCGTCCAAAAACTGGCCGACCTCGATCTGCTCGGACGCCGGCGAAGATAAAAGCAGTGAGGGAGCGAATACGCCGAAACTCCAAGCGGAGCATTAACAAGATGTCCCAGGAGCTCGAAATATCCCGCTGGTCGGCTCAGACCATCGTCAGTGATGACCTCGGCATGCGCCCTTATCGTACTCGCAAGGGTGCCTTGTTGTCTGCCAAGAACAAGGCAGAGCGCGTGAAGAGAAGTCGGGCCTTGCTTCGCGACACGGCCGCACCTGGTGCCGACGAGATAGTCTTCTCAGACGAGAAGTTGTTCACGATCGAGGAGGCCTTCAAATCCCAAAACGTGCGGGTTATCGCCAGAGATCCTGAGGAAGCCGATAGCAACGGAAGAGTCGTCAACCGCACCTCTCATCCAGCTCAGTTGATGGTCTGGGCGGCTGTGTGCGCTTCGGGTGAGTCTCCGCTCGTCTTCGTTGATCAGGGCGTGAAGATCAACAAGCAGAACTATATCAAAGACATTCTCGAAGGCGCCTTGCTTCCCTGGACCCGTACGCACTTTGCTGGCCGCCCTTTCTGCTTCCAACAAGACTCCGCGCCCGCTCACAAGGCCTTTGTGACGCAAGAGTGGTGTGCGAACAATTTGCCCACCTTCATAACGAGTAAGCAGTGGCCCGCCTACTCGCCGGATCTCAATCCGCTCGACTATTCCGTATGGTCGGTCCTCGAGGCAAAAGCCTCGGCTCGTCGCCACCCCAATTTGGCGTCTCTGAAGAAGGCCCTGCCCAAAGCTTGGGAGGAACTCGACGTTGATTACCTGCGTGCCACGACTGATGCTTTCCCCAAGCGTCTCCGCCAAGTCATCCGCGCCAAGAGCGGCCGCATTGAAAACTGACTTCACCCAGTTGTACATATATATGTTGAGAATAAAATGTGTTGAATTGAGAGGAATTGGATTATTGATTACGATACAAAAGCGTTCGACTTTCGGACTGCGTACTTTCAAACCACCCTGTAGCTCTTCGATGCAACATTAACAGTTGTCTGCTCTTCTGTATGCGTCTACTCTTTCCATATTCCTGTCAACGTCAGCTATTTTCGTGCTGACCGAAAAGGGGCAATGGCTGGAAAGCGTGATTCCGTTAAGCGTGATTTGTAAATTGGACTACATGAACCATAGACAACACTTTCTGCTCACATTTTTAATGATACAATTTCTCATCATTTTCAATGTTAAAAAATGCTACACTGAGATCCGGCTTAGACTTAGGCTAAGTTTACGCTCACGAGGCCGTAAGGCTTATTACTAGGAACGAGAACGTATGAAAATGTGCGAGAAGTGCATCTCACAGACACGCTGTTCGGTAATTGCCCCGAAAAGGTTACCCTTTGTATACTTGAAGCTTTCGGGATAGTAACGTCTATATAGGAATCACCGAAATTTAAACCCGCGACACCTCGCTTTCGAAACTTTGTACCCCCGATGAAATCGGCAAAAATTTAATAATTTTTTTCCAAACGGTCTCGTTTCTAAGCTGTACGGCCTCTTTAGCTTAATCTTTACTTGACCCTGAGTGAAAAAAAAAATTTTTTTTGAAAAAGAACAAACTTTTGCTGTAAAAAAAAGTAGCGCGTACAAAATGTTGCGGGTACAAAATATCGTGATACGTATATAGAGAGATATTCAATATTCTTTTGCGCCCAAAAAACCTCCAAGTATGAGTCTTTTTGCAACTTTTAGTGTCACCGAGACGCCTCAACACGAGCTACTCAACACTCTTATTCACATTATTTTCTTACCGAAATCACATGTTTCCGTCATGTACGCAATGCGAGACGCTCTTTCGGGGCAACTCATTTGTCTGCCAATTATTCAACAAGGCAATTTCTTTCCGTGTCACATATTGTCCTATATTTGGCCTCAAGCCAAAATCATCAAAGTAAGATACTAATTCGTCATTTTCCTTTTCTCTTCATACACGTCCTTTATTGCCAAAAATAAGCACAAATGAACAATCTTACTATTTGCAATAAACTTTTCTTAAACTTGAAACGTATAAAAGTAATTATCATAAATATTATCCTTCTTGTCAATTCCATTCTTAAAACATTCGTAAAAAATCTTATCGTTCTGTAACATTACATATACTTTTATAAACACGGAATAAATGTATTTCAGAAGTTAGGAACAATTCAGTACGTTTTATCCCGAATAAGATTAGGAACTAGAACATTTCAAAGGTCACTAAACATATTTACCAGTAATTCCTCACAGTGAATATGCTATGTGCGAGCTGAGAATTAAGCAGGCTAACAGTGAAAGAAGCTCTTTAACCAGGTAAAGTTAAGTATGAGCCAAGATAGAACCGGAGAGTGGACTCACAGTAAAGGCGGTTGGTCACAGGATGGAGCTGAGCTGGATGGGATCGTTTGGGACAAAGAACAGAATTCGAACTTGACAGACAGGGTTCACATGAAATAAGGGGTTGAATTTAACGCTTAGGGGTTACATGTAAGAAGAGTTCGTAGGTGCTGGATTTCGTCTCATAAATTCGATTTAGGACCGAGCTTCACATTTGTTTCATTGTAGGGTTTTCGAAAGCAGATCTTATCATTAAATAGTGGGAAAAGGTTCTTAGACTATAACTAGGAATCGGAAGAAAAAGACAGAAATGAAGTCTTCCGGGTTGCAAACATTCACAAGACATAACCAATTCTCAAGAACGATCAACATTTCGCAAGCGATCTCCGTCTTTATTTACTTGTAGCGAACCCTGAGCCATAATACTTTCGAAATTAGTTTTATCTTTAACTTCAAAAATAAATTCTAATCATACTCCAAATATTTGATTGTTTCACGCTAGAAAGCACGTGGAAAAGGACTTTTCTTCTTTGCGTTTCCCTTATGTAGGGCTAGGTTTACTCTCTCTCTCTCTCTTCACACACATTTCTTTATTAATATATACACATCACTTCTTGGTTTCATAACTTCTTAAATCAAGGTGAATCGTGAATATTCAGACTTCAGTCATGCTCAGCTTTCCTTTCTAGATTTTTCAATCCCATTCATCATTTCTGTCATCGGAATCTGCAAATAACCTTTTTCATTATTTTTAAGATTTTTATTATATTATTTACCAGCGAAATCAAGTTTTGCACTTACTTTAGCAAGGCCACTGAGTCTTGTATACCAATATTGTATGTATTAGCTCTGATATCGCGCTCCCGAGCAGAATAAAAGAGAGAAGGCTGAGGTAGCTACCATCCGTGGATCAGTACATGTTTCTCGTATCATTTACTCCATAGACATGTTCGAAGAACAGATAAAGTAGCTTTGTGACGTCGTCAACTTGAAAACATTCAGAACGTTAAAAAAAGTTCAACCGATTGTGAAGGTTAAAGCCTACGGTCGTAAACCATTGGAACTTTCTCATCTTTCCAGGTACAAACTTTGCCGTTTTTAACGATAATTTTTCCTTGTCTCGGCCGAATTCTAAGCATTTTACTGACCTTCTTCGGAAGAATCGTCATCAAGTCCCATGTTCTGCCTTCTCTCCTCGAGCGCTCTAGCCAGCGCGCCCGCAATTCCTCCGTAGTCTTCAGCCACCGCACTCTTCCGCTTCTCACTCTCCTCCACCTCGACATGCTTCAGCTGAGCCCCTCGCCTGATCTGCGCCATTACATCCGAGTGGACGTCTTCTCCGCCGGCAGCTGGAGAAATAGCCGTCTTCTGAGCGGCCACGTTCCGAAGCTGCTTGCCCGCTTGAATCTCCGCAAGCAGGTTACCGCGCCCGTTCTGAGGCGGCGGCAATTCCGCGGCGACTCCGCTGCCAGGCAGTGGAGGCGGAGGCGGTGGAGGAGGTGGCGCGCTGGATGATGTGATGGAGGGCAGTGGCGGGGGTGGAGGCGGGACTGAAGGCGCGGGCGCTCCGGAGAGTGGGACTGGCGGTGGCGGCATGGGAGGCTGCTCCGCGGGCCGGTAGCTTGGGACTGATGGAACCTGGATTTGGAAGAAAAAGATTTGATCTTGAAGACAGATGATTTTGAGACAATATTCATTGATAAAGCTGAAATGCTATTGGCTAGAAGAGGTTGCTACACGTAGAAATAATCGAAGATCCTAACAAGCCGTATTTTAAAAGGACCTCTCAACAAACTGCCACTAAAACATTTCTAACAAATTACCCATGTAAGCATAGCAGTTAAGAGGTTAAACCAAATCGGAAGAAGGCTACCTGTGGCAGGGGCCTGGGAGCCTGGCCTCTTCCGGCGCTGGGCGGTGGCGGAGGAGGTCGCGCCGGCGCCGGAGCTGAGGTCGCCATGGGTGCGCCTGTCGAAGAAGATCCCCGAAATGGCGGAGGGGGCGGAGCAGGCGAGGAGTGATGAGATGGGACGCGCGAGTTAGAAGAAGGCACGCTTAAGCAAATATCACTCTTTCACAAATTAGGACAAAGGTATCATGGTCAACTCTGATTCTCTGTTGACGCACTTTTGTTTCAAACATCTGCTTCAACTTTCAAGGCAGACTTCAACTTAAAAAAATACCTCTTTAAATAACTTGTGTAGCTAGCCAACGTCGGGGCGGGGCTTAATTCAACGCGAGCCTTTGTTTCCTTTATAGCGCATCATACAAATATTGGTGCTTTCCTTAAAAATAAGTTCAACCTTCTAAATCACCGAGGAAAGGTCCATGTCTTTGCATCCCCCATTCATTCGTGTTGTGGTCACGAGATTCCGAACAAATGAAGGAGAAGAGATTCATAAACATGTCCTACTTGGATGATGAGAGTGGGCCCAGCATCGGCGCCCCATTGTACTGATCAATGAAGTCGTAGACGAATTTGATCGTCTTCTTGCTCAGTCTCTCCGGGTCTTGGCCAGCTGCTTTCAAAATTGTCTGCAAGAAACCGAAAGTATCAAAATCAGCTGGTGGTCACCTATTCTAAAAAAATAGACCGAGAGAGAAACCGCTACATATTTCCAAACAAAAAATCTGCCGATCAGAGTTTTCTGTGAGTCGTTATTTTCCCCTTCATCGCACACAGTCGCTGTCTGTCTTCACTATAAGCGTGACGTTCCCTCACTTCTTGCGGATGGTGAGAACCAGCATGCGAGAATCACACGACGTCCCTTACGTTTTCATCCTCGGGACTTTTATTCAGAACACAACATTTGAAGTGAAACTTAACCCAAAAATGAATACAAACTGTTCTTATGAAAATCAAAGTTTTCCTATTGTCAGCTGTCTAACATTCGCTGCTTTCTTACTCGACTACTCATTGTTGTTGTTGCCGGGAAGCATCCCGCATCGAAGACTTGGTTATGAACACTCTCTTTAATGAGAGAAGTTCTCGTGTTCTTCGGACAAGATGTGTCCGGAGAAGGGTTTTGATGTCCTTAGATAGTAGAGTCCTCTTTGTCAAACTCTTGATTGATCAATGATATAATATTTTTGCGAAATAGAAAATTCAACAATTGAATACCTTAATACTCTCATCCATTGGCTCTGAATCGACAGTATTGTTGAAGCCCCCATCCTGGTCCCAACCGACATGAGCTTTGTGCCTGCAGCAGATCTTTTACATGGAAATCAGGATGTTTCTGTGACCCAAAAAAATCTATGCACTATGCGCTTTCCCCAAAAACCCCGAAGCATCTATGCGCTTTCCCAAAAATCCCGAAAAACATCAAAATTTACGCGCTTGGAAAAAAAATTTCTTGGATTTTTCGTAGGGGAATTCCAAATCATTGAAAAAATTGAATTTTGAACTTTGAAATTCAAAAAAGCTATGTTGTGCGGGTGCCTGATGATGATCCCTGCCAGAAACACCCTAATACCTGATGATGATCCCTGCCAGAAACACCCTAATACCTGATGATGATCCCTGCCAGAAACACCCTAATACCTGATGATGATCCCTGCCAGAAACACCCTAATACCTGATGATGATCCCTGCCAGAAACACCCTAATACCTGATGATGATCCCTGCCAGAAACACCCTAATACCTGATGATGATCCCTGCCAGAAACACCCTAATACCTGATGATGATCCCTGCCAGAAACACCCTAATACCTGATGATGATCCCTGCCAGAAACACCCTAATACCTGATGATGATCCCTGCCAAAAACACCCTAATACCTGATGATGATCCCTGCCAAAAACACCCTAATACCTGATGATGATCCCTGCCAGAAACACCCTAATACCTGATGATGATCCCTGCCAGAAACACCCTAATACCTGATGATGATCCCTGCCAGAAACACCCTAATACCTGATGATGATCCCTGCCAGAAACACCCTAATACCTGATGATGATCCCTGCCAGAAACACCCTAATACCTGATGATGATCCCTGCCAGAAACACCCTAATACCTGATGATGATCCCTGCCAAAAACACCCTAATACCTGATGATGATCCCTGCCAGAAACACCCTAATACCTGATGATGATCCCTGCCAAAAACACCCTAATACCTGATGATGATCCCTGCCAAAAACACCCTAATACCTGATGATGATCCCTGCCAAAAACACCCTAATACCTGATGATGATCCCTGCCAGAAACACCCTAATACCTGATGATGATCCCTGCCAGAAACACCCTAATACCTGATGATGATCCCTGCCAGAAACACCCTAATACCTGATGATGATCCCTGCCAGAAACACCCTAATACCTGATGATGATCCCTGCCAGAAACACCCTAATACCTGATGATGATCCCTGCCAGAAACACCCTAATACCTGATGATGATCCCTGCCAGAAACACCCTAATACCTGATGATGATCCCTGCCAGAAACACCCTAATACCTGATGATGATCCCTGCCAGAAACACCCTAATACCTGATGATGATCCCTGCCAGAAACACCCTAATACCTGATGATGATCCCTGCCAGAAACACCCTAATACCTGATGATGATCCCTGCCAGAAACACCCTAATACCTGATGATGATCCCTGCCAGAAACACCCTAATACCTGATGATGATCCCTGCCAGAAACACCCTAATACCTGATGATGATCCCTGCCAGAAACACCCTAATACCTGATGATGATCCCTGCCAAAAACACCCTAATACCTGATGATGATCCCTGCCAGAAACACCCTAATACCTGATGATGATCCCTGCCAAAAACACCCTAATACCTGATGATGATCCCTGCCAAAAACACCCTAATACCTGATGATGATCCCTGCCAGAAACACCCTAATACCTGATGATGATCCCTGCCAGAAACACCCTAATACCTGATGATGATCCCTGCCAGAAACACCCTAATACCTGATGATGATCCCTGCCAGAAACACCCTAATAACTGATGATGATCCCTGCCAGAAACACCCTAATACCTGATGATGATCCCTGCCAGAAACACCCTAATACCTGATGATGATCCCTGCCAGAAACACCCTAATACCTGATGATGATCCCTGCCAGAAACACCCTAATACCTGATGATGATCCCTGCCAGAAACACCCTAATACCTGATGATGATCCCTGCCAGAAACACCCTAATACCTGATGATGATCCCTGCCAGAAACACCCTAATACCTGATGATGATCCCTGCCAGAAACACCCTAATACCTGATGATGATCCCTGCCAGAAACACCCTAATACCTGATGATGATCCCTGCCAGAAACACCCTAATACCTGATGATGATCCCTGCCAGAAACACCCTAATACCTGATGATGATCCCTGCCAGAAACACCCTAATACCTGATGATGATCCCTGCCAGAAACACCCTAATACCTGATGATGATCCCTGCCAAAAACACCCTAATACCTGATGATGATCCCTGCCAAAAACACCCTAATACCTGATGATGATCCCTGCCAGAAACACCCTAATACCTGATGATGATCCCTGCCAGAAACACCCTAATACCTGATGATGATCCCTGCCAGAAACACCCTAATACCTGATGATGATCCCTGCCAGAAACACCCTAATACCTGATGATGATCCCTGCCAGAAACACCCTAATACCTGATGATGATCCCTGCCAGAAACACCCTAATACCTGATGATGATCCCTGCCAAAAACACCCTAATACCTGATGATGATCCCTGCCAGAAACACCCTAATACCTGATGATGATCCCTGCCAAAAACACCCTAATACCTGATGATGATCCCTGCCAAAAACACCCTAATACCTGATGATGATCCCTGCCAAAAACACCCTAATACCTGATGATGATCCCTGCCAGAAACACCCTAATACCTGATGATGATCCCTGCCAGAAACACCCTAATACCTGATGATGATCCCTGCCAGAAACACCCTAATACCTGATGATGATCCCTGCCAGAAACACCCTAATACCTGATGATGATCCCTGCCAGAAACACCCTAATACCTGATGATGATCCCTGCCAGAAACACCCTAATACCTGATGATGATCCCTGCCAGAAACACCCTAATACCTGATGATGATCCCTGCCAGAAACACCCTAATACCTGATGATGATCCCTGCCAGAAACACCCTAATACCTGATGATGATCCCTGCCAGAAACACCCTAATACCTGATGATGATCCCTGCCAGAAACACCCTAATACCTGATGATGATCCCTGCCAGAAACACCCTAATACCTGATGATGATCCCTGCCAGAAACACCCTAATACCTGATGATGATCCCTGCCAGAAACACCCTAATACCTGATGATGATCCCTGCCAGAAACACCCTAATACCTGATGATGATCCCTGCCAAAAACACCCTAATACCTGATGATGATCCCTGCCAGAAACACCCTAATACCTGATGATGATCCCTGCCAAAAACACCCTAATACCTGATGATGATCCCTGCCAAAAACACCCTAATACCTGATGATGATCCCTGCCAAAAACACCCTAATACCTGATGATGATCCCTGCCAGAAACACCCTAATACCTGATGATGATCCCTGCCAGAAACACCCTAATACCTGATGATGATCCCTGCCAGAAACACCCTAATACCTGATGATGATCCCTGCCAGAAACACCCTAATACCTGATGATGATCCCTGCCAGAAACACCCTAATACCTGATGATGATCCCTGCCAGAAACACCCTAATACCTGATGATGATCCCTGCCAGAAACACCCTAATACCTGATGATGATCCCTGCCAGAAACACCCTAATACCTGATGATGATCCCTGCCAGAAACACCCTAATACCTGATGATGATCCCTGCCAGAAACACCCTAATACCTGATGATGATCCCTGCCAGAAACACCCTAATACCTGATGATGATCCCTGCCAGAAACACCCTAATACCTGATGATGATCCCTGCCAGAAACACCCTAATACCTGATGATGATCCCTGCCAGAAACACCCTAATACCTGATGATGATCCCTGCCAGAAACACCCTAATACCTGATGATGATCCCTGCCAGAAACACCCTAATACCTGATGATGATCCCTGCCAGAAACACCCTAATACCTGATGATGATCCCTGCCAGAAACACCCTAATACCTGATGATGATCCCTGCCAGAAACACCCTAATACCTGATGATGATCCCTGCCAGAAACACCCTAATACCTGATGATGATCCCTGCCAGAAACACCCTAATACCTGATGATGATCCCTGCCAGAAACACCCTAATACCTGATGATGATCCCTGCCAGAAACACCCTAATACCTGATGATGATCCCTGCCAGAAACACCCTAATACCTGATGATGATCCCTGCCAGAAACACCCTAATACCTGATGATGATCCCTGCCAGAAACACCCTAATACCTGATGATGATCCCTGCCAGAAACACCCTAATACCTGATGATGATCCCTGCCAGAAACACCCTA
>OZ057405.1:38323558-38348959 GCA_964056735.1 Allodiplogaster pararmata
AGATGAAACTAATAATAATAATCTTCCTCGCGCTTGTTCCCGCCTCGCGGCAGGGTACGCGCTCCCCTGAGATGCAGGAAAGACCTATCCTGGTAGAACCAGTGGCTGCCTGCTAGATCACTGCTAGTGTGATTAGCAGCAGTGGGGAGAGTCAGATTCGTGCATGAGCACTACCAACATTTCTTAACCCCCTTGGTTTGGGTAGATCTGTCCGGGGTGGGAGTCGAACTCGGGACTCTTCGCACAATGGTCTAACACACTACCAATTATGCCACGCCCGGACTGATTCCAGATGAAACTGACTGGAAGTTAGTCGGATTGCTGATGTCTTCTTTCCGTATTCTCTTCTTCTTGTCCTTCTTGCCTTTCTTGAACCCGAGCAGCGTACTTCCTGTGCAATTTATAGTTTGGAAAAGTTTTGAGAACTACCACTCACACGTGTTGTCGTGGGGGCAAAGAAAGAATAGAAAAAAGAAAACGAGTGGCGTTGATTGAAATTTCACTTCTTCTGATTTTGAGGTCCTAAGATAAATTTTATAATTTAGGATCTAAGAATCCTCTCCAAGTGATACATCGAACCTATTTCTAAAACTAAAAATCATTATTGTTAAACAAGTTTTCAGATTGTTACAGTTGAATCAATAACTTGAGATTAAAGACTTGGAATTCAACCCCTGACCAATAACGGAAATGAAGAACTGACCTTTCTCCGCCTTCTCACCCGTAGACATTGGCGCAAAGGCGACCGTCACGCCGTGCGCGTTGAATGGAGACGCACCGGGAGGCGCGGAACGCGGCAAAGTCACGCCAGATATGCCTCCGGAGCTCTGCGTCGACTGCGCGTAGTGACTGACACCGAAGGCTGTTGACTGTGATGAAACAGAAGTGTGCTGGCCTACGTGGCCACGAGCGTTACGATCTGCAAAGCGGAACATGACTTTTGCTCGCTTGTTGTTGATGCTCGCCCTGTGGATGGATCTCCTTCCTTGGAACAGAACTATTTTGATGCTCCCGACCCATTCTCGGTCGCATCGACTGTATGTTTTTTTGTTGTTATTATAATAATGATACACTCACTTTTTAATTTCTCTGTGGTGACAAAAATTGGAAACATGCTCTTTTGTTTCTCGGTTACCTTTATTGTTTATTTTATAACTAGTCTCGAAAAAACCTGTCTTTGACGAGAAAAAACATGAGAAGACATGTGAACTGGAAGGTCCCAAAAGGTGATATAATGGGTGATAACGATTATGATATTAGGTGTTTATCTACTGGAAGGTCCCAAAAGGTGATATAATGGGTGATATCGATTATGATATTAGGTGTTTCTCAACTTTTTCCATGGAAATATAACAAAATGGCTCGTAAAGACTCACAAAACACACATACGCCACTTTGTAAACAATACTTCAAACGAGACTTATATACGGATGAAGAGAGAAGCAGATAATAACGAAAAAGAGATAGAAAAATGAGGTGCGTGTGTGTGTGTGAGAGAGAGAGAGAGAGATAGAGATAGAGTTTTGATTTCGTTTTCTCTCCAACAGTGAATGCGAATTGGAGAGAAAACGCTCTCGAAAGAAAAACACGTGCCTTACGTTTATTCAATATGTCTATAGACTTGAACCGGTCTTCTATGTGAAACAGTGCAACCAGATTCAATGAAATTTGAGAGGAGAAAACAGATCGAGTCAACAGGGTTTATAATAAGACTATGAAACTTTTTTTGAGTCGATTTTCACGTACTCAATATAGATTACAGCACTGACTTTCATCCGGTTCATGAATAGATATGCCAGAATGTGTATGACGTGACAGGCGATTCTTAGAAGGAGGCGCCGGTGGTAGAGGAGGCGGACGAATTTTTTTAGACGACGCTGGCACTGATCGACTCTGACGCGCGGAGGATTGGCCGTCCAAGATTCTCTCGTCTTGCAGCGAAAGTTGTGGGGATATTGTACGTCGTGGATCGAGTACAGAAGATACATTCGATGAGGATGCGGATTGATTCAGAGTATGCGCTTCTTTCAAAAGTCTCGAGTCCTTGAGGCCTTGTGGATTGAGGAAGCGGTTCTCCGTCGGTCTCAGAGGCTCGGAACCAACTCCGGAGCGAACTGAAAGACTGACTACGTGCCCGGCCGATATTGGAACATTTGGTAGGAGGAATCGAACTTGACGGGACTTAGCGCTGGAACCGCTAAGTGGTGGAGAGTAATCAGGAGAAGGACACTCTGGGTGCTCTTCAAGGCGTCGCCTCGGATCACGCTCATAGAAGTACAGGATGGTGGGATCTACTAATAATGAAGTCCGATAGTTCGGCTCTGGGACATGGTAGAAGCGGCGATAGTTAGGCTGACTTTCTTGGTACTCTGATGAGGACGATGATGACGTCGAATTGATCGAATTCGCAGTCTTGTTAGGTCTGGTTCGAGAACGCAGGGTCGAACCGTCCTGCTTGGGAGCAGCACATGTGTGGAAGTGAGTCCCGTGAATGTTGTCATAGTCCTCCGCTTCGAAATGAGGCGAATGGCCGCACTTCGTAGATGTTTGCAGAGGTGGCAAATAATGACGAGCTTGGTGGACATTTGGAAAGCGATTACAGAAACCTCTTACTCGGTCAAAGGGTGACAGATTAGACGTGAATTCCGTATCAGGTTTTGCCGAAACACGGTAGTGTGAATTCATGTCTGAGTTACGTCGACGCATCGCTGATGTTGAAATCTATCCAGTCATCCTGACATTGGCAGACTAAGAGGAGAGTATAATTCCTTTGATAAAACTTCCAAACGAAAGATGCTATTTACAGTACGGCGTATATAGACAACACGTAGAGATACTCACTCAATTGCTTCTGTTCGACTAAAAGAAGCTGAGGAGAAGATCTCGGGCGAACGTTCAAAGTTCTCTCAAGCTGTAAAACTTCTCAGTCTGAACCGTTAGCGACACCTTAGCGACTGCGAATCAGGTAACAAGCAGTAGAAGAGAGAAGCGAGCGGGAAGTTCAAGAGAGAGAAAGAGAGAGGGCGGGGTTGGAAAGGGAGGGGTGGTGCAATGGAGCTTATGCTGAGGCACATTTGCAGAAGTGAGCGAGAAAAAGCGTGCGATAGAAAGAGAGAATGAGAGACTTTCCGATCAAATGAGGAAACTGGAACCGGAAGAGACAAAATAGCAGTTCATCTTCCTCTTTTCTCCCTCATTCCCCGTGCGCATAGTCTTGCAAAAAATTCATCATACCATTGGCGTTTTGTTGCCGTTCGACTTGAGCATTTGAAGAGCAGAGATATGAAATTTGCGACATCCGCAATGGTCAAGGAGGTTATAGAGGACACACATAGAGGGAGTGAGAGAAGAGATCAACAACGGAGAGAATCGAGCGGAGAACAACAGAGAAAATGAAAAAGATATAAAAAAAGAGTAAGAGGGTAAGATAAGAGTGAGAGAGGAAGAGAGATAGAGAGAGAGGGGGAAAGAGAGAGACAGAGAGCAAATGCTGATAAGATACGAGAGAACAGGAGGTTGAAGGAAGGAGGAGAGATATCGGAAAAGAACCGCGCTGTTCTAGGGACGGAAGGGAAGGGAGAGAGGGGGAAGCATGTGGCGGCCTTTCTACAAGAGAGAGCGAATCAAGTCAAGTGGACAAAAATCATCCGCTTCCCGTGATCTTTCCGCTCTTTCCATTGACCCCCTTTTTCTTCATAACTACCTTGCTATTAATCTCTTTCAACTCGTCCCTCATTTTGAATGACATAACAGATTCCTTCCAGCGATCGACTTACTTCTAACTCTTCAGTTCTATCGCCAAGAATGAAGGATTCCTGTCTCAGCAGGATTTTCACACTTTGAGGCCGTAATGTCCAAACCATCATAGACACTCCAGTCAACATTCTCATTCTTCTGTACTGTCCGGAGCCTCGGGGGGGGGGGGGGGGCTTAAGCGCTTAAGCTTCTCTCGTAAGAGATCCTGATCAACACGGTAGAACCCGTGGCTGCTTCAAAAGTCACTGCTTATGTGTACAGCTGTAGTGCTGAGAGTCAGATCCGTGTTCAATATTACTTCACCTCTTTGAATCTTCTCATGATAGATTCTAGATTTGATCTCTTGATAGGTTCCAGAAACCCCTAGAGAACTGTGAAATCAGTCTTGTTCGAGAAAATGTATTATAGTACATATCCTGCTCATCTTTATTTCGCCCTTAAAAGAATATGCCGAAGTCATATTGATTGCGCGTGTTGATACACTTGAACCATTTCTCTTTGGATTGTGGTGTCACTTTTTTGTTTACCTTTCTCGCAGCAAGAGTAGATGCGTTACGCAAACAAATATTCCAAGGTGCATGGCAATTCCTTCTCGCACCGTAAGTGGCACCACGGAGTCTAGTGATGGCCTGGATGTTGTGGCGGGATTCCTTCGTGTTCTCGATTGAGCCTCATAGGACACATGATAGTTTTCCTTTCATAAGTACTCAATTCAAGATTCGATCGCCTTCACTTCAAAAATTGTTTACTGCTATATAAATTTTCCAAATACTACACAGACAAAACCGAATCCATAGCGCAAAACTGAACCATGCCCCTCTGTTTCTTGTTGTTGTTGTAGATTGCCCGCCGTAGGTCTCCGGCTGGGTAGACGAGGTCTTCTTTGACATGGCTCAGAAAACAATAACCTTACTTACATCATTTATCTAATCACATTATTTCTCTTTCTCTCTCGGGGTTTATTTTTATTTTTTTTATTTTTTTATTTATTTTTTTTTATATTTTTTATTTTTTTTATATATATATATATTTTTATTTTTTATTTTATTTTTTTTCCCCTTTTTTTTTTGAGAGAGAAAGGAATCACTGGTATAAGAACTTAACAACAGACGTCGGGCTATTCCACAAATCTATACTTCTTAAAAGTGTGTGGTCACAGCGACACGAGAATAAATGACTAGTTGTATGTGGCTCTTCTAAACATTTTGGGCAAAGAGGTGATAGGGCAGCTCCTATTCTGTGTAGGTAGCTGTTAAGGGAACTTGCATAGCCACTGCGTAGTTGCGATAATGTTATTTGTTGTTCCCTGGGAAGTTGATTCGTTGATTTATGGATTCTGGGAGGTTTCTTACCTAGAACTGGGTTAGGGGAGCAAGATCTAATGAAATTTCTAACAGTTTCAGTATGTATTCTTTTAAGTGCGGCTTTCTGATCACTGTCTACTAGCATAATTTCTAAGTCCTTGGCATGTTTACGAATAGTTCTAGGTGGTTTGGGTTCCATGCATCGACGATGGGAGGGGTGGTTTGGGAGGAGTCTTGCTCTTGCAACGAATTGCTTGGTAAGCATCCTGTTGTGCTCCTATATGGGTAACATTTCGCTTTCTAGAGCTAAGTGCTCTGTGCCGGCCATTGCTAGGTTTCCTGTTGCTATCCGAATTGCTCTATTTTGGTTTGCCTGTAGTTTTTTCCAGTTCGTCTCGGCCAATTGAGGGGAGTAAATTGGTGCGGCGTAGTTGAGAACGGATCTGGTCATTGTTTTGTAGGTTGCAAGAAGGGTGTTTTTCTGTTGGCCCCATGTTCTTCCTCCGAGGGCACGTAGTATATTCAGTCTTTTGGCCGTTCTCTGTTTAAGGTATTCTGCATGTTGTCGGAAGGTGCCGAGTTGGTCTAAGACGACACCGAGTATTTTGGGTGTTTTAGTTGTCGGCAAAAGGGTTCCGCTGATTTCTACCTTGGGTTCTTTTTTACATTCGCCTGTATGGGTTGTGAAAAGAGTGACCGTAGTCTTTTCCTTGGATATGATCATTTTACGTTGTTCCAATTCTTCTACGAGTTTCGGTAGGAAGTGGTTGATCTGATCTTCACAGGTTTCAATACAGGGGCTTGAGGAGAGAATTGATATGTCGTCGGCGTAGGCTGTCATCTGCGTGTTTCCTGTGGGTTGCGGGAGGTTGTTTATGTAGAGATTGAATAAGAGGGGGCTGAGCACTGCTCCTTGTGGAACACCAGATCTGCATGTGAGACGTCGACTGCTTTTTCCTTGGAAATCTACCTTGATTGTACGGCCTCTTAGGTAGCTGGACATCCATCGGACGATGGCTCTTGGCATATTCGTTTCAGTGAGTTTCTTGCAGAGAAGGGATATGTTCACTAAGTCATATGCTGCAGTGAGGTCAAGGGCGACCATGAGAGTGCGGTCCGGGGGTGGTTTCCGATTGAAGCCGTTTGTTATTTTCCCGGTTATTTCCAGGAGTGCGGTAGTAGTCGAGTGCTCTTTGCGGAATCCATGTTGCCAGTCAGCGATTTGAAAGCCTTCCGCCAGGAATGGTAATAAGACCCGTTCGAATGTTTTGGCTATAGGTGATAGTATTGATATTGGTCTATAGCCGTTCAGGTTGCTGGAGTCCTTTCCTGGTTTAGGTAACATTATCACTCTTGCATCTTTCCATCTGGACGGGATAATACCTGTTTGCAGCGTGTTATTGAAGAGGATGCAGAGGCATTTTCTGAAGTTTTCACCGGCCATTTTGAGTAGTAGAGGGCAGATGCCTTCACTGTCTGGGCATTTGGAACCTTTGGTTTTCTTGATTGCTTCTTCGATCTGCGCCAGGGAAATTTGGGGAGCGTCTGTCCGTTTGAGGCCTTTAATTAGTCGTGTTGTGCTTCTTGCTGATTTGTCGACCTCTTTAGGGGCTTGTTTAGCTAATTTTCTGGCAAAAGCGTTTGAGGCAGATGTTGGGCATAGACTTTTCCCGTCGTGGGTGATGGTCAAGTGCGTCGGTTTTATTGATTTGCCGTCGATAGCCTTTATCGTTTTCCAGAGTTTGTTGCCCGGTTCGTTGTGGCTAATTTCAGATATGTACTTTTCCCAAGCCTTCCTCTTTTCGAGGTTGATGCGGAAGGAGATTTCGGCCATTATTGAGGGGAGTGAGGGGTCCGTAGGATTGTCCCTCCTCATTTGGTCCCGTTCTGTAATCAGCTTCTTCACAACTTCGCTCAAGTGAGGCGTGTATTTTGGCACCTTTCCACGGGGAATGTTGTTCTTAGCCGCTTTGGTCAAGGTGGTGGTCAGGAATTTGTGCATCTGAACTGAGTTGCCGGCGAATGGGAAATCCATGAGAATCTTGTTGATGTCCCTTTCGAAGCCTTCCCAATTCGCTTTGTTGTAATTTGTATAACAACGTGCGTTTGAGATGTTGGATGGCTGTGTTTCGACGTCAATCAGGCATGGGAGGTGGTCAGAGTTCATTGGAATTGTTTTATCACACAATGTATGATAGAGCATAATAGGGTTTTTGAGAAGATGAAAACTTATGAGGAGTGAGTTGCAGTCGATGGCTTCTGTTGATTGTTGACCAGTTGCAGTCGATGGCTATGTCGTTCGAGGCGAGAGTGATGTCTGGTGATGCTTTTTGTCTTGTGGGCATCTTTGAGTTGTTGAGACATACAAGATCGCTGTCGTCAATGAAATCGCATAGTTCATCTCCTCTGCTATCCTCCGTACCTTCACTCCAAACTTTATTGTGTGCGTTGAAGTCTCCACCGACAATGAATGGTTTCTTCTGTGTTAGGAGTCGGTTGAAGTTCGGCGCGTATGTGTTGGGGCAGGACGATCGAGGTGGGATGTAAATGTTGCAGATTCTTATGGTTCCTTGGTCGGTTGGCACGTCCACGCTGAGTGTTTCGGCTGTCTGGTCCGTTGTTGGGGAGGTCACGTTAGCATAGCGAATATTCTCTTTGACTAGTATCGCAAGTCCGCCTCCAAAGTTGGAGCGGTCTTTTCTTATGATCGTGTAACCTACGATATTCGGAGATGGAATACTAGCATTCATTTTGGTTTCTTGGATGAGTGCTACGTGAATATTCAACTCATGTAAAAGGTCCTCTAGCTCGGTTAGTCGGGCTCTCAGTCCATTAGCGTTCCATTGGATTATCCTCAGGTTAGCTACCGTCTGGGAGGCAGTCTGCTGGATCGGGGCTCTCTCACAAATTCTACATCTCCATTGGGGGTTCCAATCATTAAGATTGTTAAGGTTGGAACAGCGGAAATGTACCCATTTCTTACATTTGCTACAATTAACACAATTCGAAGGCGCGTTAAGAGAGCATACAGAACAAGGCCATCTTGGGCCTGGGTTAGTCTCGATACCAGCGATTTGGAGGAGTATTCGGATCAGAGACGCTGGGTCTTTCTGATCCGTGTTAGAAAAAATGAGGTTTCGGGGGAAGCCGTCCTCGTTGTCCCTTGCGGGAGATTCCATTGGGAAGTTTTGTTTTGGAGGTCCATTGGGTCCGACGCCATGTAGCGTCGTCCACAGTCGCACCGCGTGTAGGTGACCTCCGTCGCGACCCCCTCTCTGTAGGTGACCTCCGTCGCGACCCCCTGCCCTCTGTTTCTTCGGCCAGGATCACGCCAAAATGTTCATAACACAAGACAGATTGCTAATCCGAGAGGTAATGCCCTATGAAAGGCACAGAAGGTTTGCCATCTTAGTGACGAATTCTTTTGTGCCGTTGTGATCTTAGTGACGTTGTCATCTTAGTTTGTGCCGTTGTCATCTTAGTGACATTATCTTAGTTTGTGCCGTTGTCATCTTAGTTTGCCATCTTAGTGACGAATTCTTTTGTGCCGTTGTCTCAGCAGACCTTCGCAATTCACGATGAAGATAGAGGATAGATGGAAGACGGGATGATAAATCAAGGAATGACCAGTGTCAAAGAGTGACAGAAAAGTGAGTGACTTTCCACCACCACCGCCCCCCCTAAAGCTTCTTAAAAACTTTCTAACCGCCAAAGAAAACCCACACACACGATGAACAAAGAAAAAACATCAAAATTCCGAGTGACTAAGCTCAAGTTTTATCAGCTTTATTCAGTTCCCGCTTCTATAATTCTAATTGAATGTTCAACTGCTTATCTAGCTTCATATCACCCAGAGAACTTCTCAACAAGAACACAAAAAACTATAACTCCTACCACGCTAGTGTCTGCACTCTCACTCAACTATGCTGTTATCTACAGAACTCTTCAAGTGAAGAGTTCTGTAGATAACAGCATTTCTCGTTTGCTAGACTTTTTTTATTGTTTGAGAGCAGAGCCCGCTATATAGATAACACTTTGGAAATTTTCACACTAGGTGTTTCCTTATTATATCAGTAAAAAAATCCTCAGTTTTTTTTACAATCTGACGAATAAGACCCATGACTATAATGCTGTGACCACAGTTTCCGAAGGACGGGGTCACATAGGCCAACCTTCTCAGGAAACACTGAAACATGTCCACAGATGCCTAAAAACTGATGAGTTGAGAGATCGGGCAAAGTTGATAATAAAGAAAGTGAGGAACTTGTTCGTTTCTCCTAACAATTAATCAAGTTATCGCACAGAGTCCATCGGGCGGGATCGAACCCAGCCAT
This sequence comes from Allodiplogaster pararmata, assembly GCA_964056735.1. Lineage (NCBI taxonomy): Eukaryota > Metazoa > Nematoda > Chromadorea > Rhabditida > Diplogasteridae > Allodiplogaster > Allodiplogaster pararmata. The sequence continues at coordinate 38,332,953 of OZ057405.1, forward strand.
TTCTGATATCCCTATCCGGGTTAAAAAGCGTTACCATTACATCACATGGACAGAATGCTAATTCATGCGATAGTGATATATGGAAGTTTGATCAATTAATAGGTTACTCATGCAGGGCTAGGTCAGGGGTTAAATAAAGCCGCCTAATTTGGGTTTACATGTATCCGCCGCTCAAAGTTTGAAGGAAAAAAGAAGAGGGGATGAAGGAAAAGGGTAGGAAAATAGGGAGTTTTTTTTCAATAGTTTTTGTACATGTATCCGCCGACGGGACCGATCCGGTCATTATTTAACCCCTGGGCTAGGTCAAAAATTTACGATGACTTCAAGCAGTATTTACTTGACTCTGATTGGCGAAAACTATCAAAAACCGAGCATAAATCTTACCTGCAGCCGTTCTTCTTTCCTGCTCATATCTCTTGTCAAGATGTTCCTTGAAAGCTCCCGCCTCTGAATGCGAGGCAAAGTTGAGGCCGTAGACGAATCTGTCTTGGTCACTCTCGAAAGTCAGCAATTGGGGACACGACTGGTAGACATTTGCCAAGAAACCTCGATACCTGCAAGCAAACTTTCAAGAGAAATAATCAACTACGTTAGCTTGAAACGGTTAGCATTCTATCTTCATCACCAAGTTGACAAAGTATGTATATATAAAAATGATTTCTGCCTAACAAAAACGAAAATCTCTTCAGAACTTAAAAAAATAGACATGGCGCGATCCTTATAATACATTATTGAAACTGCGATCTTGGTGTAAAAACACAACGCAAAAATTATGTTGGAAGCAATATTTCTCCTCAGAAATCTGACACATAGTAATTCATCAATCATTCAAATTTTACTCCTCCTTCAAGTTGAGTTTAATCAAATATGGTTCAAACCCCATCACTATATTCAATAAAAATGCCTTATGTAGTGTAGCAGAATAGAAAGCATCAACATGTCTGGGGAGCAAAAGTGGGAAATTGCAAAATAATATTCTGCTGCTAGATATGATTATGCAGAAAAGCAGAATGCTGAGTTGAGAGAGAATCGATAAATCTTCTGGAATTTTTCGCTCTTTCTCTTTTCTGCCCCCAAAAAGTTTTGGAATATCGCTCATGTTAAGTCAACAAAAATATGGGTAGCAGACATCGATAAAGTTAAGTGTGAGAGTGAGAAGGAAACTGTTTCATTCAGCCCTTTTTTCACTTTCATATAAAAGATATCAAGAAAGTGATATCACGGAACTGAAGCAGGCGTGGAAAATTTTTTTTTTAAATTGTGCAAGTACATGTTTCATTAGCTCAAAAACACTTATTTTGATTTTATAAGATTTTTCTTCAAATTTTGGGTATTCCCAGATTCATAGTGGAGAGCAGGGTGTTTCCGCATCACTTTTTTCAAGCGCATAGATTTCTATGTTTTTCGGGGTTTTTGGAGAGCGCATAGATTTTTTACCTGCTGTGCGGTTCAGAGATGCACCCCAGTCAAGAGCGCTACTGCGTTACGAAAATATGTCAATGAACTATAATCAAAACTTTGGTTCAAAAAAGCTCAAGTTTTCATCTTCCAAGAAAATTTCTAGTTTTCATCTGCCATTATTCCATAGGGTTTTAGGCTGAATTTAACCAAATATAATGAATCGCGAAAACTTCGAAACTTGAACGATGCTATATATCATATAAATTCACCACACAGACAAAAGATATCCCATATTAGAAGCATTGTGCTTCTTAGCACCCGCACAATTTTTTTCAAGCGAAAAGATTTTTAAAATTTCAGATTGTTAACATTAAATTTTCCCATTTTGGACTGTTCCTACGAAAAATCCGAAAAAAAATTTTCTGCAAGCGCGTAGATTTCAAGGTTTTTCGGGGTTTTTGGGAAAGCGCATAGAGTTTTTTATCCGCAGTGCGGGTCAGAGGAACACCCTGATTAGAAGCGCTGAAAAAACTAAGATTGAAATTGGCAAAATACTCAAAAGACTGGTAATTCGAGTTGAAAAGTAACAACAACAAAAAAAGACGAACAGCTGGAATTCCCAAATGGCCTGCCGAGAAAGCACATCGAAGAGGCGAAGAAAGTACGCTCGATTCCCATAATCCTTCACCAAGCAGATGACACCTCGGAGGGCGCGTGTCCATTTTCCACCCGTGGATCGGAGCAATTCCGTGACTCCAGAGGAGAGACTCACGCAGTCTGGTCCTAACGCGTCGAACAAAGCCGCGTTTTCCGCGTCCGATAGCAGTGTGCACGAACTGTTTTGAGGACGGCGTCCACGTCGTGGAGTATCTGAATCAGACAATTTTATAAAGCGTCCGAAAAAAACCGAACAAAAACCCAGGCCATCTGTTTCTAAGGTCTTGGAAAGAAAGACCTTGAAAAAAAAGAAAGTTTTGCGGAAGTGAGAAATTTGAAGTAAGGGTTTGTCTTTAAAATTAGAATAGAGACCAGCATTAAGAGAAAGAAAGGCCCTTCAACAGACCGTACGAATTGATTGTGTTGAATGACAAATTTAACTCTTATCGGCTTTCTCTTTTAACCCCAATTTTCTATAAGAGCGCTCAAATATATAAATGCTTAGTTTTGACCTTTTTTAAACACAAAAAGCCGAAGAAAAAAACTTTTTATTGCAGAAAATTTTATATTTCAAATATTTTCCAATAATGTGAAGCAGTCTTGCCAAAGAAAAAAACAATGAATCACAGAAAGCGAGTCAAACATATCTATTCAAAGACATCGCTACTGATAAGAGTGACGTGTGCTGATAAGATTGAATATCTAACTGAAAGTTGTTTTTTGTCTTTACGGACTATGGAACGTCAGAAAAGGCCAGCGAATAAGAATCAAAACCATGCTTGTAAAGACAAATACTTTTTTAATTGAATGTAAAAACTAATATGCAACAGAATCTAGAAACCATAGGTAAACTGCAAACTGATCAAAAAAATTCTGTAGGGTGACCGAACTACCGACCCTCTCCCTCACTAGCAATGAATATATCAGAGTTTTAACAGACGAAATTGGAAAAAATCTCAATTCATCTACATAAATAGAATTCGTCATTAGCCATAACTCAGCGTCAACCGTCAACCAGTTCCCCTCTCTGATCTTATCATGAGAGGTGACCCCTCAGCCTTGCTCTGTAACAAAGGCAATCAATATCCACAAAAAACCAATCCTCTTCTCAACTTACCCATCCCCTCAGTTTCTCTACCCTACATCTCTTCACTTCTGAATGAGATTGTCGTCAATGCTATCTCCCCTCTCCATCAGATGATCGCGGCACAGTCCTTAGAGATAAACCTTTTGAAAGAGGAAGTCTCCAGACTCAGGCAAGCTGTATCTCCTGCCTCCTTAAGGCCTCACATATACTCTGCCGTTGTTGAGTCGACGCTTAGGGATCGCAGTATGCTGGATGAGAAAGCCAAGAGAGCCGTCATTCTGAAGTTGCCGGAAGGATCATCGTCCGAGGACACATTCTCCAATGATGAAAACACCATTCGGAACCTCATAGACAAACTCGGATCAGATGAGCTGCGACACGACTTTGATCAAGGAGAAATCACTCATCATCGACATCCAAAAGACAGGCCTCGCTTTTCCACAAGACAAGGTCGTCCTCTCAAGATCCAGTTCTCTACATCCGACAAGCGGAATCTCTTTCTCAGTCTTTACAGGAAGACCAAACGGCCCCTGCCCAGTGGAAGCTATGCCAGAGCAGATCTCGCGCCTGCAGAACTTCTCGCAGAGCGAGAATGTCAACGTCATGCCAAGGATCCTTCTCTTCCCGCCACTCGAGTCATTGATGCTCATCTTGACCCTCTCCCAGTCTTCTTTCGCCTATCTCAGTCTTCCTCTACTCACACACATCACATCCGACCCACGTCACCGAGCCTTCCTACTGTCTCTTCCGTATCGACCTCAACCTCTCTCCCGCCCACGAAGACAGTTCAACATGCAGAGCAGCCTCGGCAGAACGCTCTCAACCAGCCCTCTCGCAGTCGAAGGATAGTGGCCCCGAAAAGGTACTCTCCCTAGGACATGAACGATGTGAGATCCCCTCATTCCATATTATGTCATAGTTTTAATGCTCGTTCTGTTAAGAACAAACTGTATGATGTGTACCATTTGCTCAGATCCTCCAAATGTTATATATTCTTTGTCTCGGAGACGTGGCTTGAAGATACTGATCCTGATTCTATACTAACCGATGGACTCCCTTTCGATGTGTTTAGAAGTGATCGTTGTACTGGACGCGGGGGTGGAGTAGCGATTCTAGTCCATGACTCTTTCTCTTCCGTGCTCATCTCTCAATATTCCGAACACAACATTGAATGTGTAATTATTGATGTTTTCCCTAATTCTAGTATTTCTCTGCCTTTTTCATCGATCAGACTCATTAGCTGCTATCGTTCTCCTACAACATCTATTAACAGCATGATTGATCTAACCTCTTTTCTCTCCTCTCACTGCTCACTTCCCTACCCTACTATCATTTGCGGTGACCTAAATTTACCAAATATTGACTGGCAATCACTAACTACAATTCGTAATTGTCATATTTCTGAGTGTTTCTTACAATTTGCCAGCGACCACCACTTAACCCAGTATGTACTCACACCCACTCGCATATCCAACATCTTAGACTATGTCTTCTCTAACCAACCAATCATTATGAAATGCAGTACTCAGCCTCCTATTTCTACGAGTGATCATGCCTCTATTTCTTTCTCTATAACCAACAGTCGAGTCTCGAAATACCATCCCTTACATTGTCGATCCGATTGGAAGAAAGCCGATTGGTTGTCAATAAATTCCGCTATTGTCCGTATCGACTGGACCTTTTTGTTTTCCTCTCTCACCATTGATGAATGTGTTGTATTACTAACCAATACTCTCAACAACCTCATATCTGAGCATGTCCCTAACAAACGTTCACTCAAACCTCATCTACAGTATCCCAAAAAAATTCGACAGATTTACAGCTATCTTTTGAGAAGTAAGAAGCGATCAGTAACATCTTCAAGTACTTCAAGAGCTTGTCGTAAACTCCATAGGGAAGTTCTGAAATTTGAAAGTGAACGTGAAGAGAATCTAGCCTTGCCTAAGAATTACAAACTTTTCTTTCGTACGCTGGCAAATCGCATAAAAAAGAAACCTGTCAATTCCGCACTTATAATTGATGATGTTGTCCTTACCAACTCTGTTGAGAAAGCTAAGGCTTTTTCGGACTTTTTCGATTCTATTGTTAGCATTCCATTAGAAGGTCCGCTTCCTCTGCCTAACTGCTCATCATTCCTCTCACCAACTTACATTGTGTCCCCATTGGAGATTCATAACTTGATCCGTAAAATGCTTCCCAAAACCAACACTTCACCTGATGGCATACCAAATATTTTTATTAAAAACTGCAATGAGTCTTTAACAATTCCTGTATCGATTATCTTTTCAAACTGTTTAACACTCGGATACTTCCCTAGTAACTGGAAAAAAGGTATCATTATACCCATTCACAAGAAAGGGAACACTTCTGTTGTTAACAATTTTAGACCCATAACTCTTGTCTGTTCTTTCTCTAAGCTTTTTGAAAAACATTTGTATAATCTTATTTACACTCACCTCGAAACCAATAACCTTTTATGCTCTAGACAATCTGGTTTTAGAAAGAAACGTTCAACAATAACCTCTTTAGTTGAATCTCACTCACTGTGCCTTTCTCTCACTAACCGCAAGAAGCCTTTTGACATTTGCATGATCGATTTCTCGAAAGCCTTTGACGTGATTGATCACCGGTTTCTTATTCATAAACTTGCCTCACTAGGAATTAACTCCTCTCTTTTATCACTAATTCAATCATTTCTCAAGAATAGAAGTTCGCAAGTCCTAATTGACTCAAGCTTATCCGATAGTAAATTGTATACTAACGGAGTACCACAGGGCAGCTCACTCGGCCCTCTTTTCTTCACAATGTTCATTAATGACATTATTAGCATCATTCCTTCCGATGTCCAGCTTTTTTTGTACGCCGACGACATTAAATTAATTTCCCATGATTCATCTCTGATGCAAATCGCTATTGACTCGATAGCAGATTATGCACATAACTGGTCTCTAACAATTTCAATTCCGAAGTGTTCTGTCGTTCATTGTGGCTCTTGCAACAGTAAGAGGACTTACTCCATGAATAACATCACCTTGCCTTCATCAATCAATGTCAAAGATCTAGGTATCAATTTCAATAATTCCTTAACTTTCTCTAACCACATAGATCAGGTCATTAAAAAATCCTCGAAATGTGCGAATCTTATCCTTCGAGCCCTCAGAACATCGTCCATCACAGTTTTAATGCGAGCGTTCAAGTCATATATACTGCCCTTGCTTGAATATGGTAGTGAAGTTTGGTCACCAACTTCGATAGGCCTTGTCAATGATTTGGAAAGAGTTCAACGCAGTTTCACACGCCGTGTGATGTATAGAGCCGGTAGAACCAACCTAGATTACCCTTCGCGACTGAAGCTACTGAGTCTCCATACACTTGAGCACCGTAGAGCTATAGCAGATCTCTGTTTCATACATAAATGTATCCATGGCCATTTTGAGCTTGATTACTCAACTTTGTTTCTCGTCAAACCGTGTCCTTACAATAATAGAAATTCACATCCTCTTCGTATTAGTCTACCGTTTAGATTGTCGCAGTCACACACTACTTGTGCCTCCCGTGCTATAAATGTGTGGAATGCTTTACCTATCCAAATAGTAACTATTTCTTCTAGCTCAGCTTTCAAGAAAATGCTTATCAATTTGCCTATTGATGATATTGTACAATTGTCCCGCTTACGTTTGTGATGCTTATTTTTCTCTCTGTAAATATACTGTATTTTGCCTCCACACTGATCTCACATCGTGACAGTTATCCGTTGTACGTTTTAACCATGAACAATTGGAATAAAGAATGAATGAATGAACCGGTTTCCTAAGTTGAAAATGAAACTTTTAACCTACTTAAGGCTGCGCACTGTTTTGCTCATCGACCGTTTTTTTACCGTAAAAAATGGTCGGTGAGCAAAACAGTGCACAGCCTAAGCGATCGACCTATTGAAAAATCAAGACATATTTTACCAATGCTAGAGACAAAATAATTTTATTGAGCAGGCATTGATATATAAAGAATTCAACCACGTGGTACTTTAAAATCTCAAGTGACCTTCAAAAAAAACAGTAGAAATAAATAGATAATTTACCCAAGCTTTTTTTAAATTCCATTCATGACAACTCCATCGGAAATTTTATTTATTGGTTGAGAAAGTCTCATAAATTTAGAATACTGGCCGGTAATACAGGTCGAAAGTTTTCGTTGTCTTTAGTTTTGTTTAAAAAACACAACTTGAAAAAACACAACGAAAATTATTGCCCAAAAAGCATCACATTCATGCAAATGAACTTCTAAGGACTTATATGAGTTAGCCAAGTTTTTTTTTATCTCATGGGAATGCTTTAACTCGGAGTTTTTCAGACGCTCTGAAGGAAAACCTACGGTGATTAGGTCTTCATCCCCCCTCCCGAAAAAAGTCTCAGGAATATAACTTGTTTTGTGGAAAACTGTTAAATTCGTAACAAAAGAATTTTTTTCTAAAAAAAAAATAAAAATGAAAAGAGGAAGAGGTACTTGGCCTGCCATAATGAATGCCTCTCAAAACCATTTGAAAAAACGTTCTAGACACATATTCCTCAGGAGCGAAAACATAGAACTCCATCTGAAAACGGTATATTTTTCGGAGGAAAAACTACAAAGATCTGTTTTCTATTAAAACATCGGCTCTACTTGAAACCTAGGTAAGGTGCAGCGTCAGACCGTGGGGTTCAGGAACGAGAGCGTATGAAAGATTTTTTCATTAGTTGAAATTTTGCCGAATGTTAGAGACGCAGATCACACCTAGGTTTCCAGCAGAGCCAAACTGTCAAGGGAGGATTAAACTTTACTTCAGAAATCTATGCGACACTTTAGTAATCTATGCGACACGGTCTCGTTTGTATGAGTTATGCCTCATTTGCGCAAAATTTGCCAATATCTCAGCAAAGATTTGGAGAAAATATTGAAAAGCAAATTCATTGAATCGCATACAGCCAGAGTTCTTGCAGCTGGAATTAGAATAGTCCTTATTGAAAGAGTAACCTGAATCCATTGCTGTCTGACGCATATAGTAGGTGTTGTTGAAGGTAGGCTGGTGGGAAAAAGCACTCGCCATGAAAGCACTTATTTAGCGACAGCACGATCAGCCATTCACTGTCTAGAACACATGTTATTACAATCCGTCGCCTTATCTCTTGAAATGAAATTAGTGAGACCGAACGTCTATTTGTCTGTTAATCAATCACAAACTATATTTCTTTTCCTAAACAACAGAGCTATTACGAAGTATTTGTAAACATCACCAGTACTCTCAGTTTTCACTTCAGTACACCTTCTGCTCAAGACTTCTTTTATCAAAAAAAGGTTTTCGTGTTTTCTTCATGATGTATACCCGTTGTGTGTTTTCTAGAGAAAACCTTTGCATTTTTCCGAAGGTTGGAAAAATACGCTTCGTTGATTTTCGACATTCTGGACAACTTTACGCCCTTAGCTGCCCTAATTTTTGACATTCTAGACAACTTTACGCTCTTAGCTGCCCTAAAACACGGCCTCACTTAAAAACGGCCTGGTTCAATTAATTAGTATGCTTTTTCTGGCTGTTACAGAATTACACCGTGGGCACTGTACACCGTACAAATGTACACCGTACACTGCGGCCGTTACAGAATTACACCGTGCACACTTAAATTTTTTTGGGCATTTTTTGGGCACTTTTTCCGTTCACCGGACAAACGCGTTGCGGTCGCGTCGCGGCCCCCTTCGCGTTTTATTTTTACATCAAAAAAAGTTATTTTTACATTAAAAAACGCTTAGGCTTAGTAAAAGTTTACGATAAAGAGGCCGTACGGCTTAGCTAACGAGGCCGTACGGCTTAGCTAACGAAGCCGTACGACGCGAAAGGTCCAGAAGGGTTCTTTTACCAGTTCAGAGAGAAAAACATCGACTTAGCAGACGCTTTTTTTTTTGCACGGTGTAATTCTGTAACGGCCGCAGTGTACGGTGTACATTTGTACGGTGTACAGTGCCCACGGTGCCCACGGTGTAATTCTGTAACGGCCGTTGAGTGATGTGCGATTGAGTGCGAAATGTAAAAGGCCAGAGTCGAGGCCGTGTTTTAGTGAGTGATGTGCGATTGAGTGCGAAACGCAAAAGGCCAAAATTTCACAAGTTGAGAAATTTCCTCATGCGATCTCTTTCATAAGCCGTACGGCCTCGTTAGCATAACCTTTGCCTGAGCCTAAGCGTTTTTTGATGTGAAATTTTTTTTAATGTAAATAAGTCAGACGTATGACCCATTGAACCTTTGGTAGGGGGGGGAGTTAAACACAAAAAGTGCCTCCAATTTACTCAGTTAGACTGGATAAAACTGAAATATCGTGGCTAATTGTTCTATACAGCTTCGTTCCTAAACCGTACGGCCTGGTTAGCATACATTTATCTAAGCCTAAGCGAAAAAATCAGTGAAGAAAGTGAAAAGAATCAGTGAAAAGACCTGCCCCCCCCCCGAAGTAAAGTGCGGCCTCAAGGTAACAAAGTGCCTGACATTTTTAATTACTCGCTGTTTTCCGCAAAAAAAATTGAAATAAAATCTTTTTTTACTGAAAGGTAGGCGGGGTCAGCTTTCTTTCAGTTATTTCCCTTGACAAAACTCCGGAAAAAAGAAAACAATTGACTTGCGTTAAAAGCAATTGTTTTCTCATTACCATTACCATTGTTTTTTTTAGTTTTCAGGTTCCTGGTGATATAATAAGTTTTTTCCTCTTCCTATTAATCCTATGAGTATTGCAGTTTTTCCAAAACTATGTAGGTCAATCAAGCTTTCGTAAATAATTTTGAAAGAATCATAAAAATTTGAATAATCCTTTGATCAACCGAGAACAAAACACCGAAAGTAGCTGAATCTTTATTGCACAAGATCGTCGAGAAAGTGAATAATTTTTTGAAGGGAGTGTTTTCGGATGCGCTTTCCCTTTTTTCTTGAGCTCAAAGTTAAAGTTCAAAAATTTAACTAATAACATGTGATTTAACTTGAATCATTTAAGTGATACTCTACGAAACTTACTAATAAACGGCCACGTACTTCATTTCTTCGTATACAATCATAAACAGGTTGTGGTGAAATGATCAATATTCGTTCTTCCGTAGAGTTTATTAAATTGTTTTGTCAATTTCAGGGCAGCAGTCATGGCGAAGAAGTTCGATAGACTCTTGGGTACGTTTGTATATCTTTCTCGCTCTTTTTTATCGAAAAAGGAAATTCGCATTACTTTCTAAATTCGCTATTTAATTAGGATAATTTGTTTCTCAGTACCTTATGTCTGATTTTAAGTTTCTCGAAAAATTCTCTTTCAAGTAAGTTTAGAAAAACAATGAAAATAATTTCTTCAAAAAAAATGAATATAAAGGAATGTTCTGAAAGTTCATAATGTGATAGATAAAATTGTTGCACTTGTTGAATAACTCTTTTTTGAAGCGATATCTAAACAATTTTTCCTTACAACTTGTGTTGTGAAGATGCTGCAACTGACAACACACTCCTGGAGCCTCATTGGGACGCCATTCTAGAGTGTGTCGATATGATTCGTTCTGGAGAAATACAGTCAGTTCTTCCTCAGCAAGTAGTGATATTACCAGGGTGTTTCTCTCACCCGCACTGCGGGTGAAAAAAATCTATGCGCTCTTCAAAAATCCAGAAAAAACCTTACAATCTATGCACTCGGAAAATTTTTTTTTATATTCTTACCGGGGGAATTTCATGAGTCATTGCAAAAAAATTTCTAACTTTCGAAAAATTTATAAAATCGAAAAAATTTTGCGGGTAGCAAGAAACGTCCTGGATATTACCGTTCAGATCACCGCAATATATACTAGCAACCGAGAGCGATGAAGGAGCATACAAAAAAATTTATCGCAGAAAAAAGGTGCTTTAAACGTTTTCAAAGTTGACAGTTTCTTGATAGTGAAATAAATTGGAACATGGTTTTGTAGATCAAAAGGATGTCTGAAAGCTGCATTTATATCTCTATTAGCTTTATCGAGGCTCAAAATTGTCAAAATGATCTGCAATAGAGTGAATACACATACCTAGCTTTAGTTTACGGACTTTTGTATCACTAATGAAACTGTACCGAGTGAAATACACTTTTTGAGTGTTGAATGCACTTCATGAAGCCTAAAGATGGTCTATGTACATATGTATCAATTTTTCGACCAAGTGTTGTCTTCAATGTATAATTTCTCGCAGGGCGCGAGTCGCAATGGTTTCTGTGCTGAAGAAGATGACAAACGACAATCCTCACACGGCCCTGCACGCACTTCTTATGCTGGACGCCTGTGTCAAAAATTGTGGCGCTAAGGTTCGTCAATTCATCGAAATTTCAAGCAGGGGTTCAAATTCACAGTTAAAGGCTTTCAAGTCCAGTTCTCCGTATTCTGAAGTAAGAGCTTGTTTCATTTCGCGAACTAGACACACCTTTATTAGAGTTCAGAAGACGTGTAATGGTAACACGCGCTCCCGGTTTGAGTTGAGATGGTCTGGGTTCGATCCCGCCCGGTGGACTAGCTTTTTTCTGTGCGATAGTTCAATCATTTGTGTTCTCAACCAGGCGTCACTGCCTTTAAACTGTGTAACTTAGAATTTGAAGTTCAGAAGACCTGTTGCCTCGAGAACGTTAGTCAGGTAATTGTGAACGTATGTTTTCATGGCGTTTCTGAGAGACCAAATAGGGTTTTTCTTTCACTCACAGTCATAGGGGGTAAAAACCACGGGGTAAAAAAAATTTCTCGGCTTCGCGCCCAGGAAGGAAATTTTTTCTCACGTTTATGAGCTTTTATCCGATGCAGATTTATTTCCTCCTGTTTTAGTATGGTGTTTGTGGTGTTTGATAAAGTATGTAGCTGTGCATTTACCATTTCATTCAAAATGAAGAAGTTACGGTCAGAAACTCAATTGAGAAATAACTTCCAATAACAGTCCGCTGTCAACTTCGATTTGTTTCATTACTCGAATGTAAATTTTAGTAAATACAATAAGAAATCGAATTTGTACATGAAACCCCGCCCGGCCCCCCGCCCGGGAAAATTTTTTTTGACAGATTTAGGTGACCTATGCTCACAGTGCGGGTAAATCCTATCTGGTATCTAAAGAAGCAAGTGACTTGTTTGCTATCTTCCCATGAAATTGTTTATTTTTATTCCACGCACTCAATCTCCCCCATAGCTCATCTTTTTTTTCGATCCACACGCTTTTTCTGCTGTTGGTATGTTGTTGTTTGCCCATAGGTCATGTCGAGGGGAGTCCTTTGGGATAGTTTGGTGAGGATCATCATTTCCTCCGTCTACAGTCGGTGCGGTGCGACTGCTCTTTGAACGGCAATGCTCTTTGCGAGAACCATTTGTTAACCGGGGAAGGGCAAGAGAAGGCGAGCTGTAAGAAACCGTCAAAGGCGAGCTGTAAGAAACCATCGAAGGCGAGCTTTAAGAAGCCATCGAAGGCGAGCTGTAAGAAACCATCGAAGGCGAGCTGTAAGAAACCGTCAAAGGCGAGCTGTAAGAAACCATCGAAGGCGAGCTGTAAGAAACCATCGAAGGCGAGCTTTAAGAAGCCATCGAAGGCGAGCTGTAAGAAACCATCGAAGGCGAGCTGTAAGAAACCATCGAAGGCGAGCTGTAAGAAACCATCGAAGGCGAGCTGTAAGAAACCATCGAAGGCGAGCTGTAAGAAACCATCGAAGGTGAGCTTTAAGAAGCCATCGAAGGCGAGCTGTAAGAAACCATCGAAGGCGAGCTGTAAGAAACCGTCAAAGGCGAGCTGTAAGAAACCATCGAAGGCGAGCTGTAAGAAACCATCGAAGGCGAGCTCTTAGAAGCCATCGAAGGCGAGCTGTAAGAAACCATCGAAGGCGAGCTGTAAGAAACCGTCAAAGGCGAGCTGTAAGAAACCATCCAAGGCGAGCTGTAAGAAACCATCGAAGGCGAGCTTTAAGAAGCCATCGAAGGCGAGCTGTAAGAAACCATCGAAGGCGAGCTGTAAGAAACCGTCAAAGGCGAGCTGTAAGAAACCATCGAAGGCGAGCTGTAAGAAACCATCGAAGGCGAGCTTTAAGAAGCCATCGAAGGCGAGCTGTAAGAAACCATCGAAGGCGAGCTGTAAGAAACCATCGAAGGCGAGCTGTAAGAAACCATCGAAGGAGAGCTTTAAGAAGCCATCGAAGGCGAGCTGTAAGAAACCATCGAAGGCGAGCTTTAAGAAGCCATCGAAGGCGAGCTGTAAGAAACCATCGAAGGCGAGCTGTAAGAAACCATCGAAGGCGAGCTGTAAGAAACCATCGAAGGCGAGCTGTAAGAAACCATCGAAGGCGAGCTGTAAGAAACCATCGAAGGCGAGCTGTAAGAAACCATTGAAGGCGAGCTGTAAGAAACCATCGAAGGCGAGCTGTAAGAAACCATCGAAGGCGAGCTTTAAGAAGAAAATTAAGAAGCGTGCTACAACGATGTCCGCCTTCACGCGGTGCAGCACGACAGTCTACAGACTGCAAAGAACATCAACAACTTTCCCCGGAAGCATCACGCTCCGAAGAAACTACAAGAGAGCCTCTCTGTCTCTCTCTCTCATCTCCACTACACCTCCGTCTTCGTTCTTTTTTTTCGCCTGAGGGACAGTCCGATCCGGCTGGCCTGTCCCAACTACTTCTCCTATTGGCCGGAGACATCGAGAGCAACCCAGGACCAAGGATCTGGCTGTGCACTACATGCAAGAGAAAGGCGAATACTAACTGCATCCAGTGCTCCTACTGCTCAGAGTGGGTCCACACTAAATCGACATGCAGTGGCCTCTCCTCACTCAAAGAATACATCCAAGTCGAATACCGCTGCCCGTCATGCATAACATCAACGACTCCGCTGACGACCACGAACACCAGGCAAACTCTCTCCTCTGACCCCACGTCCAACAGCAGGAACCTCAAGATTTTGCAATACAACTGCAATGGCTTCTCTGGCAAAACGACGAAACTCCATGAACTCGTCACTCGTCTGAAAGTCGATCTATTTCTCATCCAAGAAACTAAGCTAACGAACCGTTCCAAATGTCCACAAATTCCTGGATACACTATCGTAAGAAAAGATCGTGAGAAGAACTCCGGAGGCGGTCTTATTACCGGAATCAGCGAATCGCTGTCCTACGCTGTAATGCCCTCTCCGACCGACACACATTTGGAATCTCTCACCGTCCGCATATTCGATGCCGATGGGAAGTCGCTCGATGTTACCAACATATACATACCACCGACGAGCTCTTGCACCACTGGTTACACGCCCGACCTCACTCCGTTCTTACACAATCGCGAGAAATCCATCATACTCGGTGATCTTAACGCTCATGATGCCGCATGGTTCTCCAAATCTTCAGACAGCAGAGGCTCTCACATCGCAGAAACGATCGATGCTTCAGAACACGCCGCAGTAAACCGTGACACGCCTACCAGAGTACCAGTCAATGGAAGACCATCTTCTCCAGACATCTCCATTTGTTCGCTGGACTTACTTTCTCAAGTCTCATGGAAAACAATACCATATGGAAGCTCCGACCATCTACCCATCGTAATCGTCCTTGAGGGTTCCAACTACATCCGTACACACAGGAAAGTCTCCTTCACCAACTTCGGAAAAGCGAACTGGAAAATCTTTGAACAGCTCGTCGAAGAAAAGTTATCCACGACACCTCTTCCCGACCCCTCCGCCGTCCAAGCTGAGCCCTTCTTCCGGAAGATCCTGTTATCTGCTGCCGCCAGCTCAATCCCACGCGGTCGCATCAAGAAACGTTGCCTAAACACCAGAAATCCGAGATTGGATGACCAAACGAGACGCTTTACGAGAATCAGACCCATCAAGCCAAAACATCAGCACCCTCAACATGAACATCAGACGAGCCACGGACAGAAACAAAAGGGACATCTGGAGAAACTTCATGGAGACCTTTGATCCCAAACTAGACAGCAAGAAACTGTGGAAAACGATCAAGATGTTGAATGATAAAGGACGTCCCCCACCAAACTGCGCCATCGACTTCGGGAAAGGACCCCTCACATCCTCCTTCGAAATCGCGAACCAGTTCAACAAACGCTTCACACGCCCAGTCGACTACAAAACAAAAAAGGAAAATCGGAAAACCATGAAGAAAGGGCATGAATTATTGGTCCACCATTTAAATAAAAGTGTCACCAAATAAAATAGTAACGTCCACCAAATAAAATAGCAACGTCCACCAAATAAAATAGTAACGTCCACCAAATGAAATAGTAACGTCCACCAAATAAAATAGTAACGTCCACCAAATAAAATAGTAACGTCCACCAAATAAAACACTAACGTCCACCAAATTTTTTTTTGTTGTGAAATTCACCACGGCATTTTTTTCTCACCTGACACCAACGTGTATGGTTTTTTCCACCAAATTAAAAGTCCACCAATTTTTTTTCGTGAAATTCACCACGGCATTTTTTCTCACCTGACACCAAAGGTTTTTTTCTCACCCTACACCACACCAAACTTTTTCTGCTCTCTCAGTGAGTTGTTTTTGATGGTTTTTTTTTTGTAGTGGAGGTAATTTTCGCGGGAGTAAAGTTTTTTATGAGTGTTTTTTGTTGTTGAATGTTTTCTTTAGGTCATTCTGTTGAATGTTTTGTTTCAGATTTAATTTAAAAATAGGTACTTCTGCAGTTTAAGTGGCAGCGCTCGTGGGCTTTAAACGTTTTGGTTTCGGAAAATTTCTTCATAGGATATCATTTTGAGCATCAGGGACTTTGGTTTTCAGAAAAAACAACAAAATTTCCAGAAAAAACTTCTTTTTTTTCTTTAGTGTGGTTTATATCTGTATAAAAATTTATAAATTTAT
>OZ057405.1:38349159-38488903 GCA_964056735.1 Allodiplogaster pararmata
GTGTGAGAGCACAAATCGGACTTTTGAGCTTGAACGAGTTTTCTTGTTTCAAAGCGTGTTTTCACCAAAAACATTTAAGATTTTTCGCAGATAATGCATTATGTAAATGTTCAGAAAAAATTCTCTATATTATACTCAGTGGAGAGATCTATGTTTTGAGTTGGAAGCAAAAAATTGAAGATTTAGTGAATATTCAACATTTGCGTTGACCAATAAAGGACTCAAAAAACCTGTGAGAATAAGTTATCCGATTAATGACATTAACGCACATGTAATACATCTAGTTGGCTACGGACGTGCCCAAAAATGAAGTTATAAGCTCTTCATTCAGCTTAGTTATCTTCAAAATAGTGTATGACACGATTTTCAACACCTATTTTTTTGAGAGACAAATTTCATCAACAGATCGTGAAAAATGAAGTTGACCATCGTTTTCTCCGTGCTTTTTTACCCCATATATGAAAGTTTCAAGTGATTCTGAAGTATGAAATTTCTATTGCATACTCATGGCCCGCTCTATCGCGTTCCGCGTCATATACTCGCATCTTAAAAGAGCGTACACTGCCACAAGGCGAGAACGAGCGCGACCAAGGTTCTCATTATTATATAGTCGACCCACTTGAGTTGGCTTGAATCCTCCCATTGCCATTTCTGTGTAGATAGGTGAAGCGTTCATTTTCATCAGCAGCAGACAGCGACGTCGATACTACAATCAACCTTTTTTATGACTCGATGTTTTTTATTAATGATTTTTTGTACATAATCTAGAAAATTTCACAATTTTTTTCTAATAAACATGTTATATATATATATGTGTATATATATATATATATATATATATATATATATATATATATATATATATATATATATATATATATATATATATATATATATATATATATGTATGTATGTATACTTTCTAACTTTCTTTATTATTGTGAGACGATTTGTTTAAAATTCAACTCGGCGACCTTCTTCTGTTCGCTTTTCTCACAGTATATCTTGATGCAGAGAAGCTAAACTTTTTCGTTACTGAGTAGATAACATCTTGATTTATATCTAATGGAATAGGCTGCGACTGCACGGAACAAATATAGTTCACCAGGAGGAATCGAACTGAGCCGTCTACATTCACCAGGAGGAATCGAACCCAGCCGTCTACATTCACCAGGTGGAAGCGAATCTAGCCGTATACATTCACCAGGAGAAATCGAACCCAGCTGTCTCCATTCACCAGGTGGAATCGAACCCAGCCGTCTACATTCACCAGGTGGAATCGAACCCAGCCGTCTACATTCACCAGGTGGAATCGAACCCAGCCGTCTACATTCAGCAGGTGGAATCGAACCCAGCCGTCTACATTCACCAGGTGGAATCGAACCCAGCCGTCTACATTCACCAGGTGGAATCGAACCCAGCCGTCTACATTCACCAGGTAGAATCGAATCCAGCCGTCTACATTCACCAGGTGGAATCGAACCCAGCCGTCTACATTCACCAGGTGGAATCGAACCCAGCCGTCTACATTCTGACCGAGAGTGAAGCGCATTACTACAAGAAATTATTAAGGACACAATTGTATATCAACTGAATCCATGAAGTAATTTCACAATCATGCCGTTTTTCATATCAATTGAATTATTTCGGTGGTAAAAATTTTAATTACCTTTGCCAAAGTATCAATTTTTTTGGATAGAGTAACTCAAGCTAGAAAAGCTATGTTCTCACTTTTGAAAGCTCCCTCTGTAAATTATCTATCTATTCTAGTAAAAATTTTCAAAATATATGTTATGTCGCACTTAGATTACGGTTCAATAATTTGGAATCTTTGTTACTCAAAAGATATCATGTCAGGAGAAAATTCTCACACGCATAGCACATTGTCGTTGTTTTTTGAACATGGGGGGCTCGCCATTTCTACTATCTCACGAAACAAGGCTGAATTACCTGGATCTGACAAACCTAGTGTAAAGGTGACAACAAACCGATCCTATCATTGGTTGTTATGCATGATATGATTTTCATCAATAAAAAACGTATATCTTAATATCGTTGTTGTACTAGAACTGACTCTAAAGGCATTCAAGTTGAGAAAACTCACAATACTGCTAGGCTCAATTTATTTACCATAAGAGTCTTTTGACAGTTCAAAAAATTTCCTATTCGTCTGTTACAAGAAAAAAACATTAAAAAGCTTTCATAAACTGCTTTCTGAAAATGTCATGTCGTCATTTTTAAACCTATCGACGTTTCCTGACCAATTTTACGTTTTTTTCTGGTTGTGAAAGTTGTGTATACTTTTTCATTTCTTTGCTCGTATTGTCTTGATGTTTTTCTATATGCACATTCTAGAATGCAGATAGAATAAATATGAGAATGGCAGTAATTAAATGGCTCAACATTTATGGAATAGACTCTCTTTTCGCTACCCAAGAACTTGCTCATAATGCTGTCTCCTCTACAGCTACACGTAGATATCTCATGCAAAAAAAAGTTTCAAGGCGGTAAAGAGAACAAAAAAAAATCAAACGTTGGAATGTCGTTTGCACTCATGCTTGAGTTGATTGGAGAGTTTCCTGCGAGAAGGCACGCGTCCACTGAAGTGACCGTAAACCGTCTGCAGTGTCAGGTGACACAGCCCGCAGCTCTCTGTCGGCGTCAGGCTGACGACGGGCTTCTTGAGCAAAAACTTAGATTATGTTGTTGACAGCCTGTAGTTTTTAGCGTTCAATCTCTTTTCAGGGCAGGGTACGCACTCCACTGGTTCCAGATAATACAATACTTGACCAGGTAGGACCCGTGAACGTTTCCTGATTCACAGCTGTTGAGAAGGGGGAAAATTCAAATGTGCTGCCGACTTTTTTAATAGCCTCGTTTAAGTGGTTTTGTCAGCGCGGGATAGAACATGAACATTGACAACATTTAAACGTATCTCCACCGTGCAAATTCTGGACTGGTTTTATTAGAAGCCTCAAAGTTCTATAAATTAGTTCTGAAAAATTATTTTTTAAGAGCAATAGAAATCAAGGGTCAATTGAAGCTCTGGTACGCCTTTTCAAGGCAGTGAAGCCAGATTAAGGCGATAAAGTAGCTGGTTTTGGATGCGGAATAGAACTCAGCCGTCAATCCGCTTACCGAGGTGTAATAATAGACTTTTGTGACATGACATCTTCCCAGCTCAACCACATAACATAAGTCCGGTGCGATCGTGAGAAAAGATAACTCACGAGATGTACGAGTAGAGTTACCCATGCCAATAATACTGGGCCTTGCATCAACCAGTACAAAAGAGGGAATTCTGCAACATCATGATGAGTCCCTCATAACTGAAGCGATTCGATTCAATGAGTACGCGGCTCATAACCATGATCAAGGCATGAAAAAAACGATCGACTTTGCATTGGATCCCTTAATATTCTTTTAACGTAGAAGTTAGGGATCTCTGCGAATTTATACAAAAGGTCTTCCATACAAACATCTTCCATACCATCATCGACAAATCAATATATTTCTTTACACACAGTGTTTCTCTAGTCCGCACTGCAGAAATCTATGCACATGCTACCCAAAAAAGCTTGTAATACTAATTATATGTATGTTTCTCAAGCACCTTTTACTTTTCATCACACGCTTTTAATCTCTTGTCAAAGCCTGCCATTACTTCATATTTAGTGTTCTCAATCTACGCGCCCTTTTCGTTCCTTCATATTTAGTGTTCTCGATCTACGCGCCCTTTTCGTTCCTTCATATTTAGTGTTCTCAATCTACGCAACCTTTTCGTGCAGGTTGAAATAAACGGCCTGCCCCTCCGTTTTATTATCGGAGATTCTGTAGCATTCCCGTTCATGTGAAAAATTTTTTTGAAGATCTTGAAAAAGAGAAGGTTTGTACAATAAGCACGACGATAATCTCCGGGCTCTTATCAATGTCCTCATGCAGACGCGGTTTTTAGTGTGAGAAGACAAGCGGACAGACAGTAAAGAAACTGATAATCATAAGCATGTGACATAAGTTACACAAGGAAACCTTCTTCAAACCCCTAGTTGCCTTCTTTGAAAACTTCCTTCGCTCAAAAAATATAAAAAAATTCTAGTTTATTTTATCATTTTCACAAAAATAATTGAGTCTATCCCTAAGTGTCATTATACCCATGTCAACGAGCGGATTTCCCAGAAAGTTTTCTTTTAGACAAATGGATGCTGGAAACTACTCATGAAGAAGCCGATTCGATTCAAAAAGGCCAATAGACTCGGAAAGTTTGACTCAGAAAGTCACAATCTAAATTATCCAAAACTCCAGTTGAGGAAGACTGAAGTTAATTGATCGTATGATTACAAAGAGGTCAGGCGCACTGGAAGATCTCCTTTGAAGTTGGAATCTGGAGAAGCAAAGAGACATTCTGAGGATCTGATGATAGGAGAATGTTTGCAGATTGGAGAAAGGTAGAAAAGAGAGTTAGTGAAAGAGAAGAAAATAGAAAAGTTACTTAATAATGAAGAGACTGAAATGAGAGAGAGAAAAGGCAGAGAAAGAAATAGAAAAGGAAGGAGAGAGATAGAGAAAGAGTTTGAGGGAGATATATAATAACAGAAAAAGAGGGAGTGAGAGAGAGAAAAAAGAGATATAGTGAGTAGGAGAGAGAATGAGAAGACAGAGAAATAAATAATAGAGAGAGGGAGGGGGGAGGAGAATTTATCTTTATAGCGAATACGTAATCACGAAGTATAAAAAGGATTGATGAGCGAGTCGATAGTTTACGAAAAGAATGTGGTTCACAAATAGGCATTTCGGTTACTTTTGAGAGACTTTTTATATGGAGATGTATTTCAAGATAAAGCGGACCCTGCCATCGCGGGACAACGCTAGGAAGAAGAAGAAGATGTATTTCAAGATATGCGATATCTTCACACAAAAAGCGCAAAATTTTCACTTCGTATGACATCGACATAACAGTTCCTCGAGGGAAAGCTATAAACAACCCTCACTTACAAAAGAGAGGCTTTCAATCGACAGTCATGCTAGCAGAACCACTTTGAGCTCCAGTGCTGGCTTTCGGATCCAGGTCACGCTTGCGGAAGATGCAGTGCAATTTCGAATTGAGCATTGATGAATCGACACATCCGAAGGTGAAAGTAAGAGGTTTATTGAATAACTTAAGCAAAATGCATTGTCGGGGCTTTGAAAGTCATTCAAAAATACAAAAAACTACAATTTTAGTCAACTTTCTCGTACACTGATTTCCACAATTACGAAAAGGCTTTTGAAAATATTAATTTTATCTCGCTCTGTTTTATTACCCGAAATAGACCATTGCGGCCTTTAGCAGAACTTGTAAAACATGAGGTTGAATGTCTTCCTTGTAATTGTATGCGACAACAGGCATACTTCTGGCAAACACAGTAAATTGAATTATAGGTTTTCTTACATCCGCTGCTGCAATCTTTCTTACATCCACTGCTGCAATCTTTCTTTCATCCGCTGCTGCAATCTTTCTCACATCCGCTGCTGCAATCTTCAAGCTTTCACCGTGAAATCTGTTTGTTAGGACACGGACTGATCGCGATTCATTTCCCATGAAACTGGGATAGAGCGTTTAAATTATAATTGAATGCAGCAATGGAATCGGAACTTATAAAATGACGCTTTCGTTATTTTTAAAATAAGGATGTTAGAAAACATACGCTTACTCGGGATATTTTCGTAACTCACAGCTATGTCACGAGCAAGTTATTTATCACTCCTATTAGTGACCGATAGTCGAAATGAAAGCCGTTGGGTTATGTGTCACAACTGAGTTTGATGCCATCAAAGCGAAACAAACCTTCTTTTTTTTGAAATCATTATTCTCTGATTTCCTCAGATTGATCGATAAACGATTAATATATCTAATCGTCGCCTTAAATAATATCAGAAGATATTTTTCCTGTATTTTCTTTTCTAGCGAAGATCGCGGTTCTCTTTTCTTTTCTTTCAATTTACTTCAACCCCAACTTCTTTTCCTGAATTTCTCCCAAGTTACGCCTTCATAACTGAAAAATCTCCCTTATGAAAACCATCATTCACCAAGATCATTCACATACTCTTCGGTGGTACTGCGGACATGATTATAGTGAACATTGTGTTTCTCAAGTTCGAAACACTCCCCTCTTCGAACTGAACCATCTAAATTAAGAGGGGTAAGAAATGTTGCTAATGCAAGCAGGATTGTTACTCCCCCAGATCTGATTAACACGCTATCAAAGACCCAATGAAGAGCCACTGGTACTACCAGATTAGCTTCTACCAGATTAGTATCTGATCTTATTCAAGCTCGTACGCTACACGAGTAAGATCATCAGTTAAATGGTAAAGTGCTCGCTACCGGTAAGAAAGAGACGGCATGGCTCGAACTTATTCAAAAACTTCCTGTTTTACGTACGGAACTACATACAAAATCTACCAGACTTGACTTCCTTGTATATCTTTCCTTTAGACATCTGCCTCGCTGTTGGAAGGAATATTTCCTGAGAGATTTGTTCGTGAGGAATTTTCGGATGACTGAATGAAAACGAAAACTTATCACAACTCGGAAGCTATATACCAGAACTTCATCCTTTTTTACGCACATTGTATCAATTGTAGCCTGTTTTGCTTAAAGCATATAAGAGAATTAGCTTTATCATTCGTAACAATGTATTCGGACGGAAATGAATTGATTGCAACTTTTCTGTGTGGTAACGCGTAAATGGTCCATGTTTGTACATGAACAATCAAACATGGGGAACATAGGGTAGAAGATGACAGAAGCAAAGAGTCTACAAAACTACTTCGGTTATCATACCCCATCATCTATTCGTTCGGTCACTACATACAGAGGGATCCTCCAAGTAGAAGGCTGTTCCTCGGATACGAAGCTACTCTTAGATAGGAATGGGGTTTTGAAAGTGTATAATATGTAAAGAATAAAATTTCTGAAAGATTATGTAGAGAAATGAAGGGCGTGAAAGAGCTTGTAGTGATACACAAAAACATTGGACACGATAAATAAAGCTGAGAAGGTTGGGACCAACACCGCTCACATTTTGTTCTAGCGTTATCTATGCTCACACATCTTGGTGAATTCTACACGAAAACTGTTTGAGAAAGAAGCTATGAGCACGAAAGAGAGGGGAGGGAATGAGAAGAGGAAGAGGAAGCATACAACAGAGGAACTTAGGAAAAGGAAAGATCGTGGAAGGAAGAGAGGCTGAGGAATAAAGCAATATGAAGAGATATAGAGAGAGAAATAGAGAGAGAATTAGTAAAAAGTAAGAGGAAAAAACACCTCACTGTACATCATTGCAACGGAGAAAAGAGTGGAGAAAAGCTGAAAACGGATCAACTAATTTTTCCTCGTTATGGTTTTAATTGAAAATACATATCGAAAATTCGAAAAAGGTAATGTTAGGGATCACATTTGTTTGTACCTACACATATATGCGACGGAAGTGGAAAAAGACGCACTAAAGCTTCGAACGTTTGCCAAATGGAGCGGCAGTTCAATTAGACATCAATGAATTACGGTTAAAAAAATTTAAAAAAATCATCAACTTCATTCGTACTATCATGATAATCATAAAATTCATAAGCTCCAAGTCATTCTAGAAAGAGCATAAAACAATCGGAGGATGTTGATAAGGACTAGGTTGATAAGAAATGGGCTTTTTTCCAATCCATGCATCCGAGTAGAATAATTTATGTGAATACTGTAAAATTTGTTTGAGAGACTAATGAAGAAACTTCATATTGAAAAAGTATAGGAAGCTTGGGAACAAGGCAACAGTGGAACACAGACTGAAGAAACATGATTCACCGGGATAAGCTAACAATCCATTACATCTTTTCTATACTAAAAGCTTCTTTATATCTGTTCCATGTTGTCCCACGCGGGACGACGTCGGGCGGAATCGGGTTCACCCTATACTATAAGCGCTCCTCTCATAACATCAAACAAGGCTATCGACACTGGTAGATTCTACGCTATAACTAATTGGGAAGTTACCGGGTAATGGCAGGTTGTGAATCGGGTACGGATTGGAGTAAGTGAGAAAATGAAACGGTTTCAAAGGAACTAATCTGCTGTCTACGCTCAGTTTGACGTTCTCATAGAGAGAAACATTGCTCTAGGAGTAGAGAGATGCTCTACTCTCCCCAAGTTTACCAACTAGCGATTCATATCGAAGTGTTCAGTAATAGTAATGGAAATTAGTGAGTATATTGCCGAATTACAGTCATCATCGTCTCTATTTTGCATTCCTGATGAAAACTCAGGTTGTAAAAAGGCATTTCCGTGTTGGAGGTTGAAAAGGCTACGAAAAAGAGCAGCTCAATGAAATGGGGAAAGGTATTCAAGAAGCAAAAAAAGAATGTATAAACAAAAAATCTTCGACTTACATTTGTTTTCAACATTCAACAGCATGCAACATTTTAATAAATGAGAGAAAGACTTTTTTCTTGAGAGATAGCTCGGGAACATTATATGATCATGAGAAAGTGAATCTACTAAAAAAATCTACTTCGCACTAGGGAGCTATATTGAATATACTATGTACAAAATGAAATTGAAATTTAACGAATTTTCTGTCGCCTCGGTTAAAAAAATATTTTCAAGGTGTTGAATTAGGTTTAAACAAGTTGAATGACTATCACAATAAATATATGTTTTGTTCGATTCAGTTCAAAATTTACGCGGTTTCCGATAAGATTGATCAACTATGAAATAAGCAAAATGAAGTTTAAACCTTTTCTACGAAATTTTGAATTCAGAAGCCAGGGATCAAGACAAACTTAAGCGAAAGGTAGCTAACAGTCTATGTGGTCCATACGCACTATCACATGGTTAATCAATGAAGAAGGAGACTTGATAAGAGGCTTAAAAAGGCTTCACTTATTCTCTAGAATGGTGGAGAGGTTCACCGAGGAAGGCACGGTATCGGAAGCCGTTGTTGATGAAGAGGAAGAAGACGACTGGAACACGTTCATCACGTCCATTTTGAGAACGAATGGTATGACGGTCTCGATTGAAAGTGAACCGATGAGGCCGGAGAAGAAGAGTTCCACGAGAATCGGCGCTCGCAGCCATCTGCGTAAAAATCATTTTGTTTGTTAATTATTGCACTAATTTTGATGTGACAAAAAAATTTCTGGAAAAATGACAGCAAGTAAAGCAATAATTTTCAGCACTCAACTCGTTGCAAAAAATAGCATAAAAACCTAATTTCCACATTTTTACTTAAGTTTTGACCACAAAAAAACTTTTTAAAAAAATCTATAAAAAGCAAATTAAATAGTAAATTGTAAGAAGATCCGTTATGAGTAAAAAACCATAAAAAAGGTTTTAGTTTCGAAATTGTTGAGATAAAATACTTATAAGAGATATTCAGAGATAAAAAACTTATTATGAATAACTTATTATTAAAAACTTTCTTCAAAATTTGCCCATTCGTGTTTGTGTGTGTGTGTGTATGTGTGTGATTCAGTGCGAAACTGATCAAATTACGCTCGAGTTTTTTCTAACCGATAACTTGAGCTATAGTCTTCGGGAAGTGCTGTATGATATGAAAGCGTATTATTTCATCATCAAGTGCATAATTGCACTCAGACGCCAATTATAAATGTCTAGACGGATGCGATTAGAACTTTAGCACATTTCTTGAATAACGCATCATTTTACTTGTGCACTCTCATGCGAGCGACGCTCTTCGGATTATTCTCAGTTACACGTAAGATTATCATTAACTTGAGTATGTTCACGAAAACATCTTAAATAATTTTTGAAGAATGACTCTTATTAACAGCAATCGCATGTTTGAGAACTCATTTAAAAAAAACTAACTAACAAAACTTAAAAACTAACAAACAAAACCTAAAGAACTCATAAACGATAAAGAATTTAAAAGAGGTCTGGAACATTTTTTCCAAAAAAATTGTTTGGGCTTATGAGTTACTCCTTTCCTTCTATAACTGAATGGAGCGCAAAGCAGAGAACAATCATACCGATAACCAAAAACATTGCTTGTTTACAGTTATCACTGACAATATTTCAGAAGCTGGACAGAAAGTAACTTGTAATTAGGGGGACTTTTGCCGTTTAGGCCCCCCCCCCTCCTAGAGGTTCCATGGGTCAGTTTTTGGGTCAGTCATTGGGTCATTTTCTTGATACGGTCTTGTAAGCCGTACGGCCTCCTTAGCGTGAACTTTTACTAAGCATAAGCTTTTTTTAATGTAAAAATAATTATATAATGTAAAAATAACTTTTTTGAAAATGTAAATGAGTCAGAAGTGTGACCCATGGAACCTCTGGGAGGGAGCCCTAAACGGCAAAAGTGCCTAATTAAGAAACTCGGACAGAGAATAAGCAATACTTAAACGCGTTGCACAAAAAAAAACTTGCTAGACCGGTTTCCATGGCTCCGAAGTGTTAGCGAAGCGAGAACGTCGTTAGAACGAGCGAGAAAAAAACGAAGCAACCAATTAAGAAAGACGAGTGAGATAAGAATGAGATGTGCAGTCTTTTTCGACTCTGAGAGAGTAATCAATTGGGTTCATGAACCATGATCTTGGTGTCGGAACTCCGAACTTCGAACGATGCTTTGATTTGTGCAATAGTTCATTTCATTTTAGAAATAAGTTCCGTTAAGTCCCAACGCACCTCAGAGTAGGCAGTAGCTGCAGAAGACGCGAGAAGCGTTCCACAGCATGCGGGACGGATGCCGTGGATACTGCGTCATTGTCTTCGACTGATGAGTCCTCTCCGTGAGTCCAGGAGGATGTCAGGTGCTCGTAAAGCTCTTGGCAAGCGAGAACGTTTGCCGCCCGTGCATCCGTCGTTGGCGTCAGCGAGGGAATGTCTGAAGAGAGTTACTGTGAAGCATACAGTTTATTGCGTCCTTTTCTGATTTCTCTGAGACAGAGACCCGCTAATGACAAGATAACTGGTTTATAACTGGTTTATATAGCAAAAAAAATTGCATGGTTGCCTTCTTGTGAGATTAAAGCACAGTCCCGCCCAAAGTTGAAACAGAAGGGCACTGAAAAAAGGTCTGACATAAATATTAAATTGTTACAAATCTGAATTGAATTGAATTGAATTGTTTTATCACACAATGTATGATAGAGTATAATAGGGGTTTTGAGAAGATGAAATCTTATGAGGAGGGAGGGTTGCAGAGGCTTCAGGCGACAATATAAGATGGTTTTTTTTAAAATACTGAGGTCTGTTGGACGTCGTTATAAAGCGGCCATTCGAGTAGGATGAAGAAGGAAAACATTACGGCAGGGTTTATTTATCGACGTTACATTGCAGCCGTTGCGGAGGAAAGAGAAGAGCAAAAATGTTCACGTGATTGTATTAAACACAAGCCTTCTTTCCAGGAAATATAATAAATATTGAGTCAGGATTCGATGAATCTGTCCGAGAAACTGCCAATGGTACCATTATGACTTTTATCACCATTTTATCAACTAAGTTGTTATAATGATAGAAATAGTAATAACAATCGCTCCTAATCAGGAAAAAACATTGGGTTTGATTTTTCACTTTTTACTATACAATGGAACATACAATGGAATGATCTTCCGTTTTACCGATTTCACTGCCTTAAAATGATGTACTTGAAATTTTTTTGAGTTTTTATCCTAACTTCGGTCTCCAAATAGGTTTTTTCATTTCTAGTGACTGCGTTGTGCTGATGGAGAGAACACTTGTTACTAATTAGTAAGATTAATATAATATATTTTTTGCTATCAAAGATCGCAACCAAAAAAGAAGTTTTGAATGAAAGAAAACCCTCAGAAGTGTTATGTAGGATAATTTAGATACAATAAAGATGAAAAGCTGTTCCAGAATGTTGACTAGAGTCTTAACTAACCATTCGCTGTGAAAGAGATGAGTTTGAGGTAGGCGAACTCGAGAGCGGTCAGCTTGACGGCCTCAAAGCGACTCGTCAGTTCGAGGAGCGCCAGTATTTGCTCGTGCACGGACTCGTACTTGTCTTGTTTCAATTGGCCTGCAAGAATGATTCCCATGTCTCGTTCTTGTTTGATTTCATAACCTTCAAGATGTTACGCATAATGCACGGATATTAATTCTTCAAAGCATAAGTAATTATTTAAACGCAGTTTTGTTAGATTTCTGTTCTGTACACTGCGCACATTAAACAAACACAATTTGCGTCAAAAGTTCAGGTGGAAGACTTTGTCATTTTGTATCATTTTGTTTTGCTGTAGCGGTCGTTCAGTTTTCTGCTCGTATCTCAGTCATAACGTCTCGAACATACCATATAAATTTCAGAACGATAATTTTTTTCTCTTTCCCGTAATGGTCTCTAATCTTGACTAAGGCTTTATCCTACGATCAAGCCAGTCCGGCCACACTCAGGAATATATCGCTAAAATCACTTGTCTCTCCCGCAGAACCATTGAGAACACTATAGGTATTTTTCTTGAGACTGGTACGACGAAAGACCTTCTCAGGAGCGGCAGATCAGCGACCGCGACCGCATCAACATCCATCAACGTGAGAAGCATCCGATACAAAATTCGTTATAACCCAAAACGGAGTTTCAGAAAAGTCTCGAATGAGCTAGTTCTGCTCAGAGGAATCTAAAATCCCGCATCGGACTTCGCCCCATCAACCTGCAGAAGACTCGAGCATTGACGGACCAGATGAAGGCAACCCGTCTTCAGAGATTTCGTGAACTGATTAGGCGGTTCAAACAAGTGAACACTTCGGATATTCTGTTCACCGATGAGAAGTTCTTCACTATTGAGCAGTATTTAAACTACCAAAACAATTTAATTCGGTCTGTTTCGGTCAACGAGGCCAATAAGAGTGGCCGCTACGTCTCGAGAAAAGGCCATCGCGCTTCTGTCATGATGTAGGCCGGGGTGACCGCGACCGGCTAGACTCAAATCGTTTTCGTCGAGCAGGGAGTCGAAGTGAATTACCATAACTACCTGAATGACATTACCGTGAAGTGAGTACTATCCTGGAGCCAGTCACACTTTGCGGGACGCAACTGGACGTTCCAGCAGGACTCTGCACGCGCGCACAAGGCTTAAGTGGTGCAAGACTGATGCAAGACCAATTTTCCATCGATAATAACCTCCGACGAATGGCCTCCGTACCCGCCTGATTGGAATCCTCTGGACTTTTCTGTGTGGTTGGTCTTTGAGAAAAATGCCTGCGCTTCTTCCCACAAGAACTTGTAAAGTCTGAAGCGCGCACTTTAAAAGGCGTGGGAGGATCTTGATGTCGCATACCTGTCCAACACGGTGAAAGGCTTCCACAAGCGACTCCGTGCCTGTGTCAAGGAGAAAGGAGGACTTTTTGTTAAATTGTAAAGTGCGCTACTATTGCAAACTATCTGAATAAACTTTGATGAAGTTTTTGTTTTGCTCAAAATACTGTCCACCTAAACTTTTGGGGCACACATCGACTTAAGAAGCCTTATTCAAGCTACTGCGTATTGAATTGTTACCAGAGTAGTTGGGACTTCTGGAATAACTGCTCAATCATGTTATAGGTAATGTAGAAAAGGCTTCATTCAATAAACACGCTAGGTTGCATATAATGGACTATACCGTTGGAATATATCCATGCTAATGATGACCTTTCTTCTTTAACATCAAAATATTAATGGTCCTGAGAACAATAACTTACATATCCCTATGATTGATAATAAAATGTTTAATCGAATAGATGAACAAAATACCCATGCGGCTGCAAGCTGCTAGATGGGTGTTGATAGCCTGGAGCATCCGGGGAAGACCGATGCTTGCTGAAGACTGCATCAGGCCCAGCACGAACAGGTCGCACCACTTGATCTTCATAGAAGACTCCACAGTGAAGGTCCTAGATTTTCGCAAAACTGATTTTTTTTAAATCTGTAAGGAGAAGTACATTATATAGACAAAGGAGTTTCCAAATACACAATTTGAAGGCAAGAATGCGAGGCTAACTAAGACAACAAAAAATTAAGTTTTGCTCATACCCACAGAACTAGCAACGCATTTTTTCAAAACTTTTCAACGGCATTTTACATGAGAGAATCGAGATGGGTGAGTGAACCTATCTGTCGTACTATTGCACCTCCAAAGAACAAGACAAAAAACAACCGATGAAATTGAGAGAAAAACTGCGAGTTTGAGTGAAAAATTGTTTCTTTGATTGAATGAATTAAAAAAGTTTTTTAAATATGTATGTAGATACTAACTTGAGGCCAGCGTGTTTGACATTTTTCATCCAATGGACGGAGAGGAAGAGAAGGCGACTCGCCGTCTCGCAGATATACGGCATCGTGAGCTCAGTCGACGAAGTCGGAATTGGCAGCTCGAAGCGAGAACGCTGCAAATCAGATCTGGTTTATCAAGCTAAAACTCGTGTTTCTCTAGCAAGATTCCTTTTTTTTGTAGAAAAGCTGAATTCGCAATCTAAAAAACCCTTAAAAATTTCAAACTTTAAAGTGTTTCTGGGCCTGTTCTTCGATTGACGAATTTTATTGTAGAACACCAGTTTCATCTCAATTTAAAATTAGAAAAATCATTCCTTACCATGACAGCTATCTATTAAAATTTATTCAAGCACTAAGCTATAAGTTGATTGGATTAAATGCAGTACATAGAGTATTCGAACCTCGGCATTGAAGATGGGTCCCTCCTCGGAGAGAGACGAGGCCGCGCCCGAAGACGAGGGAGACTCCGACGGCGCCAGACCAACGACAGTGTTTACATCGATGCCTGACTCGTCCTCACCGATTGACTCCTGTAATTTATGAACAACTCCATCAAACAATTTAACATTTATATAAAATGCATTGTTGATGTCTTGACAATGGGAGTTGGGCAGAAGAAGCTACTTTTTAAAAGATTTATGATGAAAAATAAGAAATGAAGAAGAAGAGAAAAGGTGGGGGGGAAATTTGAAGCGCTTGCCAGAAATTAACAAAAAAAGAGGAATAAGTTAGTAAGATAAGGCAAATGGTTTTTGTAAGAAAATTTAAAAAAGAAAAACATACCCTCTTCATTGAAAAAGCACTTGTCTGGTCAGGCGAGACACTTCCTGGTCTAGCAAGTGCTGACATCGGTGACGAGGCAGATCTCGCATCGAAGCAGCTTCCTTCCTCACCGAGTCGCACGCCGTTCGGCTCAGTTTTTGCAATCGTGAGCAGTCCATTCATGAATGGATTTGACGATGGCTTAATAAGAAGAATAGTCATAAAAAATAAGATAAATTCATAGTCACAGAAAATTTATTAACCTAATTTATTAACCTAATTTATTAACCTAATAGCCCCTAATTTATTAACCTAATAGCTTACAGAACTTTCTTATTGAAATAACAGGACAGATTTTATTGCAGGAATTTTTTTGTTGCAAAAGTCTTCGTATAAATTGTTATCGCATCTTTTTTTCAAACCAGGACAGTCTCACTACTAAGTCGGCAGCATCTTTTATAATCCTTCCTTGAACTCATAGATGTGAATCGAAGTTAGAAATTTTGAATTTTTTTTGTTATAAAATTTATAAGCTTCGATGTTTGAGAAACTCTTGTTAATGAGCTCTTCCAAGCCAAAACTAGTTCAATGTTGCATTTCAATGTTTCTTAAACTTATCACTGAATAAGGATTATCCTTCTAGATGATCCAAGCAATAGAAGCGTTTCTTCGATATGTATTTGTTTATAGGATTTGGAAAATCCCTTGCTTTAGTTTTAAGTATAATTTTGCTTTTTTTTCTTGTGTGTAAAAACTTCAACATTTTTTCACGATATTCCATCGGCTTTAATAAATTTTTTTGGCTTTTCCTGTCTTTCTCTCTAATATTTCTGGCTGCTGTGCAGCTGACACTTATCTTTTTTCTGCTTCACTTTGTCATACAAATATAGTCCTTGTCTACCCTTGTTTTTCCTAACTTATATTTTCACATGCTTCTAATTCCTTTTCTTCCATCTGGTATATCTTCCACTCTCATTCTCTCTTTCTCTTCCTCTCTCTCTCTTTCTTTCTCTTTTCTCTCTTTTTCTTTTTTCTATCTCGAGTTTCTCCTATGAGATCAGGAATCCTCTTACTCCAAAAACCAGTCTTATGTAATACTCGCGTTCTCTAAACGCCCGCCTGTCACACCATTCCATTGCTGCCCGTGAAGAGTGACCAGAAAACAAGTCCTACTCTCTTTTTTTCCTCAGAGCGTTACTATGCGTCTACCTCTTTTTCATTTTTCTCAATCTTTTTACCATTTCTTTTTTTCTGGTTTTTTCCCAGTGTTTTGCCCTCTATCCTTTCCCTTTCCATTTTCTCTCCTCGTCACTTTCTGTTTCCCGGTTTTCTCTAGCCTTTTTCTTTATCTGGCTTCATACACCAGCTTTTAATTGTGTTGGTTTTCTTCTTCTATTTTCCCTTTCTCTATTTCTCTCTTAATTTCTAGAACTCTCCAACGTCTAAAGGCTCTTTTTTGCGTGCTACCTGTTTTCCCTTTTCGGTATCCTAACCCTCTAAATCTCAATTTCCCCATCCTATTTCGTCTTCCTCTTCTCATCGCGTAATATGTATCTGGTTCTAATGAAAGTTACGCTGACCAAAACCATTCTCGTTCATCCATCACATTTTTTTGTGTGGTGTGCATGTAAATAGCTGATCATCCGCATCTATTCCAGTCCTTCTCCCATTCAATCAACTTCTCCCGGCCATTATGTCTCTTTGCAACTCTCAACATCTGGAAATTCTCTTCTCTCTACCTTTATATCTTTTCTTTTGTATATGTCTCTCTACCTTTTTGCTCTGTCTGTATTCTCTCTCCTTCTCTCTTGCTCATAACTTCACTCTCCCTTTCTCCTCTATCTATCTTGATGTAAACCCCCTTCCCTTCTCCCGCTCGAACACAGTAACAGCAATGTAGCTTGATGCGATAGTGAACCAGTTTTCTTAACCTGTAACGTAAACGACATGAAACCTTCGAATTTTTCGATGGGTTTCTGTTAAATTTATGGACGATTAACAGGGTCTTCTCCTAATTTTGGTGTGCGTCTTACGGTATGATGTGGGCGAAGAGCCGTAGGAGCTGGCGTAGAAGAGGATACCATCGTAGGCGGAGCATCTCCACTGCCCTGATGAACTGGACGTCGCTCCGCTTGAACTGCTGAAGAACGGAAGTAATGCATTTTTAAGACAGTCCTAAAGATTGCGCCTCATCGAACTAATATATCAAGTTCAGCTTTGAAAACTTTTACAATAGAAAAATATGACTTTTGAATATAATATGTGTTCAATCTTATAGTCATAAGCACAATGACTTCAAAAAACCTAATGTTGAAATTTACAAACGGGAACTCCAAAATTAGAGAGGAGATTGTTGAGCAAACTTAACATGGGTTAGTTTTAAGTGGTATAACTCTTGACACAGGCCGAGGTCAATGCTGAAGAGCAGTATACTGAAGAAATGAGGTATATAATTTACATTTCTTTTGCATTGCCGCGAATAAATCGAACCGCGACTCAAGAGCTGCCAGACAGAGAGTCTAATGCTCTTCCAATGAAGGCAGTCGCGGGATCGCGTCTTTTTCAAGGGGAATAGCTCAGTTTTTTTTCGTCTCCGAGACAAACATAAGAAAAGCGTCAGCGAAAACTGGATTCAACTGTAGCAGATTCAAACAGAGACTTCACTTGGGCGGTTCATTATGAACATAATATCAAGGAACCAATCCGAATCTTTATATAATCGCAAAAAGACTGTCATTGAGATGTCATTGGCAAACAGACTGACATTCACTTCGCATGCCCATCGTGAGACATTTCCGTAACCGGCAGAACTGGCATCGATTGCGGTGGAATTTAGTGACCGGGCATTCTTTGCTTCCTCGACAAACATATCCGATCTGAATTTTAGCAAACTGTGTTGTAGTTGAGCAAAATTAACTAAGGAAAAAACAAGGAAACATTTCATTTCTGTAAGTTTATGGGAGTAGATCGTCAAAAAGACCATATGGGAGTCACTTACAGAGAAAACCATTTCAGAGATGTTGTTTGACATTTTACTTGTTTTTATGAGAGTTATGTATCGAAATGTTTTTGAGCGCTCTGGCTGCTGGCGAAAAACTTGAGAAAAGTAATTGATCGGGACGGGGGGCGGTAGATACCTTGCATACCTGTTTCCGTATGCTTCGCTTGAAGAAGCCTTTGCAGCCTTCGCAAGAGACGGCACCGTAATGGCGACCACTCGCCTTGTCGCCGCACACGACACACAAGTCAGAACAGCCATCCAGCATGGTCGCCGCTGCGCCTTGAGTGTTTGCGGCCTGGCCCGGACCAGGAATCCCTCCGCCGCCGGATGATCTGCTGTCGAGTGACAAGGCTGCAGCTGCACCGTTTGCAATCTGCAGCAGGACACATTTAAAGCAGTCGCAGAGAGATCCGAAGCTATGAAGTTTTTATATTAATTAGGAGATGTTAAAGCTGTTGCCCAAATTTTCAGGATTTCATTCATGAATGCCTGCGCAATATGAAATACATTATATGTATATTGAATATTCCATTGAATGATTGACCAATCGTGGATTTGGAAATTGGTGAGATGTGTAATGAATTTTTTTTATAAAAAAAGAACCATAAACGTTTGACTCAAAAGAAAATGTTTGGGAAACCACGTCAACACGACACGATCAATCGTTAATCAACATCGCTCGATAAAAGATTTACCAGTTCTTACATTTCAATAATGGAATGAACTCGGTAAAATTATGAGTCATGTAACAGAAGTAAGTCTGAAAATTGAAGAATAAAAGAATTCGCACACAGTTCTTTGCTGTGCGGAAGCTCCGACGAATTAGGAGGGCTCTTATATACCCAAAACTGCTAGAAGGTTTCGTGACAAAGTGTGTCACACGTAATTTCCGTTTAGTTTAGTTTTCAAGAATGTCTCACCCCGCTAAACCCCCGTAACTTTAAACTGATGTTTGTATGTAGTATAAAAAAAAACTCTTCGTTTCACCCCATAATCTACATAGGAGGAGTGATATCAGAAAAGAAATTATGGAATTCGGACGTGTAGTCCGTTCATCTGACAATATTTGAAATAAGCTTCACGAGGAGAGCGGATCTCGAGAGGAGATTTACTCCCGCTTCGTTTCCAATCCTCTCTACGTGTACATGATGACCTAGCGAGGTATTTGTAATCTCCAAGGTATTTAAGAAGCAAGCGATCTACTCAAACTACTCGAAAACTTGAGTAGGTTTGATCACTGCAAATTATTAATTGAAGTAGCATTGGTAGATGTATATTACAATTTATTGTTCAAGGGATACGTCGTTTAACCATCAGAGAAGAGATTTCTTCTGCTGTTAACCTTCTTGCGCAAGAACCGCACTAAAAAGGCGAATCTGGTTTGAAACTTAACTCTCTACCGGTTAGGCAGCGGAGGTTCGATCCCAGTTGAGTGCCAGATTTTTGCCCGTGCGATGGATTTCATTCATTATATTACTTTAGTTAAAAATCACTAGATGAGCCTTCTTCAAAATTAAGAAAACTTAGACTAAGTAAAAAATGTTTATCTGATTTTATCAGTGTACAAGAATAAAAATTACAGATCTATTAAGGAGTGTGTAAACGTGAACTACAGAAAAAAACTAGATCCAAAAACAGGCAAATATTGTTTTTCCTATTCTTAATTCGTTCGACGTCATCGGTTTGATAAAAGTACTGTCTATATTGAAAATTCTTTAAAATTGCAGGGAAAACATGTAAAACAAAATAAAATCGGAAAAATAGCTGTGCTTATATCAAAAATCAACAGCATTTTGATAGTTAGTGTTCTTAAGAGAGTCGATGAAAGATTTTGAACTGAGCAACAAAAATACATTAACAAAATTGCTAAAAAAAACAATTAGAGAGATAAAGAAAGAGAGAGAGAGAGAGAAAGGGAGAGAAAGAGAGAGAAAGAGAGAGAAAGAGATAGGTAGAGTCAGAGAGAAAGGGAGAGGTAGAGAGAGAGAGTGAGAGAGATTCATGCAGATTGGGGAAAAAAGGATTCATATGATAACAATAAAAAGAAGCGGTAACAACACTTTTTCTTTACTACCATCCTAGTCACCGATAAACCACTCAGATTGAACGAGAATAACTAGAAATCGACAGGGTGAAAAGAGAGAGAGGAGGGGGAGAGAGAGAGAGAGAGAGAGAGAGAGAGGGAGAAAGAGAGAGGAGAGAGAGAGGAGAGAGAGGAGAGAGAGAGAGAGGAGACACACAGAGAGAGAGAGGCATGCACAGATAGAGTAATAGAGAGAGTCAAAAAGAAAGTGAAAGATAAAAGGGAGAGAAAGAAGGCTAGGAGCTCAGATTAAAAATGGAAGTGAAGTTCAAGTAAGAATCCTAAATGAGCAAATTTCGTGAGAAATCTTTAATCAAAACAGACTCGAAAATTCAAAAGAAAAAAATTTGAATTGAAAGCCGTCAGTATAATCATCCCGGAACTACTTAGTGCTTGCATTTGTAAATGAGATTATCCAAAGATGTTTCTCTTGATATTCTTATAGTTCAGAATTATGAGGGCGGCATCGTCGAATTATGAAGTTCATGTTCACAAAAACATCAGCAAAAAAACTTGAGTGTACAAGTGTACGAACGCAATCATGGGTTCGTGTGAGTCTCCAAGGACATAAATGTCTTTAAATGATATTCCCACCATTTAGAATCGGAATTCGATTTCTGATTCAGGCTGAACAAAAAAAGCATCGCGAGTGATAAGAACACATGACCCTAGGCATTCTCTTATCGTCTTTGCTTCATCTATGCCTCCTCATCTCTCGGTTTCTCCCCGATCTCCAT
Source organism: Allodiplogaster pararmata (assembly GCA_964056735.1). NCBI lineage: Eukaryota > Metazoa > Nematoda > Chromadorea > Rhabditida > Diplogasteridae > Allodiplogaster > Allodiplogaster pararmata. Next base: position 38,369,998 of record OZ057405.1, read on the forward strand.
CAGGGACAGTACAACGTCATGAATCAGACTCTCCCATCTCATAAAAAAATTGAAATTCTCTGTCGCTCTCTCTTATACGTCATGATGGTCGAAAAATGCATGTAAATCAAAAACTGCATACAAGAGAGATTTTTTTCTCAATCGATACACATAACAGCTCACAAACTCATAAGAAAATGATGAGCATCCCTTTTTGAAAGTGATTCTTTTTAGGTCTGTGCCGTTTAAAAAGTGCTCGTTTCTCTGCTATCAGTAAAAATCGAGGAGAGTTGACATATATTGAACCCAAATTGGATGCAAGTGCTTGAGTTCGCGCATAACTCAAGTTTTACTGATAGCCTATGTAGAAAGGAAGGAAGTAAGCGGAGCCTGCTGAAAAGGTTATATTTCCTCTTTCTCTCTCTTCTATATCTCTCTTTTGTATGTATCCTTCTCACTTTTCCTCTCTCTCCCCTCTCTCTCTCTCTCTTCTATATCTCTCTTTTGTATGTATCCTTCTCACTTTTCCTCTCTCTCTCCCCTCTCTCTCTCTCTCTCCTCTCTCTCTCTCTCTCCTCTCTCTCTCCTCTCTCTCTCCTCTCTCTCTCCTCTCTCTCTCTCTCTCTCTCTCTCCTCTCTCCATCTCCTCTCTCTCTCCTCTCTCTCTCTCTCTCCTCTCTCTCTCTCTCCTCTCTCTCTCTCCTCTCTCTCCATCTCTCTCTCTCTCTTTCTCCTTCTTTCTTTCGGTCTTTCTTTCTTTCTCCTTTTCTCTCTCTCTTTCTCTCCATATAAAAAGAAAGAGCAAAGTTCTACGATATCTAACAGAGTAAATCGATGCTGCCGGCCAATGTAGTAATACGTAATGTCTCGCCTGAAGTCACTACATCAAGTAGGGTGAGAGGTTATGAAAGGGAGAGCAGGAGAAAGGCAAGTCTGAAGAGAGGTGAAAGGGTAATTTGAAGAGGACCTGAATGGAATTAAGAGAGAGAGAGAATGAAAAAAACAGGTGAAGCAAAAAAGGAGAGAGAGTAAAGGACAAAAAGAGAAAGAGAGAAATTGAGAGAAAGGTGAAAGTAGAAAAAGAAAAATACAGATAGATAAGCAGATATGTAGTACCAATGATAGAAGGCAGCGATGAGAAACAAGAACATGAAATGGTCGAACAGAAGAAAGCAGAAGAAATGCGTCAAAAAGGGTGACTAATGAAAAAAAGTCATTCTTTCATTCGTCTCCCTCCGTACGCGGTTGCTCTTCGCACCGTCTCTTTCCTCGTCTGTGAGAGTCCTTTCCCGAGAAGATTTGGCGCTCCGGGATCGTAGCGCCATCATGAGCGACAGAAGAAGAAGAGTAGCACTTCGATCGCTACTGCTTGCCTCGCTTAACCGCTCAACCGCTCAGATCCCATAATCGATGATGTTATATCTCCGATGTGGCTTGTTGATCTTGATAAAGCGTTTAAATTGAAATTGAAATTGAATGGGACAAAATACAAAACATTTTCGAACTTCAGTAGGAACTAAATTCTAAAGCACGATGAGAAAAACAAGGGAAGTACCAATTTGATTGTTTAGAATGAGTACATCGGAAGAGAGATGGCTCTCATATAATTCAAAGAAATTTTCAGATATTTGCTCACGGCTGTATGCTAAAAACATTTTTTTAAATTGTTCAGACAAAGGAGAAAGGTAAGGTACAGAAACGTGGTTGACTTGAAGGAGTTATATTATCTATTCATACATCATCAAAAACGAAAGAAAAAATACAAAATAAGTTGTCATATGAATGAAGAGTCAATGATTTTTATTCATTTTGTCAATCTTTTAATATTAATCTCCATGCCTAAAAGTTTCCCGTGAAATCAAAAAATTATCAAAATTCAAGATAAATTCATATAGATGCCGAGAAAAATGAAGGAATACAGTGGCAGCGTATCAGGAGTTAAATTATCAGGGGCAGCGTATCAGGGGTTAAATTATCAGGGGCAGCGTATCAGGGGTTAAAGCTTCTAGTCAAAAAGGGTTAAATTCTAGAGCCCTCAGAAATGAAGAATGATAACATAAATGAATTGATATCGCTCACTTACTTTGTTGCGAAAAAAATTACAACGTTTTATAAAAATTGGTATACAGATTTCTTCGTTAAATTTAGCTGGTTGTACAATATCTTGACATAATACTTAGGAATACTACATTAAGTAGTACAGAAGTTTGTTCGGCTTTCTGCTCAGACCGATCTCCTTCTTTCTAACTGAGGCTTAATGGATACCAAAAAACAGGGCTATTTGTTAAAGTTAAAGTACAAAAGTAAAATAGAAGACGAAAAATTAGGAGGCACATGTAAAGGTTTATTTGTTAATGCGTGAAGTTTAAAGTGCAGGAGAGATGAATAGGGACACAAAAAAAGGTCAAAATGACGATGTACTTGACTTGAAACACCATGCTAATCAGTCAGCAACACGGAATCATGAGGGGGACTCGATCAAAAAGAGGGAGAAAGCGTGCGTGATGAGGTCATCTTAAGTAGAGAATGACAAAAAATTGTTGCCCTCGTGAATAAGCTTTAATACAAGCTATAAGGTCATCATGAGCAAAGAGTAGGAGAAAGTAAGGTTTCAAGTTATCATCGAGCACGTCAGCATTGCGGAGGCTCAGTTGCTTAAGTATTTACACATTCTTAAGTAGGCTTATTTCAAGACTGAAAATCAAAAAACAGGGTCAAGTGAAACATATAACGTGTGGGAAAAAATGGCTCACATTAGTTCCAGGTGCTTTTTGTGTGTATTCGTGTTATTCGTAGGTTTGAAAAAGACATAGAACCAAAAGCGATGAATTATGAGAAAGAAAACGAGAACTAGGGCGTGATTGAATGAAAGTCTCGAGCGGATATAAGTACATGAGCACTACTCAGATTAATACGTGGTAGAGAAAAAAACTAATATAAAACGTTATAATTTGGAATAGTGTCGTAGACAACCTGACTCATCTTGCTCGTTGAATATATCAAGAGGACTTATAAGTTCCTGCGTAAATGTACGCTGGTCTTACTGGTTCGGTAGTTTAGAGGATGAGAGGATGAAGATTTCGTCCCAACCGAAAAGCTACGGCTTAGATTCAAAAACTGTTTTTTCTGATGTACTGTATTGTAATACCTGAAAATCTTTGCTCACTCGTTTGAGAGAAAAATTTATTCAAATGTGTGTTTTTTTGGAATTTCTCAAAGCTAATTGTTTGAATATTCAGTGATATGTAATAGTTATAGTTACTCTTTTTTCAAACTTGGATACAATCAAGATCGATTGACTTAGTATAATTATCTGGTAAAGACGTTCCCTTGATATTGAAAAAACCTTGAGGAAAAACCAATGAAACACTCAGTGAAAGGTCAAAGTATGTCTTCGCTTTTTCTCAGAATCGGAAGAGAACGTGATTTTAGCAGAGCGTAGATTTTTCGGAGACGAAGCAAATCGCAGATACATATATTGCATCTTCGAACACGATTTTCTTAGTCTTTTTTTTCCGGAAAAAAGAAAGACTTGAAAGATATTCAGACGGTTTAGTCGTTTCTTGAAAAAATTTAATTGCAAAGTGAGTTTGATGATGAAGCACTGCGCGTTGAACATCATAAAATTTAGTTTGAAAACTGCATATTGGTATGAACTTAGTGGAAAATTGATGAAGAATGAGAAAAAAAAGGAAAATTAATGAACGGAAGAAACAATGGTGGAATTCACTTGAAGAAAATTTAGAAAAAAATTAATTGAGTTTTGTTAAAAGAGAGAAATTGTGAAGTAAAATTGTGAATGAGCAAGAAAAAGAGTGATAGAGGTATAGAGGTAGAAAAGAAAGAAAGAAAGAGAGAGAGAGAGGGGGGGGGGGAGAGAGAGAGAGAGAACTGAAGAGGCAGGGCAGCGCGACAGAAAGGAAAGCGTAGAATGTGAACGTTGTGAGGCAGAATGACAGGGGGAATCGAATGGTCACACCACAGGGAGACCATCGAGGAGATCGGGCCGAATCAGAACCGGTTTTTAACCTTTCCGATACGTGCTTCGAAAGACGCAGAAGGAGAAGAGAAATGAAGCACGTTTCGGAATTCGGAGAGAGTGAAGAAGGGAGAGAGAGATAGAGAGAGAGTGAGTCAGAGAGAGGGAGAGAGAGTGAGTGAGGAAGAGAGCGGGAGAGAGAGAGAGAGAGAGAGAGAGAGAGAGAGAGAGAGAGAGAGAGAGAGAGAGAGAGAAATATAGTATTTTGTATTGGAGTTAAAAGGCAGAATGATAGAGCATAGATAACAGTTTAGGCAGAGCAAAGTGATGGAGGAAGAAAAAAAGAGAGAAAAAGTCAGGAACTGGAAGCCCTTTCTCCATATGGAGTTCTTCCTTTCAGCCCTCTCTCCCTCTCCTGAATCTTCATGGTTTCCCCAAGTCGACCTTGAAGTTCTCCTTCAGACTATTTGACCCATGTGTTCCTTCATCGCTCTACCTTAACATCATACATTCTCTTTCTTCGCTTCTCCCTTCCTCTCTCTCTCTCTTATTTTCCTTTCTTTCTTTATCACTCTTTATAACTTTCCGCATCATTCTCTGTGAATCTCTTTTTCTCTCTGCTCTGTTTCTTTGCTCATTAACCTTATTCAGCGTCCCTCTCTCTTTCTCACCCTTAACGCAAATGTCCCCTCACTCTATTTATGCAAATGTACACTGCAGCCAGCCATGAGTGCATATTTTCTCCCATACCGATTGCGATTTCAAAGGAAACGCTTACAAGTATGAGGGGAGCTCAAGTCAGAGAAGGTGAAGGATAAGAAGAAGAAAAATTAAAGAACGAAAAAGAGAGAAAAGTTATTCTGGAAAAGAGAGAGAGAGGAAGGGATAGAGAGTGAGAAAGATAGAGAGAGAGGAAGAGAGTGAAGGAAGGGATGACAGAAAGAAGAAGAGAGTACGGGTTAGAGAAAGTTATTGGTTAAGTGCGACAAAACAAGGAATACAATCGGGGAGGTAGGCGGGGTGGTCAGGATCCTAGAAGAGAAAAAGAGATGTATTTATGGGGGCTACGAGTCCCCTCAGGGGTCGTACTCCAGCGCCTTGCTCGCACAGGAGAGTGCGAAGTGTAGATTAGGCTACCGGGTCAAGCAGGTCAACAGGTCATTAGGTCAAAGAAGTATCTTCGTTTACTCCGGAGAGGAAGGGGAGGGGTGGCGAGGATATCTTGGTACATCCCGAACTCTTTCTCTCTTCATCCCGTCACGGAGACTGACATACAATGTATTCGCAAGCTAGTTGTATTTCGAACTGGGACATTGACAGAGACAAAGTTTATCGAGATCGCTATCTCACGTCAACCGGAGATGGTTCAAGTTATCGAAACAGGAAACTTTGTTTCGTCGCGAAGTTATTCAAAAGTTTTTGTTTGTTTCAGATCTGTTTGTGAAAAAGTTTAGGTAACTTTGTTATTCATAAATTATGAGAGCAAAAAGGCCAAGACTAATCTTTGGTCCAATTCAAAGATCCCACGCTAAACTTTCAATTGTGGTGCAAGAGTGTGACCTAGACGTTTATACATCAACTAATAGATTCTAACTTTCGAAAGAATAACGATTTTATGATTTCACCTCTCCAACACCAAAAAGTTAAAATGTTCTTATTATACATATTAAAACATCAATACATAGAATCAAAACATTTTTTTTTCCTATAGCAAGCCCTTTCGGTCTTCGAAAACGATCATGAGAAGCCCTTTGTCTAATACCAGGAGTAACGGAGGAACCTGAGAATTTCGTAGATGTTGCAGCAGAGATGAAGGCATGTCAAAAGGGATTCTTCGATGGTGCAATAGTTGATTGGTTGCTGCAGCCTAAATTTACTTTTGATAAACAGGAAAGGGAGAAGTTTTGCGACACTTGGCGCATGGTGTTGGGAATAAAACCCGCAGTCCTTCGAGTGGTTCAAATAATACTTCGACAAATCAGTGAGCAACGCTCGCACCATTATGACAAACTACATGGAACATTTATTTTTGAAGATCTTAGAAAATTATGGGCTTTTTGCAATCTCATTATGTGATTACCACGTTAATCCTAATATAAAACCGACCGAACTTAATTATCCCTAATAAGCTAACTTCAAAGTTTTGATAACTAATATAAATGTAGATAACGATATTTTCATGATCTTTCTGGTTTTCGAGCTGTTATGAAAGACATGGGAAATTTTGATAGTAAATTTCTGAAAGGAAAAAAATACGATCAGTACTTCAAAAAATTGCATTCGAAATGGCCTTCTTATCAAACATTTCCGATTAGTTTCATTCAAAATATACAAGGTTAGCTGTTAACTGTCTCAAATGTGAACCCTTTAAGTTCACAACAAATAAGAGAGAGGAAGCAAAATGAACTTTCTGAATAGTTACTGAGTACTTCTCTTCTCTCAAGAACTCGAGCACAAAAAACATTCAAAGTGGAAAGATTTACTGTTCAGTTTAGAACTATTTAGTTGTCTTCTCGAGTAAGAGAAAGTAGCCTTCGAATTATTTCGTAGGGTTAGACCCCCCCCCTTCGAATTATTTCGTAGGGTTAGACCCCCCCCCTTCGAATTATTTCGTAGGGTTAGACCCCCCCCCCCCTTCGAATTATTTCATAGGGTTAGACCTCAGCGAGAAAATTGCTTAGCTGCCGTTTCATCTCAGTTCAAGTGGGTCATGCTGTAAAGGTTGAAGTTAACTATCGAGTACGAGAGGTCGAAGTCAAAAATTTAATAGTAGATGTTTCTCACTCTTGCATTAAATACAAGGAGTCGCAGTCATGTAATAAAGGCGACGAATATTAGTCATGTATGTGTATAATAAAACAGATTGAAATCGGTTCGAGTATGAAGGGAGGGAAGTAGCCTATTATGAAGGGGGGGGGGGAGTAGCCTATTATGCATAAAACACAAGAAAATTGAAGCCGTGCATCAAAAGTTCCAGTGAGAAAATATTGTCTTTTAAGATTTTATATTACATAAACTTTGAAAAGGCCGGTTGGGGTACTTATGTATTCTTTATACCGCAGGAGTTACGATTAAGAAAATAAGTATTCAAATAAACAAAAATACAAAATCGGATGATGATGTATATTTGAACGCTGGTGATCGTGACGGAAAAAAGAAATGTGGCAAAAAAGTTTAAGAAATAGGGCAGCAAAAGAGAGGTCAATAGGTCGGAATGAATACTGCTGGTCCTGCGGGTACTGAATCGGGTATAGAAGGGCAGATGTAAGAAGAAAGGAAGGGATGAATCGTCGGTAAAAGAAAGCCAGAAAACGTGAAAAGCGCTTCGAGTTTGAGAGAGGAGAGTGAGGAAGAGAGGAAGAGAAAAGGAAGAGAGGTATAGCTAAGAAGAAAAAAGGAAGTATAGAGAAGATTAGAGAGAAAAGAAAAAAGATACAAAATAAAGGCACAATTAAAGATACTATTAGAGAGAAGAAAGAAAGTAAAAGAAAAAAACAAAAGTTCATCTAGAGCGCAATGAAAAGGGAGAGTCTAACTTTGTATTTGAATGAGAAAAGTCCAAAAAAATTTTAGCAGTTCATGTCGTCCCAAATTTTAAATTTTTTTATTCATTTATTATATGGTAAATAGAGGATATGATTTATAAAAAAGGAACTTCTTCCTTTTACATCTTCTCTTTCTCCATTTAATTTTTTTTTTGTTTTTTGTTTACTTTCTATATTTCTTTTTTATATTTTCAGCCTGTGTTTCTGTCTTTCATCCGCTCTTTTTTCAAGAAAGAGAAGAGAAAGCGACTCAGGTTTTTTTTCCAACTTTCTTTACCACAACCTCTCTTTTTCTAACTCTTCCTCCTATTACTCAACAATCAAAGGTGTATTCTTGTTCTTAATCATCTTTTTCTTGTCTTTCTTCACCGGCTGAACCCGCTTTCTCGCTGAAATTTCTCTCCTTACCGTATTTGTCTCGCTCCATGACTTATTCTTCTCTTTGGGTCGCTCCCGTTGTGAGACTTCTTAGAATAATTTTATGTCTCTCTCACAAATATTCTTTGAGCCTGGCCTAATGCCGTAGTATAAAATGAGGGGGAGGAAAAAGGCAGAGTTAAAATAATGGTTCAAGCTCTTGAAAATTTCTTCTATTTCCAACGCGCAGCGGGTGGCGTCAGCCTTGCAATCGCCCTCTGAAGGCAGTGTTGCCCCGCGTGACCCCGAGAGGTCTTTTTCTCCGTTTCCAGGAGCAACAACAAAACGTCTCGTGTGGCGCGCTACAGCATTGCGCGAGCAAACGAAAACTCAGTGCCAGAAATAGAGAGAGAAGGAGAGAGAGAGAGATAGGGAGAGATAGAGAGGGTTGGTGGACGTATAATTGCATGGCGCATGAAACCTCTTTATTACAAAGAGGACAAGGGTTGAAAAGATTCAGAAGCGGGCCCTGTCCTTATATCGACACTTTAGAAGATGAGCTGCTTCATTCATCTTCTGAAGTATTAAGCTAAAATTAGTGGTTCAATTAGAAACAGAAACTGAACTATGTTAAAACCTCACTGCCTAAAAAAATCTCTTAAGGGTACTAGAGATATTCTTTGCTGTAAAAAAGTAAAACGTACACTTCAAGGAGAATCTTGAAGACTCTAGCCATTTAAGCCAAGCATTTCGGGGAACTGATCATTCATTACATAAGTAAACATGTTTTTTTTATCAAAAAAGAGGCTTACGAAAACGAATGGAACTGTTTCAGGCATGATGTGAGGTCAATGAGCAGAAACATGAATGATATATGTGTGCAACTCACAGTTAATAGTGGAGTTGAATGTTTCAGAGAGGAGTTCCGCGATAGGTACCGATCGGGTTCCGATGGAAAGTGAAAAGTATTTCATGGAGAGGGACGGGTCAAACGAGGTCATGAACTCGAAAGAAGAATTTGCAAGAGAGAGAGACAAAGAAAAGAAAGAGAAGAGAAAGAGAAATAGAGAGAGAAGCGAACCCATGTATCCCCGCGAATAATGTCGCTATGCAGTACGGGAACGTTCATTGGCGAAACAATAATAGTTCAAACAGTGGTGATGAACGTAGTGATCCTGGGGAGAAGTGAACGGAGGTCACGGGGTTCTGAGGACTTGGGGTGACTGAGGAATTAGGACTGAGGACTTAGGACTGAGGACTTGGGGAGAGTGAAAATAAAGAAGGATGACGACAGTTGATGAAATTCATAAGAAGAGAAAAGAGACGAGATGTGGGAAAGAGAATAGCATGAATATGTTCATATAAAAAAGATAAAGAGAGAGAAACGGATTGATAGAGGTAGAAAGGGAGATAGAAAGAAGAAATAGAGTGATATAAGAGAAAAAAGAGCTACAGAGATAAAAACAGAGAGAGAAATGAAGGAGAGAGAAAATGGAGAGCGGAGAGATAATAAGAGAGACACAGGGAAGAGCTGGAATCAATCCCACATCGAATTATTCATGCCGTGCATCACAAAAAAAAGAGGAGGAAAACGCTAGAGGAGGTAGAGAAATACATATGAAGGTAAGAGAACAGAGAGGCAAAGTTTCTAAGAGCTGAGGGATAATTCGCAATCGAGAGTCCCTCAGGTTCGACTGAATAAGTGTCCATATAACGTGAGTTGAGAAGCGGATGCTAGAGGTCGAATTGAGTAATGAAGCTTGATTTTAACAAATTAGAACTAGGCGTTGAGGGGAATCATCGAAACAAAGATGAAGTAAGTAGCTGGAAAGAATGCTATAATGGAAAGAGGAATATTGAAGTGAAACAGAGAAACAGGAAACAGAAAGACTGTGAGAGATACCGAGAGAAAGTGGAGGACAGTGAAAGAGCGAAGGAGACATAGAGAAAAGCGAGCGGAAGCAAGAGAAAAAAGAGAGAGAGCAAGAGAAAGAGAGAGAGTGTGTGAGAGAGAGCGGGCTGAATGTCAACACGGAGAGAGAAGGAGAGGAAAAAAGAGAGGGTAGATTGCTACTGGGAAGCCGAGCTCACGCCAGTCGCAGGCGAACAGAATAATTAAAGAAGGAAGTCATGTAAGGTCACATGGGGTCGTCCGTCTTTTCGCCGAAGAAGTCTCACACGCATTACCATGGATTCTTCTTCAGCAATTTTCCTCAGTGTATTCTGAGAGAACTTATAATGATGAATGTCTCATTCGTCCACCCTTCGGAGAGAGAAGCCTGAGAGGTTAAGGGTCATGAGTTAGCTCATTGAAGTCATTAAAGCTATTAAAAGAATTGGTTTTTTTTAAAAACTGTTATTTTAATTCGTAGGAGAGGAAAAGAGAAAATATAGTGAAAAAATGGACGGAACTCGAGAAAAAATTACGCTGAAAAATCATAAGAGAGAGAAAAAGTAACACAGCAAGGGAGAAAAAGAAACACGTAGAGGGAGAGAGATAGAAAAAGAGAGAAAAAAGTGAAGAGAGAATAAGAGAGAAACAGGGAAAGGAACAAAGAGAGAGCGAGAGAGAGAGAGGCCGTGAGATAGAGAGAAAGAGTAATATTTATGGTAGAGAGAAAAAGAGAGAGGTAGATGAATAAGGCGATGGAAAAGGAAAGAGGGGAATAGACGAAAAGTGCGGGTGAGGGAGACCGAGAGGACTAAAAAGGCAAAGGGAAAAGGAGCAAACATCAGGTGCGCAGGCAATTCAGCCTTGCGTTCAATTTCGCTCTCGTTTCTGCCAGTTGATGGAAAAACGAACGAATGAAAGATTGAGAAGTAGACGGGAGCGTATGGAGAAGAGAAAGATATGAAGAAATATAGAAATAAAGAGAAAGAGAAATATGAAGAGAGTGAGAGAAACACAGAGAGAAAAGAGAAGCATAACATGAGACATTAGAGCGAGAGAGAGAGAGAGAGACAGAGATAGAGACAGAGAGACAGAGAGAGAGAGAAAGAGAGAGAGAGTGTGTGTGAGAGAGAGAGAGAGAGGAACGAAAAAGGGGCGGAGAACGTGTGAGGCGGGAAAAGGTTAAAGGTCGGGCGGACAGAAAGACACTTAAAATTGACTTTCAAAAAACTATGAACTCTCTTTTGAGTTCAATAAGAAAGAAGGAAGCAGTGTTTAGAATCCAAATTTTATTGTCATCAAGTATGATTCAAGTCTAAATTGACCATTATCACCATAACCATCTCGTAGTTTACAACCTATATTGAGCTTGGAAAACTTTTTCAGAGAGAATAGAGGTGAATAGAGATAGAAAATTTCCCCACAGAATAATATGATTCATAACCAAAGTATAAAAGATTTTTTCACCATAAGATAACTGGTTAAACCATATTACTGACAAAAACTAGCCTAAGAAGCGGGGTTTAACCCAGCTGTATTTAAAAAAATATATAACAGGAATCCGGGCGCTTAACTGCACTACTGAAAACACTATTATAAACATTTTTGGAAACGGCTTATTGCAGGTTTCTACCGAATCAAAAAAGTCTACCTTAATGCTTTCGATGCTTAGGTTGAGTTTTGGGCAGAAGAAATTTTTCAGAACGAAGCTTTTGATCGATCAATCAGATCAATCTCGCAATCAAACTACAGACTTGTTACAGAGGATAAAGGGCTTATTGAACTATGAACATTCTAACTGGTAAATCATCGAGATGAGTACTCTTTACATACATATAATATGTTGTATTGTAAAAACTTCCTTCTTCATTAAGTTATGATTAAAGCTAGGCTTTTTTAGTGTTCTCCGGCTCTTAACAAAAAGGGTAAGCTTATTACTGATATCATTCCTACCCCCCCCCCAACATAACATAGAGCAAGGAAAGTCTAAAGGTACTTACTTCTATCGCAAACAACACACAAAGATCTAGACTGATTTATTTATATGATGTTTGTATCCGTAGGAAACAGGAGAAAATATTCAGATTCATGAATCTTCTCAGTTTTCTGAGCTCATTTACGTCTACGAGATTTGTCTAGATTAATATTCATAGAGATGAGGAATGAGGAATGAACACTGATCTGTTACAATGTAATACACATACTTTTATCAAACACTTGAAAGCTAGACTACTTAAGTTAATTTTTACAAATATACTGAACCGCGAAATGAGACCTTTGATAGTTCTTGAGTGTGTTAACCTTTAACATAATAACTTTTTATCTTTTTCAGATGACTTAGGCAAAAAAAACTGCTTTTTTCGGCGAGAATCGCTATCTTAGCCGGTCTTTTATGAACCCAATGGTGACGGTATCCCCGACACTTCGTACCCGCGACACATTGTAACGCTATCTTAGCCGGTCTTTTATGAACCCAATGGTGACGGTATCCCCGACACTTCGTACCCGCGACACATTGTAACGCTATCTTAGCCGGTCTTTTATGAACCCAATGGTGAGGGTATCCCCGACACTTCGTACCCGCGACACATTGTAACGCTATCTTAGCCGGTCTTTTATGAACCCAATGGTGACGGTACCCCCGACACTTCGTACCCGCGACACATTGTAACGCTATCTTAGCCGGTCTTTTATGAACCCAATGGTGACGGTATCCCCGACACTTCGTACCCGCGACACATTGTAACGCTATCTTAGCCGGTCTTTTATGAACCCAATGGTGACGGTATCCCCGACACTTCGTACCCGCGACACATTGTAACGCTATCTTAGCCGGTCTTTTATGAACCCAATGGTGACGGTATCCCCGACACTTCGTACCCGCGACACATTGTAACGCTATCTTAGCCGGTCTTCTATGAACCCAATGGTGAGGGTATCCCCGACACTTCGTACCCGCGACACATTGTAACGCTATCTTAGCCGGTCTTTTATGAACCCAATGGTGACGGTATCCCCGACACTTCGTACCCGCGACACATTGTAACGCTATCTTAGCCGGTCTTTTATGAACCCAATGGTGACGGTACCCCCGACACTTCGTACCCGCGACACATTGTAACGCTATCTTAGCCGGTCTTTTATGAACCCAATGGTGACGGTATCCCCGACACTTCGTACCCGCGACACATTGTAACGCTATCTTAGCCGGTCTTTTATGAACCCAATGGTGACGGTATCCCCGACACTTCGTACCCGCGACACATTGTAACGCTATCTTAGCCGGTCTTTTATGAACCCAATGGTGACGGTATCCCCGACACTTCGTACCCGCGAGACATTGTAACGCTATCTTAGCCGGTCTTTTATGAACCCAATGGTGACGGTATCCCCGACACTTCGTACCCGCGACACATTGTAACGCTATCTTAGCCGGTCTTTTATGAACCCAATGGTGACGGTATCCCCGACACTTCGTACCCGCGACACATTGTAACGCTATCTTAGCCGGTCTTTTATGAACCCAATGGTGAGGGTATCCCCGACACTTCGTACCCGCGACACATTGTAACGCTATCTTAGCCGGTCTTTTATGAACCCAATGGTGACGGTATCCCCGACACTTCGTACCCGCGACACATTGTAACGCTATCTTAGCCGGTCTTTTATGAACCCAATGGTGACGGTATCCCCGACACTTCGTACCCGCGACACATTGTAACGCTATCTTAGCCGGTCTTTTATGAACCCAATGGTGACGGTATCCCCGACACTTCGTACCCGCGACACATTGTAACGCTATCTTAGCCGGTCTTTTATGAACCCAATGGTGACGGTATCCCCGACACTTCGTACCCGCGACACATTGTAACGCTATCTTAGCCGGTCTTTTATGAACCCAATGGTGAGGGTATCCCCGACACTTCGTACCCGCGACACATTGTAACGCTATCTTAGCCGGTCTTTTATGAACCCAATGGTGACGGTATCCCCGACACTTCGTACCCGCGACACATTGTAACGCTATCTTAGCCGGTCTTTTATGAACCCAATGGTGACGGTATCCCCGACACTTCGTACCCGCGACACATTGTAACGCTATCTTAGCCGGTCTTTTATGAACCCAATGGTGAGGGTATCCCCGACACTTCGTACCCGCGACACATTGTAACGCTATCTTAGCCGGTCTTTTATGAACCCAATGGTGACGGTATCCCCGACACTTCGTACCCGCGACACATTGTAACCGACACGTCTCGTTCCTAAGCTGTACGGCCTCTTTAGCATAATCTTTACCTGAGCCTGAGCGATAGAAAAGTGAAAACAATTAAAAAAGTTTCGGGTACGAAGTGTCGTTATACCTTGGTGACCAAGTAGTAACACGCTCGCTATCAGTAAAAAAGGGTTGGCTAGGTTAAAATCCGCTTCGTGATCAAGATGTTCCTTAGCGCTGTAGATTAATTACATTCTTCTTTTCGTAAATGGGCGAGTCTCTTCTTTCCAAACAAAAAATTTAAAGTTATACATAAACCGATAAGTTATGTCTACGCTCATCGTCACTGTTCAAAAGAAATACTCCGATAATTCTGACTAGCGATATCTGTCTAAATCCTGGCATGGTACTTTTTCAAACTATTATTATGAATATTATTATTATTATTATTATTATCACTATTATCATTATTATTATTATTATTATTATTATTATTATTATTATTATTATTATTATGATTATTATTATTATTCTTATTATATATATATATATATATATATATATATATTTATAAATATATTTATATTGGTTCATATATATATATATATATATATATATATATATATATATATATATATATATATATATATATATATATTTATATATATATATATATGAACCGAAGAGAATTTCTGGAATTTTTTAAAAAACTTTTATTATCCTTTTTATTTTATTATTGCTTTCAAAAGCTAAGACCTTGAGTAATTTGGACTCAAGAACCTTTTCCATCGATAGTTCAGATCTATAATGATTGGGTAGATTTTGTCCGAGTTCCCAGTACAACCAAAAAATTACCAACCTGCATGGCAGAGAGTATATTGCCTGGAGTGAATATTCCCAGCTGCGCCGCCATTATCGCCGGAGTGAAGAGGGAGAATGCGCCAGAGGAGACCGGCGTCTGTGCCGGCTGCTGCGCGAGTCCGGCTGTGTTAGAGACGCCGATGGCTGCAGGCAGACACAGCTGGGGAGGGCCGAGAGAAGCAGCCGCTGGGG
Source organism: Allodiplogaster pararmata (assembly GCA_964056735.1). Taxonomy (NCBI): domain Eukaryota; kingdom Metazoa; phylum Nematoda; class Chromadorea; order Rhabditida; family Diplogasteridae; genus Allodiplogaster; species Allodiplogaster pararmata. The sequence goes on from OZ057405.1 coordinate 38,385,015, forward strand.
CCGGAGTCACAACTGAGACCGGGTCGGAGACCGAGCCGAGCGTCTGCAATCACATCGCTTAGAGCACCTACTATGTGTAATTGACAAAATATGTAGTGATTGAAGTACCACACAGAAACAAAAATAGTGCACGGTTGAAATCGAACCCAAACCGAGTTTTCAGGTATGTGAATACTTACGTTTTTACTCGGTGTGTGACGGTTATCTTTAATACCTCAACCATATGCAAAGGACTGGATGAATCAATAACTTGTATATATTTTTTTACTTTTTTTCACTCTGTATATATTTTTTACTCTATATATTTTTTACTTTTTTTTTACTCTGTATATATTTTTTACTCTGTATATGTATATCCGATATAAATGAGGTACTATGTAGAGAATTTTCCTAATATTCGTTATCAAGCATACGCAGACGATCTCAAGATTTATGTTTCTTATGATAAGAACTCATACGGCGAACGAACTCGAGAGCTGCAATCAGCATTAGATTCCGTATTCGATTGGTGTTTAGTTAACCAACTATCTCTTTCTCCATCCAAGCCTCTCCATATTCACATTGGAGGTCGATCTTTATATTCCTCATACAGTATAAATAATGTTTCCATTTCATGTGTATCTCAGATACGTGACCTGGTCATACAAATAGTTTCTTCTTTTTGTAGGAAAGAGGCTGTAGCAGACCGAGTTAAAAAGGCATCCAAAGCAATGTATGCTATGCTCCGTGCGGTAACTATTAATGATCCTGGTATACTGGTCAAGTGCTTTAAAACTTACGTAATGCCGCACTTGGACTATGCTTCGAATATATGGAATCCATACTATGGAAGAGATTGTGATGATATAGAGAAAGTTTTAAGGAAATTCACTCGCATAGTTTATCATCGATGTTTCGCAAATGAAGTTAATACGAGGTCTCTTCCTTCTTACCCCAATCGACTTGCCCGCCTTGGATTCGTTTCTCTCTCCAAGAAGAGGATATTTTCTGACCTAGTTATGGGTTTCAAGATCTTCCATGGACTGTCGATAATAGATAAAAAGCGATTTTTCAAAGAGACTATTCCAACGCGAACTAATATAAATGGCTTATTAGTTCAGGGTAGCAAGAATACAGCTAGAAACAACTCCTATGGAATGCGAATATCCCGCCTTTTCAGCAAACTACCTCGAAACTTGATGAATAGTATGAACCTGAAATATTTTAAATCCCAATTAAAAAGTGGTGTTCTATCTACTCTTCTCTCGTCATGAGTTCAGAACTAATTTTTTTGTCGTTCAAATTGTTCTACTTATATAGTTTTGTTTGTTTGTTTGTTTGTTTCTTCGTTTGTTTTTTTTCCCCGTTCAATTCGCTATATTAAAGTCAAATTGCTGTATCGCTTTTGTTATCGTATTTTACAATTGTTTAACTGATCTATTCATTCCTCATTTTCAATTGTAATTAAGTTTGTGCGTTATTGCATCGAAAGATGTAGATAAAATATATATATAAACAGTCGAATACTTTGAAAGATTACAACTTCAGTGTTATTTCTTTAAGAATTATTAAAAGCGCATCCATTCCCATTTTCTACCGTTAATTTCGGTTCGAAATTTATTCGAAAATTCTACTTTATTTGCGTAAATCTGCCATACCTGTTCGTGAGAGCAACACATTTCGGGAAGACAAAAAAGAGTATGAAAAAACCACATCTTTGAAAACACGAATTGAAAGAAGACTTACAATTATATGAACATTACTCATATATTTTTCTTATTAAATCAAAAAGAAACTCTTTTGAAAACCTGCATATATAGGTTTTTTGGATTTTTACAATATGAAAAGTTTGGTTCGTCATCGAGACCGATTTTTTTTTCTCGGATAAGTTTGACATCAGAACCAATGAAAAAATTTGATATTTGCTCAAAAACCTTTTTATTTTAAACTTGATACTGAAAAAAAGTTATGTATATGGAAAATTTAGGCGAAACGTAAAAGATCGCATCAAGTGACGAGAAATGTCCAATAACCCCTTTCAAAATAAAACATACAATTTAGGATCGCAGAACTCATCCAAAAATTCAAGAAATGTCTTGTTAAGCAACGGAAAGGTTCTAGTTATTGAGGCAGTCGGTTGAATGAGTTCAAAGATTTTGAATAGAGTAGTGAAATCTATCAAACAAACTCCTGTCACTTGTGGGCCATTTATAATTCAGCTTTCATTCATAAGCTCTGTCCCTTTCTGAGCCCGCAAAATAATCAAGATTATCTTTTAATTTGCTTCAGCAAGTGATCATTTGTCTACTTCTTCATTTTGTGGCCTAAAATTGAAGAATTCGTCAACTTACATGGGTCTAAAGGTTGGCTTAGCGATCTAGTTGAATGTTCATGCAAATAATTGGTCTGGGAAGAAAACCGTCAGATTACTCAAGATTAAACTCAAAGGAACTGTTACTGAGTTTCGGCTGGCAAACAGTTATCAATGTAGTGTATACAACTGATAATGCTCTTGGAGGGGTATAACAGTTAGGAGAACAGTGATTAGAATTATGAATATTTTCTAATGTTTAACTCTCCAAACAAGGACAACATTGTACAATTCTTCGAAAAAGGCAGTGAATGACCAGCCACAGCTCACGTTTATGAAAAAAGAAGAAGGGTGAGAGGAGGGGTGTGGTTCTGTGTATAGGATACCGCTGGCGCTGATCCTAACGCCAGTCCAACCCCCAACGAGTAGAACGTTGTTGTTCGTCTCGTCCACTCTCTCTTTCTCTTCCCCACTTCTTACGTGTAAGCGTCTGGAGTGGTATTCTGCCGTGTTTCCCTCTTCCTCGCTGACTCCTGATTCCCAATCTTCATCGCTAACTCTCGCACGATCTCTCTCACCTTCTTCATCTCTATTTTTCTTTCTCGCTCTCTCTCTCTCTCTCTCTCTCTCTCTCTCTCTCTCTCTCTCTCTCTCTCTCTCTCTCTCTCTCTCTCTCTCTCATTCACGGACGGTGTTTCTTTGGAACGAGAAACACTCGTGAAGCCTCAAAATATAGAAACACGTTCTGCCGTGGACGTCTTTCAGAAACACATCCTTTTTTCCTTTCCTCTTTTCTCTCGTTTTTGGTTCCCCTCCTCAAATTCTCTTTCCACTACGTTCTGTAGTAGTTTTCTTTATCTCTTCTTATTTCACTCTCTCAAACTCTTTCTGTCTATCTATTTTTCTCTCTCTCCCAATCTCTCAGCGTGTTTTCTTTCCCATGATGTCTTCTTCTCGCCACATGCAACGGTCGTCTACCCCTTCCACTCGCTACCGGATGGTGTATTTGGACAGTTTGCGTTAGGCGGCAAAAGCGCCCGAAGTCTCTCTACGGTTCCCTCGCTGTCTAGCATGATCTCTTCTACGGCAGCCTCTCCCCTTCCCCCCTCTTAGGGTGAGGAGGAGCAGCGGTGGTCAAAAAACCTGTACGCTGTCTCGCGAGCTCCCTCCAAGCACTCCGTTATTTCGATCGGCACGCGTTCTGTGTGATAGGAGCAAAAAGAAAGTCAGAAAAACAAGACCCCCATAATCGAGGGAAGAGACGCGTAGTGAAAGTTTTGGAGAGATGGAGAGAAGAAGAAGTTTGAAAGAGATAAAAATCGAGAGAGAGGAAATAAAACGTTGCTTGAGGCGGTGGAAGAGAGGAATAGAGACAAAAGAAGATGAAAAAAACGAAAATGTAAGGAGAAGTTGAGAGGGAAAGCTCGAGAGGCGTGCCAAGAGTGAAAGACTACAGAGAAAACGAAAGGGAGAGCGAAGAAAAGACGGTCACTCACAGTTGTGAGAAGAAGAAAAATAATTTTTTACTAAAAGTAATTATTAAAAATTATAGCATTTGAGAAACAGTTAGAGTGAAAAATGCGAAGTGAGTCAGGGAAACACATTTGGTGAAGAAGTGAAATAGAAGATCACGGATAAAATAGGTTTCTGATTTATACCTACAAAGCATGTTACATTCACATAAAGAGAAGAAAAAGAAAACAGGGGGAAAAGAATAGTAGCTTGAGAGAGAGGGGAAAGAGAGACCAAGAGGGAAACATGGAGGTTTTAAAAGCAGCGGACGCCTCTTTGTTGACTGTTTTTCTAAGCTGGACAGTAAGAGGAACTGTTGCGGTTATTATTGTTAAAAGTTTTTATTCCTCACCATTTTTCTCTTCACTCTCTCTCTCTCTCTCTCTCTCTCTCTCTCTCTCTCTCTCTCTCTCTCTCTCTCTTTCTCTTTCACTTTCTCTTTCTCTCTCTCTCTTTCTCTCTCTCTCTCTTTTTCTCTTTCCCTTTCTCTCTGTCATCTTCCTTTGTCGCCTTTGCTACCTTCCCATATTTTTCGTCCTTACCTGGTGTGTCCTAGAACCAGTTTTACAAAGTTCAAAGAAAGCGCATCGTTAGGAATAACTTTTCCATCCCATTCCCAGTGTCCAAGGTATTTGCTACAAGGGGTCATCAATGTTTCTACTTCAATTCTCTTTCTTCCCAGTCAACCACTGTGTGGTCAAAGCATTTTTTCCTAAGATCCACGCTCTCAACAGATTATGTTGCTTTTCAGTGCATGAAGTCTTACTTTCTTGATCTCTGACTTGCGAAACATAACAAAACAGTTAGCTAAAAGCTAATACTGAGCTCTTCCTTTTTAATTAGAAAAAGTTCATAATGTGATGTGTATACTGCACGAAAAACGATTAGGAAGCAATTTCGAGAAGTAGTGTGAGTGGCAGATTGGTGCTAACTCAAAGTCTAAAATTCATTCCCCACCGATTGTTAAATCCGACCGAACCAACGGTTTTGAGAAATTTTAGTTTTTTCTTGCATTAATCTTGCTCTCCTTACTGCTTTTATTATTACTAGCAGTGATCCGGTAAGAATTACGAATTCAACCAAGATAGTTTTGAATCCCATCCTAGAAGACCGCGTACCTTGTCGTGAGGCGAGAATGAGTGAAAGAAAGATTACCATTTAGAAAGCTGTTGTCTCACTGTTTCGAGATTCTCATTTGTGGTCAAACAATATGCGTTAACATTATTCTTATTTCAGCAAAGTGAAACTTTTTTGAATGAAATTCAATAACTGATATAGGTTACGATAAGATACATATATGTAGTTGTTTTGATATGCTTCAGTGAATTGTATGAGAAGAACCAAAAGATCTCGTCAGTAGGACTAAAAACTTTTACTATTTTAACACACCAACAATTAGGCTATTTTTTTCAAAAAGAAAAGAAACTCTAATAAATAGCGATAACTCTAAGTTCCGGAGCCAGTGTTTCTGTTATCGTGATAAAACAAACGAAAAGATTAAAAAAACTAATAACAAAAATTGATGAAAATGTTGAAAAAATACGATAGTTAGCCTAGGAACCGAGAAAACAACTGAAAACTGGCTCGAGCTTTATTGGCAGCTCTCAATACGAGTTAATGGAGTAACTAGAGTATTTGAACAATGCTGGACAATACTACTCATAATACAGAGTACGAACACATACAGAAGGCAATATGGGATCACAAAACGTATGGAAAGTTCGATGCGAAGAGGATTGGTGAGAAAGAAAATGGAACTGCCTTTCGGGTAGAAGAAAGGAAGATGTGCTTTTTTGTTGTGGATGCGAGACGAGCGATTCATGGGGACGGGTGTGTAGAAGGGAGAGAGAGAGAGGGTGAGAGAGAAAGGGATAGAGAGAGAGAGATAGACAGACAGAGAGAAAGAAAGAGTTAGACAGAGATAGAGAGAGACCGGAAGCATCCCTTCAGGCAAAAAAGGAGAGTGTTGAACAGGGAGAGGGTCAGAGAGAAGACGAAACGTCTGTCAGGGAGAGCGAGCCTTCCACGATGTGAAATCTGTACTCTCTCGCATGGTTCGCCGTGTGTGGCGCTCGTTATAGCGTCAGCAGCAGAGAGACAAAAAACAGAGGGGTTAGAGAGAGATAGATAGATAGAGAGAGAGAGAGAGAGAGAGAGAGAGAAAGAGAGAGAGAGAGAGGAAGAGAGAGCGAGAAACCGAATGAGAGACTGATAGGAGCAGTGAACAAATACGAGAAGTGAAGGGGTGGAACAGAAGGCGAGGGTCGTGGAAAGTCTGCCTACAGAAGTCCGCGAGCCTCTAGAGGCAGAGGAGAGGAGAGGGATGGAGGAAAGCACACGAGAGAGAGTAAAAACAGTCTGTGTTTAGGGAAAAAAACGGAAAGTTAGCCAGGGAAGAAAGATCTTCTCCGTTGCAGGGAAGGGAAACACACAAGTTCCACGAAGATGATGACTGCTAGTAAGGAAGACGGAAAGGATGCGTCTCCAGATCATGACATCAGACGGTAAATTCGAAGATGGACTTCAGAAAACCATTTGATTGGTGACTGGTGACATTTTGAAAGCTGAGAGTAAAGAAGAGAGGTAAAAAGGGAGGGACATAGAAAGAGAGAGAGAGCGAGCGAAATATAGTGAGAGTAAAAGAAAGACAGACAGGGAGAGATAGGCGAAAGACACAATTAAAGATAAAGAAATAGATAAAATATGGAGAGGAATATAGAGATGGAGAGAATAAGAGTTACCACGGGTGATGTAAAGGAGAAAGATAACATTATGAAGGAGATCCGCAATATAATAGAAATAAAAATAAAAAGAGATGATAGATGAAAAAAGGAAAAAGTGCCCTTTCGCCTCATGGCTGGATGTTGTCATTGCTTGAACCTTTATTCGACGAATCAGTTAATAAAATAGAACATTAAAAACAATGGGATCGAAAAAAAAAAGAGAAATTTTAGTGAGACAAGAAAACTGATTGAAAAGACCGTAAAAAAAGAAAGACGACCATTCTGATATGTAGTAAAATAGCAAGCGTGAAAAAATGGTGAGATAGAGAGGATAAAGAGAAACAGAGAGAAAGAGAAAGCAATAGAGAAATACCTAAATAAAATCACAGAGAGAGAGATAGAGAGAGAGAGAGAGAGAGAGAGAGAGAGAGAGAGAGAGAGAATGAGAACAAAAAAGATATTTCGAAGTGATAGTAAAAACCGGGTCACTTTCGCAATCAAATTTTTATAAAGATATATAGAACTTTTTTCTCATATGAGTCGATAGTGAATGAAAAAAACAGGAAGTTTTTTACAAGATATGCAGATACATATCACGATAAAACAAGATACATATCACGATAAAAAAAAGAGAAAAATGAAAACGCTTAAATGTGAAGTGATTCGAAAAACTCATTTTCTCGTAGCAAAGGGGGGTCGACATGTTTGTCTGACTTCCTTTTCATCATTTTAATTTAAGCAATATGGTCAAGAGTAGAATTCTGAAAACTATGTACTCATTATTCTCATAAAATTCATGAAACAGAAAATCCTGAATCTTCCTAATCAATGACTATTTGATGTCGGTGTTTTCAATAACAAGAGTGAATGAAGCATTTTAAAATTTTTAAAGTGATTTTTTCAGTCTTCGAATCAGCTCAAATCATCCTTGGTCCTCAAATCTACTAACATGATTTTCGGTCATAAGATCAAGCGAAATCAGTGAAGATTCCAGGGTCAGAACACTAGAAATGGGAACAGAGAAGGCGAAAGAATACCTGAATGGCCTTGAAACTTCTGGATAAAAAAAAGGCTAATGTGTATAATGAAGAATTCACGAACTCACAGCAGGTGCCAGCTGTGAGTCTATAGTAGAGAATTCAAAATGGAATGGAACGAAAATAGAATGCACACCAGAGGTTCGTTTGAAGACAATGCATGTTATATTTGGGGAAAAAAGGTGGATGAGATCGTAAATTCGGAAAAGACAAAGGAATCTAAATATATTATGAGTGAATGTGCCTATGAAAATTGAAAAACGATATGCTTTCGCTCTAAAAAGCCCTAAAAATATTCAAGAAATACATAGCTGTAAGATAATTGTTGACTGGTAGTGGGACATGAATGAAGAATGAACGAGTATGTTGAGAACGGCAGCTCGCAGTTATTCATGAATAAGGCGAGACTTTTAATGAACGCATTTAACTGAAGGCATTATGAGGAAGACCATTTCCTAGTTTTTGGTTGTTTTGCTTTTAAACTTCGCAGACTCCCTGAATCGACCGATTGAAACTCCGATTCTCCTAACATTAGTAGAAAAACTTGAATTCTGTTAAAATCTTTTTTGAATCAGAAATTTTTGAATGCGGAAAAAACCCCCAAAAAAAGTTAGAACTATTCGAAAACCATTGTCTAAACGGAAAATCAATGGACTTGAACACAACATTCTCACCAACTTGACAGCTTGATCTGGTAATGATGTTTTAATTTTCTCTATGTCTCTCACTATCTGCATGTTTAGCTTTGTCTCTCAGATTACCTCTCTCGTCCTTTTATTTCTTTATTTATTTTTATTCATCTCTTTTTTTCTATGTCAGTCTCTATTTTCATATTCTTTCCTTTTTCTCCTATTCCCAGTTTCCTACTTTGCTCATCTAACTCTCATTCTGTGCAAAATACTTGCATAACTCGGTACATGTTTTTTGTGCATCCTCGCAAGTAGTTGATATGATCGCTTGCGTGTACGCGTGGATATGACATTAATTGCCCAATAACCCAGTAGCCAATTGGAGTTTTGAAGGTTTTACAGTATTTGTGTTATTCAACTTCTCATCGATACTATTTCTCACAACTTTGCTCGCTCTCTCTCGCTCTCTCTCTCTCTCTCTCTCTCTCTCTCTCTCTCTCTCTCTCTCTCTCTCTCTCTCTCTCTCTTCCTCTGTTGTTTTCATTGCCTCGCTGATATATTTTTCTATCCAGTTCCTTTTATTTATTTATTCAAACGTTACTCAAAATGGGACAACACATGAGACAAAACAGTATACACGCCTCTTTACGCCTCTAACTGTCATCATCCACTACCTAAAACTCAAAGTCTGTCTGTAAAAGGTTTTTCTTTATCGTTAACTCTGTATGTGATATGTATTGCCTATAAATATGCTCTACCTTTTGTGATTATTTTTTGACTCAGTGTTCCGATTATGTCGTGGTGGAAATCAGTCAGATTTTCCATTTCGTAGTCTAACAATGGAGAAAAAACTACTGTAATGGGGCCATTACTCTACTCTCTATCGTTTTCTGTCTCCCTTTGTCCGTCTCTGTCTCTTTCTCACTCTCTCAATTTCTCCCTCTTTGCTTTTTCTTATACCTTCCCTCTGCGTTATCATTCATATCTGTTTGACAATCAGAATCTATTTTCACCTGGGTTTTTTTAAATGTAAAAATGAACATGGTTGACCATGAGCTAGTTTGTTCCCGCATATCATACTTCAGAAAGACTGTTTAACTAAAAAGTAAAAGTAGTTCAGTGCGAGAGTGAAAGAAGTAAAATCGACTAGAAACAGTATCTAGTCAGAGACCAATATTACAAAGACAACGATGAACTTAAAGGGTTGAAATAACTCGTCAGTTGTCACAAACAATTTCGACAGTGTTCAGATAGTGAAAGATTATTGAGAAAGTTTTCCCTTAAAGATCATTCAGGCATTGCGATCGCCAGGATAGAGCTCGACCCTTCTATCTCTCCCCTCCTCCCCTGCCCGCCTCAGCTTTCCCCTTCATATTTTTCTCCCTATCCTTCTTTGTACTTTAGAGCCGAAAACTAAGAACCTCTGACCAAACAGATAAAAAATGCACAATGCAAACTTCCTGCATATCGTAATGCACGCAGGCGAAAGTTCTTCTTTCCGATTTTCGCTCTCACCCTTTTTCCAACAATGACCATCCTGATTTCTATCCTGCTCCCAACTATTTCACTTTCTTCCCTCTCTTCTCGTTTCGTAACATCGCCTTTCTGGTTCCATTCTCACTTTCTCCTTCTCCTTTTTATCTTGTTCATCTCACTTTCTCTTTCTTTCCTTCTTCCTCGTGCTATTGTCCACCCTTTCAACCTAGCTAGGGCCACTTTCCCCTCACGCCTCTCGAGATCTTTTTTACCCTCGCCTCTCAATGCGATGACTGTTCAAGTCGAATTCGATCTGCTCAGAGTGTGCATAGCTGCCCTTATCTCTCATGCCTCCAGGACTTTCAAGACTCTCTCGCTCTTTGTTCTCTTCTCTTGTTGCCATTCTTTCGTCTTTTCAGCTAGGTAATTTTTATCTCGCTCGCTCGCTCGCTCGCTTTCTCTCTCTCTCTCTCTCTCTCTCTCTCTCTCTCTCTCTTTCTCTCTCTCTTTCTCTTTCGCGTGTTCCTCTTCTACCTTCACTCTCTCTCTCTCTTCTTTTTCACACTCTCACTTCACGTCCCGCCCGGGAACTGTCCACACAGTTCTTCTGATTGCAACACATGATCAGAAATAGCCCAGTCCACAAACTCTTGTTTACCCAATGGAGAACAAAAAACGAAGAACAAGAGAGAGAGAGAATGGCAGATAGACATAGTGACAATAAGAAAGAAAGAAAGAGAGAGAGAAAGGTAGAGTGAGTGAGCGAAGCCGTTGAATAAGAAAAAGAAGTTACGCGGGCAAACAAGAAGACAGAGAAGAAGAGTTGCTCAAGGCCAACAAAACCATGTATTTATAGCTCTCTCGTTTTTTGCAGCCTCGCTCATCCCACCCCCCCCCCCCCGAATGCAGCCAATTACCACATACCGGCTGCAAGTTAGAGTCTCGAGTACTTATTTCGTCTTTCCCCCTGCTCAACTCTGCGGCGTTCTTTCCAGTTTTCAAGACCACGAAGCAGCTCTTTTTCTTTCACTTTTATAAGCTACCTATTACCAGTTCAACTTCTTGCGTGTAGTTATTTCTGCATTAGCTAGTCCTGAGTAGTCTCCGAGTATGAAAAGTCTTGTATCCATGAAGATACATATAACGAGTAAGAGAGAGAGAGAGGGGAAGAGAGAGAAAGAGAGAGAAAGAGAGAGAAAGAGAGAGAGAAAGAGAGAGAAAGCAACACGAGTATGAAGTGTATTTTAGAGAGGCAAGGATGTATTTATATGTCTGTACGACTACTTTTTCGCCCCCCCCCCCTTTCTTCTATCTTCTTGGATGCTCGAATACATAAAGGGTGGTCAAGATGAAAGGAACTGGTTACGTGTTGTGAGAGGGGAAGAAGGAGGAGAGAATCAGGAACAGAGATGCATATAATCGGAGAGCAAAAGCATTAGGGAATAAAGAGAGACCAGCTGAGAGAGAGAGAGAGAGAGAGAGAGAGAGAGAGAGAGAGAGAGAGAGAGAGAGAGAGAGAAAAGAGAGAAAGAGAGAGAGAAAGTGACAGAGAGGCGATGGGAAGATGAGAGAGAGAGAAAAGTGTGGAGAAGGAACACTGAGTGAGAGATGGAAAAGTTAGTTGCCTGCATTCAATTTATCCTCAGGGATGGTTGTGTTCAGATCTCAACCCTCTAACATATCATTCTTTCTCTTACACTCATACTTTCTCTCCCCCTTCTCTCTTATGCTCTCTCATTGACACTCTCTTTATCTCTCTCTCTCTTGCTCTCTCTCGCTCTCTCAATCTCTCTACCTCTCATTTCTTTCGCTCTCTACCAGGCATTTCCAAAATCTTGAATAGTGTATATTCGACCAGTAGAACGTGTAGCTACTCTTGCGGAGGAAAGTTGAGATTGAAAGAGTATTGTGAATCTTAAAGAGAGGTCCTGACAGAGAAAGAAGTGAAAATGAGAGAGAGAAAGAGAGAGAGAGAGAGAGAGAGAGAGAGAGAGAGAGAGAGAGAGAGAGAGAGAGAGGAGAGAGAGAGAAACAGAGAGAGAGAGAGAGAGAGAGAGAGAGAGAGAGAGAGAGAGGGAGGGAAAAGCATGAGAGACATCCACCGAACCAAGGAAACACAATCAAAAAGTAAGCTAGATCCCCAAAAGCACGGGCTGCTTAAGCAAGAATGGGGAAAAACCATTGTGGAAGGTGTGAGTAGCTCACGAGAGTTGCATGGCTATTATTGAAAGCAGCCTGTGAGTGACCGAGACCGTTAAATAAGTGTAAAAATGATAGAAAAGTTCTCAGATTGCAGGGAAAGCAGATGAAGAAAGTAAAATGAAAAGATATTGTGAATTATAACACTGTAGATTGGAATGTACTGTTTACTTCAAACACTGTATAACGAAAAGCAACTGTAGATTTAACACTTCGGACAGAAAAATATTAGTTTATTATTTATTCAAGGACAGAAAAGATTATCAAAACCAAAATAAAGTTTTAGCGGAAAATGGAAATTTTTAAAAGTGAATGGTACTACTAAGTGTAAAAAGGATGAAGGTCAAAAATATACATAAACTATTCATGTCATACTTTTGGACAGTTTATCATATAGAACAAGTCAAATAGGTCTAAAAGTAATGCTGGAAAAGCTCAAGCAGGCAATAAAGGTCGAATTAAATTTATTTTTCAACTATTCGCTCTCGCTTTTCTTAGCTTGTTTTCTCGATGTGCATGAACTTGTTGAGTGAACAGCCGTGAATTAGAGTAAGCATAGGGATAAGGCCGTGAATTAGAGTAAGCATAGGGATAAATCATACGTTCAACATAGTCCTTTACTTTTCTGGCTTAAATTTTTACTTACAACTTCTTCAAAAATTTTCCCGATAAAGCTTACAAAAACCTTTATCTTGAAAAGTTTTCATCCGTGATTTACATGATATAAGGTGCCTAAAAAGAATTAAAAGTTTTTTAATAACAAATGCTTGCGATGTTTCAAAATTCATTGAGGAAGTATTCGTCTTCAATTTTTCTTTGAAAAAGATTATTTCAGATGACTAAAGTTTCATCTGCTGATAAAAAATGAGAAAAAAATTACTGTCGAAGTTGAAGTAAAATATCATTTTTGAAAAACTAGCTTAATATAACTTCGTATGATGCTAACTTTCAATACATAGAGCAGACTGCTCTTAATCTACGATTTTCATTGATTTTTAATGGTTAAAAATGTAGCCGCACCCCAAATCAAGTGATAACTACTTTTCAAGGAACAATTTTTCTTCTTATCATTGAGATTGGACTTGAATGTTTTTTAGCTCAATCTTCCACAGCTGAACTGACCTCTTAGCTGTAACAAGATATTTTTAAATAACGCATAGGAAGAACTGAAATAGAATTCACTTACCATTGCTGCTTTGGCACAGTAGTACTTGGTTGAGAAGTCTCGAATGGAGTAGAAAGGCTGGCGGGCGAGGTTCTTATCCGTTATACGACTCGTTAGAGACTGCCCAAGACTCGACCTTGAAAAGTCCGATGTGTCGAGTCTGATGTATCGTAGCACTCACTCGTGTAGGCGAGCAAAAACGGCGTGTGTTTTTTGCCTGTTCAAAACGGAGCCTCTTGAGCAGTCTTTCCAGAAGGAGAAGATGTTTGATTCAGCAAACTTTTGAAACCGCTCGGAGCGCGATCAGGAAAAAAGTCACTTTTCCAGAAGGTGTGTACACACTTTCAGGGAAGGGTGAATATGGAGAGAGGAACGAGAGAGTCTCTCTTCGTGTTAAGAAGAGGAGAGATAGAAGGAAGCAGGGGAAACCGTGAACAAAGTATGGCGACGCTCACGGTCGACGACCACGGATGGAAATCGAGAACACCGAGGATGACCGTCTTGCTCTGCCAAAGGTAAAGAAAGGATGCGAAAATAAGAAGGTGACGCGCAGACAGCGGGAGAAAGAGAGACACACAGAGACTGGTTTCCCCGCTGGACAAGAGGAGAGGGCGGGAAACACACGTGCGAGAAAAGGAACCCTGGGGGCACTGGGACACAGTAGCCTCTCTCTCGCGCTCTGTCGCTCTCTCTATCTCTCTAGCTTTCTCTTACTCTTCCTCTCACTCTCTCTAACTCTCTTTCTCTTCCTCTCATTCTCTCTTTTTCTCTCTCACCCTATCTCTCTCTTTCGATCTCTACTGCATCATCTTCTTCGTTTCCTCTTATTATATCACTCTCTTTTGCACCTCAAGAACTTCTCTTATAGCAGGATTTTCGACTGGATCAGTTCCTAATCGTCCGCAAACCGCCCATAGAGCAGCTAGCTTGCTTACTACTAGGAACCGAAGCAGCAGTCTGAGGAAGAGATCAGATAGATAAGGGATTGAAGAAAGGCTAATGAAAAGACAGATAGAGACTTAGACAAAGAGAGAGAGAGAGAAAGAAAGAGAAAAAAGAGAGAGTAAGCGAGAGAGAGAGAGAGAGAGAGAGCTGGAATGAAGAGAAAAACTCGAGAGAGGATGTAATCACTTCTCAGCTATTTCTTTGAAAAAAACAAACTTTTCTCATCTTTCTTATTTTACTCTGTCTATCTGTTTTTGTCTTTATCTCATCCTCTCTTGTTTTTACTAACCTTAGATCTCTTTTCTGCTTTTTCTCCTTTGCTCTATTGTAGAATCGCGTGCTCTCTTTTAGTCAATTTTTTTTAGTACATATGTATGTATTTATAAATCAACTCGCACTTTGCAATAAATTATGATTCTTATTAGTATTATTACTTATTATTATTATTATTATATGCACATGTGTGCAGACCAACAGTTACTCTATCTTGTTCCGAGTCTCAAACTTTTTCATTATCAATTAATTTGTCTCTTTTCTAAGTTTTTGTTTTCTCTCTTCAAGTCTATTTCTATCTCTATTTCTCCTTTTCTCTCTCGTCACCTTTTTATCGTAATTTCTTTCATTCTAAAAAAAATAAGAGAAAAACCACTCGAGATTTTTTTGTTGAAAAATATTTCAAGCGAACTATGCCTTTGCTTTCACTCTTGTCCGATATCTGATCTAATAAAACGTAACAGGAACAAGAACACAGACTCGCTTTTGGCTGGATACTTTGAGGATACTCAAGCAGTGCAGAAATGACCTCTCGCTATGTTTCTTTCTCCCTTTCTCTCTCTCTCTCTCTTATTTAACCTCTCTTTTCTCTCTCTCTTCTATTTTCTCTACCTGTCTCATAGCTTAGCTCAGTCTCTCTCTCTCTCACTTTGTCGCGCTCTCTCTCTCGCTCTCTCTGTAATTTTCCCTATCTTTTTTTAAAACCTTTTTTCTCTCTGTCTGTTTGTTTCTTTAGCTCTGTCTCTGCCTCCTCGCTTTGTCTTTTTTAAACTCTCTCTCTCTCTTTCTCTACATCTGCTTATGAGGATGATCTTTGTTAATAGCTATCATTTTTTTCCTTCTCACGATGCCCTTAGCTTTAAATAGCTATCGAGAACACTTTGAAAAGTTGAGACTTTTTTCTTGGAGTAGTGCTCTACCTACACTAATTGCTTGTCCGTACATTCTAAGTATAGTCCCTTAGCTTCTTTCAAGTGTCGATAACGTGTTCAGTAGTGAACAGGTCTCCTCAAAGATGAGGATTATATAATATGTCAAAGGCTCTTGAAAGTTAATGAGATTGAGTGCGGTGTAGCTCAGAGCTCTTAGCTGGGTAAATGAAAGCGAAAGTGTACTGGAACCTAGCTAGCCCGGTGAAATCCAACGACAAAACTTGGGCGAGTTTGGTACGATCTTTCGTTTGAGGAAGAAGGTGGTACGATGCTCGCGACACATGCGGACCAAACTTGAGCGAGCATTATGAGATCCTTGAAAAAAGGTGGTTCTAGGTTTGTAGGGAGTATTAAACGGTCTATTTTATTCCGATCACAACTTCGATTCTCACGTTAACACTTTAGAACATAAAAAAATACGACCGTCTGTTTCATGTATTGACAAAACCTTTTTTTACAAATGTTCACGCCTCTCTTTCTCCACGCAGGTCTGCATGAACGGATTTATGGGAAAAAACTGAGGAAACTGGTTTTTTTTCAAAGTTCAGAATGTATAAAAACACCGAAAACGAGAATAAATTTCGTCCAAATGGTTCTTATCCTGGCACGCTTTGGATAAATAGAAGTTCTCGAGACAAATATTTTGAAATACCTAGAAGCTGAGATGCTTTGCCAATTTTACTTCACATGATATAATGAAAGATTTTTTTCAACTAAGAAAAGCTTTTTCAGAGTCTTCGGCATCACGGTTCACAAATTAAGTTAAGAAGACAAATTAGAAAAAAAAACGTGGGCTTAGAATTAAATTAGCAACAGCCTAATTGTAATGATTAATTCCTTCAATTTCTTCATCGAACTTTAATGTCAGAATGACTCAAAAAGTACAAAAGATGGCTAGCATTGGTAGGTGGAAGAATAAGAAAGCAGAAACGCTGGTCCAGTTCCAGCGCATTAACAGAATTTTGCCCGTTTTTTTTTTTGCGAGCACGTATTCACACTGAAATATTGTTTGGACTCCATCTTCCCCGACAAAAAAAGATTTTTTAAAATTCAAAACTTAAAACCATGGAGTATGAAAAATCAAAAAAAATCTCTGAGTATGAAGTTTGAGAGGAAATCCTTCGAGAAGAAGTTGTCAATTTTAACAGCAACTTCTTAACGCTTGAAATCTCTAGCCATCATAGCGTCGCATTTGGTGGCGGAAGAGCGACTGACGAAAAGAGTTTTGAGCATCATCCCAAAATTTTTTTATCTTCTCCAGAAAAAATTAACTAATTTCTCGTTCCTCAAAAGCTACTAATTTAAAAAGCTAAGAGGCCGTAACGATTGGTTAGAGTATGTAAAATTGCACTCCTTGAATCAGCTATAGTCGCCCGTTCGAATGTTTGATTATATATAACTCAAATTTATTTTGAGGCGGTTAAGATCCCCCATCAGGTTTCAATGAATCTTGTCACAACCTTGTACTTTGAATCATGAACTAAAGAACTCTTCAGAAATTCAATATAATTTGGAATTTATATTCATATTTTCGTGCTCAAACACATGTACATATTCGATCCTACTACCTTTTATTCATAAATTTTTTTTTCAATACAGCCCCGACAATGGACTCGCGGTCAAGTGTGTGGTAAAGACATGATTAATTTAATAACACATAAAAAGTATCACCAAACCATAATGAACTCTCCAGTCTACATTCTACGTTCTCACCCTTAGCGTCAAGAAACGGAGAATGAGATGAAGTCGTTCGAATCAATGGCGCTTCATGTTCTATGACATCGAGGATTGAATCGAAAAAGTAAATTAACCGTCACTTTCTGTGACAAATGACATGCGTATAGGGTGGATATGAAGGGCACTTCCTGTGTAAGTCAGCGAATAGATCGTACGTTGTTATTGTTATTCAGTGTTTTGTATTCATTCTAACACGAGAACTAGAACTTTAAAAGAGAAAAACACCTACGGTTTCACTTGGGTTCATATCTCCTGGCCTTCTGCTTCTGCTAATTCTCGCCAACGATAAAATCCAATTCCCAAAGCTTCTCTGTACGCTCACGTCATTAGAAGTCGAGTTCGGTCGAGTATTCTGCAACAAAATTGTCGGCCTCTTCAGTTATTTTTGGTTTACGCAAAAGAATGTCCCTTTTTAGTGACGAGAGCGTTTTAACCAGCGGAGAGCGAAAATTAATTGAAAAAAATATGATTGTATAGTGAGTTTCGAGCACCCAATGGCGCAAATGTTCACATAATGTGACGATTCAACATAATTTGTAGGAGATGCATCACTGTCAAGTTACTTCAAAGGTGACAGCAAGTCTGCGGAAGGGGGGGGGGGATCGAACCCAACCATCTCTCTTTTTTGACCGAGAAGGCGAGTTCACCACCAATAAATGTATTCTGTCTACCCGCAGGGATTCGTGGAAGAGTATGGGAAAACTCCGATGTGGTATTTTTCTCAATCCAGCAGCACCTTATATTCTGTTATTGCATGAACATATCCTCACCCAGAGAGCACAAAGGTCATTCTGAGCAGGGGAGAAACTTTTTTTTTAAACAGTGAATCCTCTAAACTAAATTGTGCTGATCTTTGCAACAACAATTCTTGTTTCACAAAAAATGTGGCAAACACCATCACACGGAAAAAGTTTTTCGTTAGAGAAACAGTAAAGTGCGCGCTCCCGATGTATGTAAGATGGCTGAGTTCTGAAAATCAAAGATGACTCGGAACCATGAAGCTCCTTTTGTATTACAGTATTCTTTTGTTTTACAGTATTTTTATTTCATTTTGCATTACAGTATTCTTTTGTATTCTTATTTCATCGCATTCGGGCAAAAAAGTTTCGCTGCTACTTACACTGCTCAACTGATTAGAAAAACAACAACTGGAAAAAATGGAGGGAATAAGAGTTTGCCATTGAAAACGATGTATAGAGATTATAATAACATAACTTATAAATACTTTGTATCAACAGATTCCAAACTTACGGAGTAAGGGGAACCTAATGTAAAGTTTTCGATGAGTTCAAAACTCAGCATTTTCAAAACTGTACAAAAGTTGTACGTTAAATGAAGACGAGTAGGTATGAATTTGAGAAAACAAGGTTTTTTCCTTTTTACTAATGAATTGAGTAGTTTTGAAATGAACTCGCTCGGCTCTTGTGCAATCGTACATCAATAATAAAATTTGTTACCCATTTAGTTGTAAATATTTACCAATCAGGGCTGTTTTTTCTTTAAATCTCAACTTATCATTGTTGCGGGAGCATGGAATCGAAAACGAATGAATTTCAAACACCTTAAACATTGGTCCGATGTGAGTTATGCTTTTTTAACATAACTTCAGAATAGAAAGTTCGTATTTTCCAGAATGAGTGCGAACCGTCTTGTTTAAAATATAAAAAAAACCATCTAGTAAACAACTTACAAGTCGCATGCACGAGTAACAGAGCTTGAAGTGAACTTTTAACAAAATTTGACGAATAAAAGTTTTTTGAAAAAATGTTGACGAATAAAAGTTTTTTGAAAAAAACTTATTATTGGAAAAAGTAATCAAATAATTAGATATTTGCATTATACTCAATGCGATAGAAATGAAGCGACTTAGCAGTTCAAGTCAATCATACAATTAATCATGCTTCTAATGTAGTGCGAGCAAGAGTGTACACATTAAAGTAATTTAATATAATAAAAAATATTAGGACTTTATTCAAAAACTGTGAAATCATTCGCATGATACGATCTCGAGCTACCGCATGATACCGCTCTTCCGATGGCCATCAAGAGAACTGAAACATCTATTCGAAAGCCGCTAGAGTAATACATAGTGCTCTAACGATGGAGTAATCATCAGCTCAGTATCTCCCTCCAAAGATTTATCATTACGAGAAAAAAGTAACCCAACCCAGTCTCTATCAAACTTCAATAATTCCAACTCAGTCTTACTCAATCAATAATCATTCGTTTAAGTAATAAAACTCACATGATTACCAAATAATACCAAACAACATCACAATTAAGTGCACAGTGTTTTGGGTTTCCGCTGTTAATCAAAGCTGTTTTTCATCTACTTTAAGGAACCCGCGTAACTTCAATTAGTAGAGCTTCGATCCTCAGATCTCAAGCGACGGTCACGGTTCCAATCAGGGCTTCGCGAAAAAAATCAGTTGAAAGTTTTTATTTGACTTTTCGGGCTGATGCTTGAAGCTCTGATTGAAGTAGCGCGGGTTCCATATTTCAAACGGAATAATTTCGATTTCAAAAGTAGATGAAAAACAATTTTTCGGAAATATTTAGTGAGGTACTTCTTGAATGTTTCACCAGCAATGCTCAACTCGGTCTTCAATGGCATTGTCATTCTAAACTATAGCACTCGAACCATATATTATTTTCCAATGTCTCCATTAAAGTTTTCGCTCGTACTTCATTAGAAACATGATTTAAAGTAGAACTGATTTGAATTTTATGAATTATAGTTTTTTATGTTTATGAAGTTATTAACTAAGAGCAAAACATTTTATGAACAATTTGCATGGGAGAATAACCTGGATAGCGGAGTCCAAATATCCAAGGTTAAGAGTCTCTACATGAATTGTTCTGCTGATAATCCCGAATCCACATCGATTAAAATGAATTTTTTTAAGTTAAAGAATAATTTTCGCTTATGCCTGTGTTAGGCAAAAAGTGACATCTTTAATAATGCGAAAGTTATGAAGCATTTTGACCTTTTTTTAGTAATCTTCAAGAAAAAGGAAATCGAAAGTTAAATTGTAAATATGGCCTACTTTACACTCTTTTATTGAACGTTATTCTAATACTGTTTCGTTTAGGATTTCTCCCCTCAGGAAAACTTTTGGAGCAGTTGAGATTGGTAATAGCTGCTATATCTTCATATTAATTTTTGGTAGGAAACATTAAGAAAATTTTGAAAAAGGGTTTTCGATAATTTTGAATGAGAATTCGCCTGAAATGTATTAAAATCTTAACTATCCTAAAGCTTGTCACATTAAAACCTAAACTTTCCTAACCGTCCTTATTAAAAATCTAGGTGTGTCAGTTGTCTAAACTTTTTTCTGGTTTGGTAAGAAAGATAATTAAAAAGACTATGAAAAATTTCCAGATCGCATTTTCGATGGCGTAAGCTGAAGTTTCGAGAGAGAACTCAGAGTCAAAGTCTTATTTATGGTATCACGACATTTCGCACCATGACAACTCATACCCTAAATCTCAAAATGGAAATAATTTTTTTAAAAAAGGCTTTTTTTCCATTTGAATTTGTGCCTAAGCTCTTTTCCATTGGAATTTGTGTCTAAGCTTACGCTAACGAGGCCGTACGGCTTGATAAACAATTAGAGCTTTGGAGAGATTTTTTGGGAAATCCGGGTGCGAGTCGTCGCGTTGCGAAATGTCGTGTTGCGAGAAGCCATATAAACCTGATTTATATTCAAAGCCTAAGGGACGGAGAACATTTTGTTACATTTTTATAGTTGTGTAAATAGAAAAACGTAACAAGTAATTTTTCGTTTTGAAGAGAAAAAACTGCGAAACACACGTTGAACTCTTTTCTCTGTAAACTACTTGATTCGAACATGGCCCCATATGTAAATTGCTAGCGTCTAAAAGTTTTCAAAGCGGTCGCGTCGCAGTCGCACATTCAGAAAAGTGATATTAATTAACTGAATAATAGGGAATCACGACATTTCGCACCATGACAACTCACATCCTAAATTTCACAATCGAAATACATAGTTCCATGTAGTTTTTCATTGGGATTTGTTTCTAGGCTCAGGTAAAGATTACGATAACGAGGCCGTACGGCTTAGTACGAGATGGTATGCAACGACCAGCAACATTATGAAAGTTTTGGAAAGAAAATACTGTGAATTCCGGGTGCGGTGCGAAATGTAGTGATGCAAAAAGTATGGAGCCGAATTACACATTTTGATAAAATTAATATTAACCGCTGTTGAACTGTATTCACCTATGAAAAACACGATTTCGATGGGAGACTTTGTTCTGATCAAAGTTATACTGATAACGAAAGAAGCGAGGCGATTACAGGAAGAAGTGCAGTTATTCCTACTACTTCACTAAGTGATACACTATACATATATGACCAAGCATGGGGTCATACCCAAATATATGAAAATACCAGGAAATTGCCAAACAGATCCCTCGAACTTTATCACACTGATAACGAGTTACCAGATGAGAGTACTATTTACATATGTATTTCCACAATATTCCCATTATGCCGCCTTTTCCTAGGTTTATCGCTTGGGGCGTGATCACCGAATTTCAGTCAGCTCATTTCTTCACGTATCCTTTTTCCCGAGTTCCTCCATATAACTCTTTCCCTCCTTTTACGCTCTCCTTTTCATCTTTCTTCCTCTCTCCTTCTCCTAATCTTTAAATGTACTCAAGACTCTACTCTGAAATTGTTTTCTCATTTACTCTCTATCTATGTACATATATCTTTTTAATTCTCTCTGGTTCCAATTTTTCTGTCTAATAATCTCTCTAACAAACTCTTACACCCTCTCAACAGCTTGCTCTACTTCTTTCTTACATTCACTTGTTCTTTTAACCATAGATTACCTGCTTTTTCTTTTGCTCCCTCTCCCTTTCTCTATCTTTTTTTCTTTCTTTCTTCACTCTATATCTATAGATTTCTCTATCAATCCCTCTCCCTCCACTCAAGTGGTAATCATCGGCCGCTACCGTACCTTCCATTCCTTCAACCTATAAGCTCGACTCCAAACATGTCATGTTCCCTAAGGAAGAAAACGATAAAAGTGAATTAGAATGGCCTTTTCCAGATCGGAGCTTCAGTGTGCGATGCGAAACGATGACATCTCACCGGCTGCCGTGATCAAAATGCAATCGGTTAACTTTTCTCTGCCTTCCAATTCTCGGCTTCTCCTTCTACGCTTGTCGTTCTCCTTATTTCTCCGTTCTCTATTTCTCACTATCTCTCTCTCTCTCGTGTTTTTTCTCTCCCTTATAATTTCTCTCTGCCTTACTCTCTCTCGTTCTATTTTCAACCTTTATATCTTTTCTTGTGTCTAAGCCTCCGCTCTAGAAACCCCAGATTGCTCCCGAGGTGAGGAAGCATTGCTTCTCTCATTCACTCAGTCTTTTTTATCTTTTCTTTAATCCCCTTTTTTTTTTGTTCTCAACTACTATATTTCTCTCTTTTTGTTATCTCTCTATATAAGTATATATCTTTCTATGTTGTCATTGCCCTCGGCCATGATTCGAGAGCAAGTAATGGACACTCTAAATCAAACCAAAAATGGCTACCTCTGGCCCGCTTATTAGCGAAGCGAAACGCAAGAAAAGAACAAGAATTAGTTAGAAAAGAAAGAAAAATCTTACCGAACCTCAAAGAAAAAACGAGTCGAACTCAAATGAACCTCTGAGAAGACTTACGAGCACAATATAATCACGCAAATAGTTCAGAAATCAAACTGAACAGTTAAGAGCTCGGAATGAGCAATTCAGGACTCGAACAGAGTAGTTGAGAACTTGAACTAAACAGTTGAGGATTTAAACAGAACAGTTCAGCCAGGACTCTAACAGAAACGCAAACATGCACAGTAATCGAGAATGCGCTCATCAACAATTACACAGATGAAAAATTACACTTAGCATAAACTACAGCTTTTTCGTTGTAATTTAGTCGAGTTTATACTGATAAAGACCATTTGTCGGAATATATGATAGCATAATATCACTCTGCGCGACTTTTGCGCGAAGGGGTTCAGACGACTCTCATGAATATCAAAAAAAAAAAAAAAATTTATCGGTTGAAGGGGGGCCCCCTTCAACCGATAAATTCTACCTACTAGGGTTAAATATGTAGAAAAAGAGGACCAATCAGACTTTTTCGGACGGTAATATGCGCTTGAAAGATGTGCTGATTGTGATGTTAAAGATTAAAAAACATGTCCGAAGATAAAAAAGTATTTCGAGGACAGAGCTCAACGTATACTAATAGCCAAAACCTTAGTCACAACACTATGTGCATAACAATTCTCTTGACGCCCTGGGCTAGAATCCTTATCAGACAAATCATTATCAAGACCGCTACAAATACTGTTAAAGGAGAAGCTGCGTTATGGAAAACTGGTGATAAAAAGAAGCGAATGAAGTATTTGAAAAGGTTGAGAGTGAATAGAAGGTTGAAGGAGTGAGATTGAGATTGAGAATAAATAGAGCCTCGGAGAAAGAGTTTGAGATATTGGAGAGAAGAGAGACAAAGTAAGTAAAAGAAAGAAAAGAAAAAAAGAGAGAGAAAAGAGGAACAAAAACTCTGAAGAAAGAAAAACAGGAGAGTGAAGCCGATCCTTGTAGAATGAGAGAGTAAGCGATAGAAGTGCTAGCGAGAGAGCTAAGGTTTTGCCAGCACACATATTTTTTGTGCACTCCATCGAAATGCGGTCACTACAGAGAAGAGAGTAGAAGAAGCTGGACAGCATATAGAAGTGATGTCTCATGTTTTCATGAAACAATATTCATTTAGTCATTTGTTCATTAAGCGAGTCATCCATCCATTCATTTATTCCTCTACATAACTAAAGTACAGCGGATAACTGTCAAAGTATTGATTAAACCATCGCATGGAAAAAAGCTGGTCCACCGGGAGAGATTTAATACAACCATCTCTTTTCAAACCGGGAGCAAACTCCTTACCGTATCGATTCATCGAATGAAATGTTCTAGTATCGATTCAGTTCGAATGCGAATGCATATGACAATAAGATGAAGATAGAGGATTAGAATATGGCGTCAACTGAAGCTAGTTCACAAGGCGGGATCGATATTGACCGTTTTCCACTCACCGGAACTAAGCTAGTTCACAAGGCGGGATCGATCTTGACCGTTTTCCACTCACCGGAACTAAGCTAGTTCACAAGGCGGGATCGATCTTGACCGTTTTCCACTCACCGGAACTAAGCTAGTTCACAAGGCGGGATCGATCTTGACCGTTTTCCACTCACCGGAACTAAGCTAGTTCACAAGGCGGGATCGATCTTGACCGTTTTCCACTCACCGGAACTAAGCTAGTTCACAAGGCGGGATCGATCTTGACCGTTTTCCACTCACCGGAACTAAGCTAGTTCACAAGGCGGGATCGATCTTGACCGTTTTCCACTCACCGGAACTAAAAGTAAGCTGCGTTTCCAAAAAAAATAGTTTAAAAAATGTTTTTTGACAAATAAAGAATATCTATTTGCCTACAAACTTCAAAGCATGCATTGCATCTTCGCATTTATCTATCTTCGATAAACCGATTGAAAGAAGGAATAAATCAACCGAAACTTCCATCTGTTTTGATTTTTTACGGTTCCATCCTGCCCAAAAATTTTTATGAACGATGTTTGCACTTCGCCAACTAAGCCATTAGAAAATGATACTTTTTTGAGCGATAATGATAGCATGTGGCTTGTATTTATAGTGTCATTATAAGTAAGAGTATAGCTTCTACCTAAACCACTGTGTACGGGAGTAGCTAAGTTGTGTGTATAAGCATTACTAAAGAGCCTTCAAAACTGCATGCATTGGTTGTTCATGAATACGAGCCTCGCCCGGAGCATTGGTTGTTCATGAATACGAGCCTCGCCCGGAGCATTGGTTGTTCATGAATACGAGCCTCGCCCGGAGCATTGGTTGTTCATGAATACGAGCCTCGCCCGGAGCATTGGTTGTTCATGAATACGAGCCTCGCCCGGAGCATTGGTTGTTCATGAATACGAGCCTCGCCCGGAGCATTGGTTGTTCATGAATACGAGCCTCGCCCGGAGCATTGGTTGTTCATGAATACGAGCCTCGCCCGGAGCATTGGTTGTTCATGAATACGAGCCTCGCCCGGAGCATTGGTTGTTCATGAATACGAGCCTCGCCCGGAGGAGCACCAGGGACGGAAAATCGGTTAAAATTCAATAAATTATTTATGGCACCATTTTCTACGAGCATGGTTTTTCCCTTTGTTTGTGTGCGTGAAAAATCAGATTACCTGATGTCTTGCAATAAAAAAATTAGGAGTAGGAGATATTGAGAAATATTGAGAAGAAAGCGCCTGAGAACTCTCGAATCTTGCCATAGTTTCGAAAAAGTTCTAAAAGCCAACGGTCCGGTTATCAAGCACTGGCTTCTTAGTGAGTTGAGCATCGTCGAAAACCGAAAACAAGGGTTGTTGGTTTGGTTCCTATCCAATAAAGAGCTGAGTTCAGGAAAAGACTATCTAGATTTTCAACCAAGTTTTAGCTGAAAGTTTCGACCGCCGTAATGTGACAAAGATTCATTTTTTCTGAGCAGAGCAGATACCGAACGCGCTATTTGAGTAAGAATTTCTCTAGTTTTGTTAGAGACTAAACTGGGAACTCAACTAGCTGAAAAGCTCCTTCCCATGTCAATGTCAATGTTAGGGTGCCTGCCGAACTAGTGACGTGCTTGAAGTACAGTGCAGAATGTAAATGCTGAATGTAGAGAACCTGGTCTGTTTTCAGATTTCAGAAACTACAGAAAAAGAAATCCGATAGAGAGAAAGATTAAGAAAGAAAATAGAGAAGTAAAAGAGAGTGAGAGAAACTGAGAGAGAGAAAAGAAAATAGAGAAGAGAAAGAGAGTGAGAGAAACTGAGAGAGAGAAAAGAAGAGGACATAGGTTTCTGTTGTTTTTTTTCTAGAAGAGGACCCAGTATATCAGGCTTTTTGAGAGCATCAGTTTCTATTCTCGACAGCTTTCTTCAATCCGAATACAAACAAAAAACCTAATTTACAAGCCTTAGAATTTGAAAAGTTACCACTTGATTATTTATACCCTATGCCCTTTCATAAGTTATTCTGTCTTGGGTTCAACCCTCCCCCTATTCCATACTCACAACACACGAGAGTTGGTTTTGAAGCGGAATCGTAATAAATGGAATTCCTATGGTATTGATGAGAAAGCATTTGTATTGTAATTTAAACGTGCCCCGAGCCTGTTCAATGTGGTGCACTTTTGCAACCTATGACTCAGTTGAGGAGGTCCGTGTACGGAAATGACGGTTGGTTACACAAGAAAAAACATACGAGAAAACTGTGGAAAGAAAAGAGAGGGAGAGAGTTAGAGTGAGAAAGAGACAGGAAAGAGAAAAGGGGACGAAAGGGAAAAGAGAAATAAAGAACTTCTAAAAGTTGCATGTGTTATTTTCATCGTTTTTTTAGGTTAGTAGTGTTTTGTAATCAGGAAATAGGTTTTCCACTCAAGAAGTAAAGTGTGTATAAACTAATTAATCGAGTAAGTTTTTTTCCAAGAAAAAGTATCAAAACATAAATTCTTCTATCTTATTTATTGCATATTATTGTTAGTAATTAATGATAAAAGATCTGATAACTATAGGTAATCATTTAATAGCCTTGCTAAGACGATAATGTTGCAAAAGCCTGTTTCGCTTCAGCTCAGACAGACCTTTGCACTCTCTGGGTTGTCTCTTTTTTGCACTCTTTGCACTCTCTGGGTCATATGTGATTAAAAAATTTTTTTGGTTGTTTTATCTCTTTTTTTGCTTTGAAAAAGGTTGAATCCATTCCCGCTCTTGACTTCTATGTTCCAAAATAATATTGAAAACCAACTCCTAGGCAGGATTTCTAACATTGAGGCCTGATCGTTCAAACTATGATCAAAATTCTAGTCTAAGATTCATGCTCTCAAAAGATCAGTGAAATCCTAGTAAATTGATGCAGTATCTTTTGAATTAAAGGCATTCATGTATCATGTGATTGATAATGAAGCGTTCCCTCATTACCTTCAAAATACATTTATGAAAAACTAGCCTTCGCTGTAAGACAGAAAAAACTCGAGGTCTGTTTTTACCAATGTTAATTCAGTTGAATTGTTGGTTTCAACCTAACGTTAGCATAAACTTAAGAAAGATCGTGCTGAAAAATAAGAGGAGGATAAAAATTCCCCGCATGGAAAGGCGTTATTGATTGATTGCATACGACCTATATCAGTATAGAAATTAGATTGCTTTGAGTTAAATACTAAAAAATTTACGAGGTTCACAACAAAGTGTATAATGTACCGAGCAGCTCAGTAAAGAGGAAAAATTCATGAAAAAACCATATTTATTTTATAACGTAAATTTCGTAGTATGTTTGAAGGTTATCAATGGATGAGATATAGTGACCGGTCACTGCAGTCCCTATATGTTAAGGGCGTGGCTTATTAGTTACGACAATCATCTACCTTACGTCTAAACCATAACATTATCTCTTCTCCAACTCCCTCCGACTCCTCATCTCTTCTCCAACTAAACTTTAACAATTTGAACAATCCCCTATTTTATAATTAGAAAATTAAAACACTATTTAAAAATCGAGTTGGAAAATCAACAACGGAAAAATCTAGAACTCTAAATAATTTGTCTGAAGGCTCGAAGTTATTTTCATGATTACGCACTTCAAAAACTACTCAACAGCTTAGTACAACGCTTCTTTTGGAACAAAGAATGGAGGTCTCGCAAACGGAACAATGAGCATGGTCAGTGCAATATGGCGGATAAAGAAACGGTGAAACGTATGACTGGGCGTTGAAAAAATAACGAGAGCGGAGAGAGAGAGAGAGAGAGAGAGAGAGAGAGAGAGAGAGAGAGAGAGAGAGAGAGAGAGAGAGAGAGAGAGAGAGAGAGCGAGAGAGAGAGATAGAGAGAGAGATATGAAGAGAGAGATTTAGAGAGATAGTAAGAAAGGCGAAGAGAGAGATATATAGCGATATAGAAAGAAAGACGAAGAGAGAGAGAAAGCAGAGCTAGAACCAAAAGAGAATCTAGAGACTGGTCACAGTTACCCCCGGCAGCCTTGCCAACAACCACCCTCCACTTCCCCTCCCGAAAATTTTCAGTTCATCTCAACTCTTGCCCGCTCTTGTCATGCGGAGCATGTGATAGGAAGACTTGATATGTACTAAAGAAGCCCTCAATTCGAAAAAAAAGGTGTATGAGGCGGCGAAAGCCTCAAGAACAGACATGGTGAGATCAGGAGACAGATGAAGCCATCAGAGAGGATTCGAGCCTCAGACAGAGATATAAGAGAGAGAGAGAGAGAGAGAGAGAGAGAGAGAGAGAGAGAGAGAGAGAGAGAGAGAGAGAGAGAGAGAGAGAGAGAGAGGGACAAGAAAGAGAAAAAGGTAAGAAAGTGGAGGGTAACAGACAAGAAGCAGAAGAAATATGAAGAGGGCAAAAAACAAAGAGAGGCAAGGGAAAGCACATCTGAGGGTCACTGGATGAGAATAAGAGGAAGAAGAAGCAGTAGCACGGATCAAAGACTCCCTTTCTCTCCCTTGGCCCCGCAGTAAACTGAAGTCCCATCACTTGAGTCGGGGATGCCAGAGGGCATTTTTCGTATAGTTCGCTTTTTTGCACACATAGATCATGTTGATCGCTTGGTATATCGAGGCTAGTAAGAAAAGAGAATTTAACACTTTGATGCCCTGTGATCTGATATGATTACAACAAAGCTTCGTAAGTGTTAGCTAAACAACTATTTTTATACTGTGCCACTTACAAATATTACCTTGAGAGTGAAAAATTTTCGAATGAAAAGAAATTGAGCTCGAGGTTTGACTGGAGTCAATCAAACTGTTATTCAAGTCAAAATTTCAAAAAAAATTATCCGGGAACAGAGTTTCTATTTTCCTCAAAGGGTTAGTTAGAGAAAAATAAAGAGAAAATTTTTGAATAGAAAACCAGTAAAATACTAAAACAAAGGTACTTTTTCCGTTAACCGGATACTCGCGTCGCGGTTCCCTTCGCGTCGCGGTTTCCTCGTTAGCTAAGCCGTTCGGCCTCGTAAGCTAAGCTGTACGGCCTCGTTAGCTAAGCCGTACGGCCTCGTTAGCTAAGCCGTACGGCCTCGTTATCGTAATTTTTTACTAAGCCTAAGCGTTTTTTAATGTAAAAATAAAACGCGAAGGGAACCGCGACGCGACCGCGACGCGAGTATCCGGTTAACGGAAAAAGTGCCAAAACAAATAGAGAAAAAAGACAATGGGAAGAAATGAAAAGTTATAAAGTCAATATTCTTTCCAGTTTAGTTAAGAGCCTTTCAATAACAATAATTTGAAAAATAAATAGGTCAATTAAAAAAGCAATCATATAAAAACT
Organism: Allodiplogaster pararmata; assembly: GCA_964056735.1. Taxonomy (NCBI): domain Eukaryota; kingdom Metazoa; phylum Nematoda; class Chromadorea; order Rhabditida; family Diplogasteridae; genus Allodiplogaster; species Allodiplogaster pararmata. The sequence goes on from OZ057405.1 coordinate 38,414,345, forward strand.
GTACCTCAGCATAAGCTTTCTTTTTCTGGTCCATGAAATGCTGAGAAGAGGCTTACAAATCGTAATGAATAACACCAACAAATGACATGATGCAACAAGTTTGCAGCGGCCATCAGTCGGACAATTTCAGAAAAAACAAAAAAATGTAGGCGATTTAAAATTTAAAAAAGGAAAGATCAGTAAAACAACAAGGTAAAGAAATTTAGTGAGAAAAGGTGTGAGAGATCAACGAATAAGTAATTGAGAAAAGAAAAGTATCAATGAAAGAAAGTTTTCGAAGAGAGTACAGGTTTCCTGCATTTAAAAATTTTTTCAAACAACCGCTTATTGAATTGGAGCCTGTAAAAATGAGAAGCGAGTGAATCTTCCCACTCTTAACCTGCAGACCTTTTGCGAAGCCCTTTATCTCTTCGTATTTGCCCTTCCCTCGCTCGAAATTCCTTTTAAAATTTTTGTTAAGTGCAGGTAACCTTTGAAAAAGAGAGATCTTTGAATTGCAAACGGGGAAAAAATGGCCCATGTGTCAAGAGAGGTTGATTCGGAAGGAATTAGATAGTCCTGACATACTATTACTTCTTCCAACTTCGTCTAATCGAGTCAAGGTTCAACTCGGGGGTCTTATTCTTGAATTCATTTCACGCTCTAGAAACAAAAATCCATTTATAGCGTGGATTGGATGGCTCTGGCACTCTTGACTTGTCTCGATCGAGGCCACGCTTGGGCTCTGAGCCTCGACCGACTACTAATAGCCAAAATAACCATGATTTTCTCGCTTTTCCCAGTCTCTCACTCTCCGAGGTCTTATTCTATTATTAGAGAGAAGCAGGAGGGTTGTAGGCTGGCAAGAAATACCTGAGTGACCAATACAGAATGGGATACCATGGAAATGGGCCCCTGAGAGAAGGCCGCGTAGCCAAGAATACTAGGAATAGAGCTGAAAGAGAATGGTGGGAAGAGAGAAGAGAAAGAGAGAGAGAGTAGAGAAAGGGGATTGAGAAGTAGAGTCAAAAAATTAGAAAACATGTGTGCTAAAGGATGAGAGAGAAGAAAGAAAAGAATGAAATGAAAACACGTCTTTGTTGAGAGTGGGAGAGATGACCATCCTCGCTGTCCTGGTTCAGCATACAACGTCGTCTGGAGGGCGATCATATAATAGCCGAATGATGCCCGCCCATAGGAACAGAGGAAGCGGAGAAAAAGGTCTATGTTAAGGTGAGACAAACCCCGAGAGAAAGATAGGAAACGAGAAAGAGAATTATGACACAAAGTGAAAACGAGAATATCCGCATTCGAAACGAGGGGAAGTATGAGAAACAGAGAGAATTGAAAAAACGTAAGAAGAAAGAGAGACAGGGAGAAAGACAAAAAGAGAGAAGGTGAAAGAACGAAAAGAGATAGGAAGAAAGGAAGAGAGAGCAAAGAGAGCGAAGAGACAGAGATAGATAGAGAGAGAGAGATAGAGAGATAGAGATAGAGATAGAGATAGAGAGATAGAGAGATAGAGAGAGAGAGATAGAGAGAGAGAGAGAGAGAGAGAGAGAGAGAGAGAGAGAGCTGGAGAGAAAGAAGCATAGCAGTGATAAAAGGCTGATTGAAAGATATAATAGAACCATTTCCAGCTCTTTTCATTTGAAAAGCCTCCAGGGCGCTATTATAGTCACAGGAGAGGAAATAGACGGAATAGATCAGAAAGTGTTTGCTTTACTAGGTGGCATTTGGTTTGTGGAGGAATCCCGATGCATTTCCCAATTAGCTTTTCCTATTTGATATAACATGTGGATTTTATTCCTGTTTTAGGCTCGGAAAACTTTTAGGTATGTTGAAAATGAGAGAAAATTTTCAATTAAATACCCTAGAAAAAGAAAAAAAAGATCAAAAAAATTAAAATACAGAAAAGTAAGTAAGGTCAGTGAGTTTTTTTGAGGGATCCATGACACTTTGTTACAGGGGATTTTGTTTTTAGTGTGTTTAACTACTGTATTTTTGACAAATTTAGTCATTGAATCGACAAAGAGTCAATAAAGTGAGATTTTTTCATGCGGTCTCTTTCCTAAGCCGTAAGGCTTCGTCAGCATACATTTTTCCTGAACCTAAGCGAAAAAATCTGTGTAGGGCGTGTAACAAACTGTCGTGTAACAAAGTGTCTTGTAACAAACTGTCGCGATACCTTTTTTGAGTCAACAATCAAGAAAATAAAAAAGGTTCATAGCGCTGCTTGGATATGGGAAAAAAATCTTTTTGTTTATGAAACAACAGATCACAGTCACACAGTTCAACTGCGGTTTGATTTGGAATAAGATTAGGCTAAGACAAGGGCAAAAGCTAGTGCTCATTTCGGAATCGAACCCGGCCATCTCTCTATCTCTCATTGGGTGTGCGAGCGCGTTACCAATAGCTTTCGCCCGTGAGGTAGCTTAATTATATTCCATACTGAGAAATAACTTTCATTTAAGCAAACGGTGATATCGTATTTGTAATCTATGAACACACATTAAAAATTAAAATTGGATGCCGGATTTGAACAGTCTGTCAGAACCGCCGCACGTTTAACCTCTGCTTTAACTAGTCGACCGGTTGACAAGTACCGGTCGACGACCGGTCACCTAGTTAATTGTCTGCGACATAAACAATCGCTTTCTCAGTGTAATTAACACAGAAGAAAATAAAAGGTCGTACAAGAAAATGTGAGCTCCTTGTTTCATTTACTAACTCATTTTAAAACTACGACGTAAACGACAAGCAATGCGAAAGAGAGAAAAACAGAGCATTAAGTCAGAGAATTAGAGATTTCATATGCCAGCCTATTTTCATTACGAACAATATGCAAGATGTTAAAAGGCTGTAATTAGTAGTAGTTCGTACCGTTAAAAAACAACAACATTGCGTCTGCTTACAGCAAATGAGCTTAAACAGTATGAAAACGTACGTTTGACTGTCAATCGAGCTTGATTTGTCGTTTGACTGTCAATCGATTTGACTGTCAATCGACTCATGAAAAACCTGCGACTAATTTCTAAGGCAGTGACATAGAACAAAACAATTTTTTTTTAAAATTCTTCTTAAACTTGGTTTTTCTTTTAAACTGTTTTTCTTCTGTATTCAATTTAAAGATTATTGAGAAGTGTCATAGAAGTCTTTATCACAATACATACTGTCTCCAATTTTGGAAAGCACCGTTTTTTTCATGTCCGGTGATGTAAGACTCATGCCTAATCATGATTGAACTTTGAATACTCAAGAAAATAAACTTCAAATCCAATTTCGTAAATCAAATTTCAAAACTGAAAAATTCTGTTCAGGACTCCATGGTCGATTATTTTTGATATAAATTAATGATCTTTTCTCGAGGTGACATGTGAGGTCACTATAGAATAAACGTGCGGCAGAATTTTGTGACATCTTGTTTGTAATGTTAATGTTGTATAACTAGTGATGACGTAGAACGTAGAACTAAATACTGTCTGTAGAACATGATTGATTTAAACGGTACGGCCTCAAATCATCCAAGTCCTAGTTTACAGACCGTTTTTACTAATGCTGTCCAATCGAAAAGATAATACTATCCAATTCAATTCAATTTTTTTCTTGTGCATCGTTAATGAGAGGTATAAAAAGGATGGAGATGGGAAAATAACTGAAGGATGGACTAGCGTAGGCTGACACTCCTCTGCGCTTGGACGCTAAAAAAAAGAAATTATTCACATGGTGTTGATTAGAATCATTGAAAAAAGTCATTCTCTTTAATATTTAGTTTAGTTGTTAGGTTTGTAGATGATTGAGAATGATAACTTCAGAAAAATCTGATAGGGGCAGGGAAAGCATTAGGATTTCAAACATTGACAACATTTCAAGAAATGTTGCCAATAATCTTGTTCAAAAATTAATGCAAAAGTGGTTTTCTTGAAATGATAAACTGGGACCAAGACCTGCAGAAACCCCGCGAGTTTCGCCGGTCAGCATCGGTACCGAACCGGCGATTGCAGAAATGCCAGACTGATAGTTTGAAACTTTACTGATTGAGTCATAGCGGACTGTTGTAAATTAATTTTTGGAATCGGGTTAAAAGGTCCAAATTGCAAACTTCTCTTTTTACCAGTGCTTTATGATGGATACAAAAAGAGCCGGACAGATGAAAACGAGCGTGAGTCTCGGGCGATACACGGTTTGTACTTTGTTCTAAAAACAGAGTTTATGATTACAAGCAATCAGTCCATATAGTGGTCCCATCGTGATGTAAATCATTGTCAATTTAATAAGCTAATTCTTCTCCGCGACTGGATAGATCGATACAGCAACATTTACTCAGTAGTCATTTAGTGACACGTTAATCGGCGGCAAATCGATTGTTTCCCATATCTTCACTCATTCCTTTACTCATTTTCAAGAATAAACCCGATATCTTGCAGGGTTTGAACACCTTGCATCCGTTGAAAATAAGAAGCATATCACCGTTTTCCTATGTTTTTCTATGTTCTCGCTCGACTATTATTCATAATAATAATAATAGTACAACTGCATTGAATTCTATGAAATTTGGAGAAAAAAATCTAGTTTTAAAGCAAAGGAGTCTTTCTTGTTCAACAAGTTAGACGCTGGAAAAATAGTCTTACGATTCATTACATTTGCGAAAACTTCTCATTCTCACTGACTTTTTTCAATCTCAAAAACTTCTGCTTTCTAAAAAGTGATTGAAAAATTCAATGATTATTGGAAAGCGAAAAGTGACTGTCTTCAACCAACGCTGTTAAACTGAGAAATCACCATGACGTCAGATTTACGAATCATTAGGGTTCGAAAAGGGCCGTAAATGTAAAGAAGTACTTCGATGTCACTCAAGATTATTCGATTACTGATTTCCATTTTCTAAGATATTCTCGGCTAGGGGCTGCTTTCGAAATGAGACATGTTCAGTATTTGTTTCAAGGGAAATTTGTGCGACATCTCCTAAGGTTTTTCATGTGTAAAGAGTCATTGCATTAGGCAACTAAATGGAAGTCAAGCAAAAGAGTCGAAGGTTCTGAATAAGGTTACAGAGACAGAGATAAAATGAGAGAAAGAGAGAGCGAGAGAAGTAGAAAGAGAGCAGGAACGAGAGGTAATGGTTTGAGAGTTGAAAGTGCTAATATAGAGTAACCATCAGAAAACAAAACAAAAAAAAAGAAGCGAGTATTGTGTGTATATTGTTAAACTCTTGATGATGACTTGTTTTGTGTCTTGCTTTCACTTGTTTTGTCTCCCAGATTATCTTCATGTACTATTTTTTGTTGAACATCTCTCTCATTTAAATCAACCCTATCTTATTCATCTTTCTAACGCTCTCGAGATCTAGTTACTAGTTTTTTCTAAATTCTTTTTTTTTTAAATATTATTTTTTTTCCTTTTTTCATATAGTTCTAATTTCTCTCTCGTTCTTTGTCACTCCTCTTTTGTTTTCTTCTAGCAAAAAAATGCCCCGCAAAAACGATTGGTCCTGATTTTGATTTCGCTCTTTTCTCTTGTTTTTTGCTTTTTTGGATATGCAATGTTGTAGCTGGAGACAATAAGATTTGTATGGCATCAGGGGAGAAATCGTCACCAAATTCGTAACAAGAAATGTCAGGAGAACCTTGAAGGGTTAAAGATATCAGAGAGCTCATGGAATGGAAGACACACCATAGAGATAAGACAGAGAGGAGACCGAAACTCTCCCTGACACTATAACAATGTTTAATGCCGATGGCATCTCAGTAACTAAATAAGAGGTATTAGGAACCATAGAGAAAAGCGAAAAGAGCTTGAGAAAAAAGAAGCTGAACCCTTGGCTGAAAAGAAGACAAAACAAGAAGGACAACCAAAATTAGGGATAGAAAATTAGAGAGAAATAGAGAAGAAAAAGAGCATAATGACAACGAAGAAAAAAAGAGACCGAAAAGAAAAGAGAGATGAAAAAATCACAGTGATTATTTATTGATTATTTATTGATTATTTATTACCCTCCACCGAGTTTAGATATATATTCTTTAATCTAAGTGCTTGAACTCGCTTGGAAATGTCTCATTTCTGATCACTTGAAAAGTTCATTCAAGACAGTATCTTAAAACTGTGGTGAATTTCTTACATGTTAGCCTAGTAACCAAATCCCAAGTAATTTAGGCCTAATTATGTATAATAGAACGAAACAAGAGTAAACTCCGACTGTAAGAGCAGCGGCTTAACCCCGGTTAGACTCGAAACCCTTTTACGGTGATGCAGCCCACGAATTGACTCCACATCATTGCAAGGAACCGGTTAGCTCTATCCGGTATCGAGCGCGTCCTCAGGTGACGGATAGAGGGATGCCTCCACGCCCATGAGCATCGGAGGTAGCGGACTTGCCCGCCGCGGTTCAAAAATGGGTAATATAGCTCGTTAAAGGATGGTGATGCCAGAATAGCCTGGGCAAGACACAGGATTAAACATAATTAATACCCCGCTAAACTTTCTAACGATGTGTCGAGTCGCCAATAAACAAACCTTTTGCCTTTCTCCGGTCAGAAAAGGCTAGAGCCCTCGACTCCCAAACAAAACTATGCTTGCATGAACACGTTGCTACAACGATATCCGCTTTCACAAGGTGCAGCATGACAGTCTCAGGACTGCAAATAACATCAACAACCTTCTCCGGAAGTATCTTGCTCAGAAGCATTTATCTTCGATGCAAGCTGCATATCTATCCTTTCATTCTTAAACAATCATAATACCAGCAACAACAACAACAACCCCGGTTAGAGTTTGAAGGAAACGGCTTGGTTTTAACGCCCGTGTACTACCTTTTCTCCATGAGGGAATGCTTCAAGGACTAGGAGCACACTAAAAGAGATGCTATTATGATGCTACATGCTATTATCACCCGGATAGATGTTATTATGAGGGGTGTGAATAGAAACTGCATTGTATAGCAGATTTTGCTTTTTAGTCAATTCGACAAAAGTATATGTTCATGTAATGGAGCGCTATATTTCAAAAAGAAGTACTTTTCTAGTGTAAGATTCCTAAGAAGGAGAATTGTGTCCTTAATAATCTCACAACGGGGTGCCCTCAAGTGCAAATGGATTACGATATTTATTCAAACCAATTCTGAAATTTATCTTGACTTCTTCTTCAAACAAAAAGAAGCTTTGAAAAATACCGTGATCCATTTGAATTTCGCGGCAATTAGTGATGATACAAATAAGCGCCCAGTCTTACTAGTCAGCAATCTTACACTAGAAAAGTAATCTTTTCGAATTCTAACGCTCCATAAGTAAATGCGGATGGATAAAGAGTTATATTTGTAAATAGAGGTAAACAATTTTACATATAAATAATAATCTTCTTCAAATATGCAGGCATATCGGTATAACTATGTATACAGAAGAAAGTTTGTCCTGGAAAAAAACTAAAAAAGTTTTTCGCGAAGATTTCATCTCAACATAAGACGATGTCGAGAAAGAATAAAAAACTTCTTACAAAACAGTCATTCTGTTTCTTGAAAGAAGCAAGGGGAGAGAGCGCTAAAAGACTCAGAGAATCTGCTTTGAGGACCAGTCTATACTTTCCCCCCTCCTCCGTCTTTTCTGAAAGAGCAGAAGAAGCTGGCCAAAGAGACTGGCCGCCTGTGTCGTTGCTGTGGTCACGATAACATACAAAGAAGATTTTTGCGTGCCCTTTTATACAACACTGATATTTCGGTGAGAAAACAGAGAAATTTTGGTGAGGAATTTCAGATAGAAAATGAGATAAAAAGTAAAAATGAAGAAAATTTTTCTTTAAAAAATGAAGAAAAGATTAAAAGGGGCAAAAGGAATGAGAGAATTAGGTAAGAAACCTGATAAGTATACAATGCAATCGAAACACAAAAGACGGAGACAGAACAAAAAAAAAACGATTGAGACAGAGATATAAGAGAATAAAGAATGCGAAATCAAGAATAACGAGAGAAAAAGAAAGTACGAAAGCAAGGAGAAATAAAAATTAAAATAAAAGAATCAAGTGCGCGAGAATTCATCACTGAATATATTATAGAAAAGTGGATGGAAGATAAGATTAACGTAACTTAGAGAAGTTTTGAGAGACAAGGCTACAGTACATTCCAATCGGAGCATCACTTGTCGCGCCCCTTTGCCCAAGGGAGTTCAGACCAGCAAGTGATGAGAAGTTGTCTGGTACTCACTGCTCCAGTCAATTGTGTCTGTCAACTGTCAACGAGCACACCGAAAGAGTAGAGCGACAAATGAGATAGAACGTGAGAGGGTAAAAAGATAGAAACAGATTGAGAGGGACAGTGCATTAGACGAATCGAGAGTACAATTGAGTGGGAAGAGAGGGAGAGTGGAAGAGAGAGAGAGAGAGAGAGAGAGAGAGAGAGAGAGAGAGAGAGAGAGAGAGAGAGAGAGAGAGAGAGAAGTGACAGAGAAAGAGAGAAATGGAGAGAAATGAAGGAAGAAATTTCGACAGGAAGAGAGATAGAAAAAGACCAAAAGCGAGACAGAAAGAGATAGAGAGAAAAAAAAGAGACAAATAAAAAGGATCAAATGCAAATATACCGTATACCCCGGCGAACTTTTTCTCGGGAGTCTGCTGGAAGGGGCGTAGAGAATACATCGGTAGAGGAAAGATTAAAGGGAGTTGCTCAACAAGATGTCCTTGATGGACGCTTTCTGAGGGCCGTCACTCATAGCTGGCGGGCCACGGACAAATCCTGTACGCGCCGTCTCTGCTTCATGTCTCATGAGATCCCAATCCGCCGAGAGAAATAAAAGGCAACGGGTTAGGTGAGGAAGAAATAGTTATGATCCTTTTCTTCATGACTCCACTTTTCTGCAAAAAAGTCGATGTTCATATTTGAAGAGTTCTCTAATTTCTGTCATCCTCGTCTAAGGACTCTATCAAGAGTCGGGCCTCATATTAGAGGTTAGGTATTAGACCGATTTTATAAAGACTCAGTTCTTATATGTAGATGTAAACTAGGATCGTTCTAGTTAGGAGTGAAAAACATTCGAGTGTTATTGTACCAGCTTATTTATTACTCGCTAACAGATTCTTGAATTCTTGACGCCGCTTTCAGAAGGAATTAAAAAAGTTCGAGGCCAAGTTGTTTGCAGTGTAGTTAACATCAGATAAGCCCCTTCCATAGATTATCGAATTTTCAGGTGCTTGTGAGCCATTAATCGTCATTTATTCGGTAATATGTTACGGCGCATTTGCGCTAAACTCTTTTGTGGGTTTCAATTTTTTTTGTTGTTTTCTCTACTCATCAGTTTTTCAGCGGCAAAAAAAGTAAGACATGTGTTGAATGTGACATAGCTATTCAATACATATTTCGATCATTATCGATCGCAATATTATCTATAGAGACATACTACTGAACCAGAAAAATCTTTAGACCTAGAAAAAACTCGGCATGAAAATCATGGGACAATGTGTGCTCGGTTGGTGTATTGTGTGCTCGCTCTACAATCCCCGCTCTTAAGGCCTCTAACACTGCAATAAAGGCCTCTCACTTCGTAATCGAATAGTCTTCAAATAATCGTCATACTCCATTTTCTGTTTCTTTTAAAATTCTTTTTGTTTCTTAAATATTGAATATTTCTTAGATATTCTTAAATATTTTCTGTTTCTTAAATACTAAATATATGTGTACTCGCTCTAGAATACCCGGTTAGGCAGCGGAGGTTCGGTGCCGGCCGAGTGCCATTTTCGCCCGTGCGACGGATTTCTTTGATACATAGTCTCAGCCCATCATTGCTTAAACAATTTACATAGATCAATTCAAATTTATTATATTGCTTACTAGTACTGTACCCATATCAAATGTTTTCCACTTCTTGACAACTCATGAGGTTCAACAATTGCTATATTTCTATTACTCTCCATTCTCGGTGCTTCGTGAGCTTGACATGCTTCGCATAAATCGTATAAACATTTATCGGCCGACGGCTACATGAGAGAAAACAGAAGAAAAATGAAGAAGCTATCAATATATTATATTTCGTATGATTTTAAATTTAACATTTCTAAAATATTTTGCGTGATGACCCACAGACATAAGATCTTTCAGAGGTTATTTAATTGACTATTTATATTACAATCGGATTTGCTTCGCCCCGCTCTCAAAGGTTAAATGACTGTTTTTGAATATATAGAGTGTTTGATTGAATATTCGAGAGAAAAAACGGTATTTACAAGTGAATCAGAAAGAGAGAGTAGCTACTTATCATCAGAACACTTCACCTGCAATCGCTGGAAAAATAAGAGAAAAAACCGCTAAATCGAACAGTAAGCCTATAATAATAGGAAGCGAACGATTATTTATAGTTAAAACATCTCTCAGTCTCTATCTCTCTCTCTCTTTTCTGCCCAACACATCGCACTACCTTCTCATCATTCTATTCCTTCGCTCCAACGAGCGGTTGTCTTTCTTTTTGCTGTAACAAGTATGAATGAAATATGAAACAAGCCCATCCAACTCATTTCCTTATAGACCCTACACATCAACAACCCGTCTCCAGGAGAATATTACACAATTCAAAATTAGCGTTCAATAATTAAAGCGCACATTAACGAACAACAAAGAGATAAGTAGCGAAACAATAGGTATAAATGTTTCTATGGTTATTTCTTCGCATTTTGTATAAGTTCATAACACGAAAACATGAATAGTTAATACTATGAAGAAAACGCGTGTATTATACATTGCTATGAAAAATGCAGTAACAAATACGAAGAGAAAACGGTAAATACTTATAGTTATATAAGAAACACTTTTTGAAAAAATTTCATTCACATATGCTACAAATCTTATCGGGAAACGAATCAACACAAGCAACAAGAAAACGCGTTGTTTTTTATCGGAAAGTCGGTAACCGTTTAAAAACTCTATTCTTGTATGGGTAACATACTATACAATAACCACAGCACATAAAATCAGCTAAATAAAAGCATTGGTCGCTATTTGATAAACAAGATCTGAAAACCGCACACTTTAAACTAGCCATCTACTTCCTCAAAGGTATGAACAGTCATCTTTTTCCAGACATTCTGCGAAATCGCGGAAGTGAAAAACTCGAGCTCCATCTATAGAGTTGGATATGAGGGAAGAATGAACGAAGCAATAATAAGTGGATGAACTGGGCAGACCAAACATTGGGGATGAGTGAGCAAGAAGTGGGGGAAAGGGGTAAAACTGCATTCAAAAACACGATCTTCAGACTTTACGGGCATGTAACCAAACGTGAAAGTAACCGTTTTGAAACGAAATAAAAACTTTTTGTACACGTCAAGCATACGTGAATGGCAAATCGCTTATGCAATTGAGTTGTATCATTCCAGATTTTGTTAGTGACACGTGACCGAGGCACTAACAACACCAATAGCAAGTTCGAGGTCAGCGACTTCAATTATATAATAGTGGGAGTTATGAAATATATAAATCTCATTCAGCGCCTATACATACTAGTTTCATTAATTTTCATGCTTAAACATCAAAAAGTACCTCCCAAATTGAGAAGGAACCGTTTCAAGGCTATCTCGACCAGGAAATCTCTCAAACTAGCATAAAAAGAAATCTGATACCCAGCCTATCGAAAAATACATGTTAACTCTCAACTTTACCACATGTTTTCGGAATATGCTTCTTCAGGAAGAAGGAAAAGACGGAATAACTAATCTCTAAAAAAAACTCGAAATAGACAGCGAAAGTTATATTTTTCTTTCTGACCTGAACATGAGATGGCGATCATAATGAATAACATCGACAATTTATTTACGTTTTGCCTATATCATTCTCAGCAAAAAACTTTTTTGCTGTTGTTGAAGATTTCTTTTGAATATCTACTCTTCATTACTGATATATTCTAGATTTTAGAATGGTTGATTTATTCATAAGCCGCTTGGATCATACTCCGCAACCTAAACTATATAGAAAATTAAGGACCCAGGTCGGGCTCAATACAAAACTAAATCAAGAAGTTCACGAATTGAACTGCAGGACTTAGATGTGACTCTACTGCCAGCATTATTCGCAGTTCTTCCCAAATTAAGGACACGAACGCTTCATAGGTCTTCTCTACACTACAAAGACTTGTGACTCGAGAGCGCTCTGAGATCCTCAAGATTATGCAAAATGAGGAAATTACTTTGAAGTTTATAGAGTCCTTAAGACTGAAAATTACAACCAGACCGTAACAATGACACTTTTGATGCTTCTCAGTTTGACAACAGGGCTCGTACATATATCATCGTAGCATTGATTGAGACTATAAAGTTCCTGTCTCCTGTAAAGAACGGTCCTAAAGTCAAAATACAAGAACAACAATATTTTAACTTCTCGAGCCACACTTGTCATTTTTTTTCTTCCATTACACAAGTGTTTCAAAGGTTAGCCCTTCAGCAAGTCCCATAGAAGTCTCTCAGGGCGCTGGTGGTAGCTCTTCATCGAGCTTCTCGCTCTCTATCTCTGGCGTGAATCCGATCCCTCTTCCGCACGCCAGGCTGTCTCCCTCTACCGTCACTATGGAGTGGCATGAGACGCTGTCTGGGTCCATGATGATGGCCTCATCCGGATGCTCCGTCGCCGTCGCTTCTTCATAAGAGGGCGGCGCCGAATCTGTCGGCGCGCACGTCGACGAGTACTCGGGCGGCGGCGTTTGCGTCGTGTCTGCTGAAAAGACTTTCCTTTAAGAGAAATTATTCTAGTGGAAAAGAGGGAGGGCGGGGGGCTTAGCAGTTTCAAAGAGCCCCAATCTTAAAAGGTTCCCAAAGTCAGCCCTTAGAAAATGCAAAAGATTAGGTGCATTGGTAATTCAATTGAAAAGAGCATCGCTCGGTTAGCGAAAAAGCATGATCGCCTACAGCTTTGTACCTGACTTTTGCCCAATTTTCGCGAGTATGTCCCATTCATCTTTTTTTCTTAACATTGGTTTAAAAAATCCTTCAGAGCTTCTCTTTCCAAGAGCTTACTACGAAAAGCTTCCACCTAGCCCATGATCACTATAAAAAGTTTATATTGTGAGCTTTTATGAACCGAACTTGGTCATATTGGTCATACACAGGCGTTGAATGAGACTGGTTTAAGGCATGTTTGTGCGCGCCGAGCGAGTAGAAAAAGGAACGAAAAAGGCAAAAATTGTAAAAATAGTAGTAGAGGAAAAGTAAAAAAAGAACGGAAGGAGAAGAGAATGTAGATCATTTTCGGCGCGAACCTGTATGCGCCAACATAGCTGGTCCGGTAACCATTAAACCCCTGGTCATACAATGACATCCAAAAACCATGAGCCACTCACTCAAAATATATCTATCAATAAAGTCCATGTCCTCGAACCTATCCCCCTCAACCTTCCTCCGAAGCAATTCAACGTTACATGGAATAAATGAAATGAACCGACCCCCTCCACCCCCCCTGAAATGACCCCCTCCATACCCCCCCCCTGAAATGACCCCCTCCCCACCCCCCACTTACCCAGTCAAACCTGTCTCCCCCTGTACACCCATAATTTGTTTAAAATGCAATTGGTCATACAACAATGAAAGATCAAGAACATCCCGCATTCCAACCTGTTGTTCGTCTCGCGGCGTACCAGTCCCTGAAAGAAGGCTGCAGCGGACTCGCGTCTCGGTCTACCGCCGAGAGGATCCGCGACGCACGACTTCCAGAGAGCAGCCACTCGCGGAAAGCCGCCGGCACAATGACCGCCTCACCGTGCTGCTGACTAGAGACGACGCTTCGGAAGGGGCGACCTGGCGCAAAGCGGGACGACGTCTGTAGCAGAGAGCGGTCGCGCGTGCAGCCGACTCGGCGCGGATGAATCATGCTGTAGCACGTATCGTCCGGAGGGACGGCTGTTAGCTGACGCCGCCTGCTGCATTTTGGATGTGATTATTTTGAAGCGAAATGAGAGAGAAGGAAAAAAGGGAGAGAGATAAAGAAAAAGACGGATTTCCAGAAAAATATTCAAGTAGATAATATGAACGAAATGAAGAGAGGAATAGGGAAAGAAAAAACAAGATAGAGATTCAGAATAAGAGTAAGAAATATACAGAATGTGTTTCATATACTTTTGTATCCACCCTGTCTTCTTTGGCTGCTTATTTGTACCCTTATCCACCTGAGGCTGGAGATAACAGAGATGAAAAAGTCGCTTCTATTCGTTTGCTTAATAGGACTTGTTGAGAATCATATAGGGCTGTAAGTGCGATGCCTGAGATACTGCCCATTTGATGTATTTTTGTTCATTGATGATCCCGATATTGTGTTGTATTGTAGTTTGTTTCTTGTTTGACTAGAGCACTCTCTCTATTAAAAGAGTCGCTCGTATTTTTTTAAAAACATGTATTGGTTTGATTGTGTACAACTCGTGCGCTTAGGAATGTGTATATAACGGCAAGAAAAGGATAATGGATGATTCATTATTAGAGCGAAGAGTCAGGTCGCTAGGCGGAACGGTCCGTCATCGCCCATATCATTCGAAAGGCTTGTGTGTTGAATTGTTGGCTAAACTGTTTATATATAGGAGGTTGGATAAATTGTTTTTCTCCAGTGTTGTGAGATTCACGAGGAGTACCCAAGGGTACTCAACATTACAGGGGTTTATATCGCAAATTTAAGGGTGAACTGAAAAATGGCCCGCATACCTCGCCGTGACGCAGAGCAGACCGATGGTGATGATGCAGAAAGAGAGACCGGAGAGCGTCAGCCGCGAGTTTATCGAGGTTCTCCTGTGAAAAATCAATCAATAAAATGAACCAAAATTGTATGCTCCTCTTTCAAAAACTAGTTTTTCTTATACATAAAAGATTTTTAGGAAAGTGGTAAGCAGGGGTTGAATGGAGCCGCCATATTTGGGTTTACATGTATCCGCCGCTCAAAGTTTGGAGGAAAAAAGAAGAGGGGGTGAAGGAAAAGGGTAAGAAAAGAGAGGGAGTTTTTTGTCAATAGTGTGTGTACATGTATCCGCCGACGCGACCGATCCGGTCACTATTCAACCCCTGGTGGTAAGCAACAGAAACCCAGAAACTAGTAGATGGAACATTTTCAATTACTCCGAAAATTATGGGCATATAAATATAAACCACTTGAAAACGCAAATAAATAGTCAGTCTGGGCGACATGAACACTACCACAAAATCAAAAGTGCGCAACTTGCTGCTAGAGGCATTCCGACTTTGTCATAAAAAATCTTGCAAACTTTTTTATATATGAAACCACTCTTTCGAGTCAGGAGCTTAGAATAATAAACAGCGAGAGGATTAGGGCAGAGATTACAAATAAATTTTGAAATATGAAGAATCAAAGCTGCTGGGACTCGCTTGACCATCATCATTCTTAGTGTACGAAGATAGTCACGGCTCAAGTTACAAGTAAGATAGGCTTGAGCCAATCATAGGAATGAGATGGTCTGGATGGTCTCAACTCTATGATGAAAAATGTAGTTACGATATATTAGTAAGATGGTCACAAATGATTGAACTATCGCACAGAAAAAAGATAGTCCGCCGGGCGGGATCGAACCCAGACCATCTCGACTCAAACCGGGAGCGCTTGTTACCATTACACGTCACGATAAGAGATGTTCACGGTAAGAACCTGAGTGAGGTAGGGGTCGGACATCCCTGGAGACTCCCAGCTGACGGCATCGAAGAGTGAGAACATGTAGCGCATGTGAAGCCTATGTAACCTTTAAACAAATTTGAGAATACTCTTTTTTTTTAAAAATCGCCTTTAATTGAAGACTCCACAATAAACCGGTTGAGAATTAGAAAACCGTATTTTTTCGAAAAGAGAATCGAAAAGAAAAAGCCTCTTTTTCCTCGACTTACCTCTTTTTCTCACTTTGAAAAGTGTGACGCCTTGGTGTTGATACGAATGACTCCTCTGTTTGATCCCCTACCTGCCCCTTTCGTAATCACCCTTGCGATAAAGTATTATTATTATTATTAAAACCGGCTTAAGAAAGCATCAAGAGTCCCCAAAACTCGATTGAACATCTCTCTCTCTCTTTATCTTTTTTTCTTACTATGCAACTCATATTTGTGCAAGCTGAAACCCCAACTTGCTACAAAAGCAGGTCCAGGTCGACCCTTAACACAAGCTGAAAACCCAACTTGCTACAAAAGCAGGTTCAGGTCGACCCTTAACACCCGCGGAAAAAAACTGTAGATTTAAAATACAAATCTTGATGTAACTTCGGTGTTTGAAGAGAGACCAAAAGTGTGCTAAGCGAATTTGAGAGAAAACCAACAAAAAATTCGTGTCACTAGCTTTTTAAGGTTAGAACATTGATTTTTAGCAAAGTGCGGTTGAAAAGACCATCTTATGCACAACTAAATCGCTCACCTTCTAAGCAGTGGCAGAATCCGTTGGAGATATGTCCATTTAGACACTCAAACTCACAATTTGGCCCGAATAGTTTTCCCGTACACGTGCAAAACCCTGAAACACTCGAACAGTTTGATTGATATAAACACTTCTCAAACTTTGATGTTAACAGTGCAAGCTACAAGAATCTTTCAAACCGGCCATTAGGAGTGTTTCAATAACAAATCAGGACCCTAAAACGAACTTTGAAACCCTAAAAAACCGGCCTATGAAGTGTTTCAATGTGCAGTCAGAACCCTAAAACGAATTTTAAACCCGAGAAATTCAGGTAAAATGAACACTTAATGGCTCTTGTAACAGACAATTTTTTCAATTCTTTTGAACCCTTCTGCTTACTTCTGGGCTCACTTTCATATGTGCTAAGAAAAAAAAGCCCCGGTTAAGAACACAAGTTTTTTTTACAACACTTTATTCCTGTTTACAATTTTTGGATGTATGTCTATTTTTTCGCGTCATAACCCCTTTTCTGATAACTAAATTTTTTTTCCTTTTTATATTTCCATTTTTAAGGAAGAATCCTACTTTCAGACTTAACATGTCTAGTCAATGCTCAGAATGGCCAGCCGCGACCAACTGGCCGTGCGCCATTTTGAAAGTTTCATAAAAGAAGTCCCCACCAAATAATATTTTGTCATTTCTTAGTTAAAAGTCACTACGCCGAGTTAAAAGACTCATCGTCGCTTAAAAAGCTAAGAAAACTGATTTATGAGAAGTCTAAATCTATGAAAACAAGACAGTCTTTACAATCATGTCCA
The DNA here is from genome assembly GCA_964056735.1 of Allodiplogaster pararmata. NCBI lineage: Eukaryota > Metazoa > Nematoda > Chromadorea > Rhabditida > Diplogasteridae > Allodiplogaster > Allodiplogaster pararmata. The sequence goes on from OZ057405.1 coordinate 38,431,472, forward strand.
TGGGTTTTTTAGTGTGCAAGAAAAAGGTACAGACGCCCGCCGAAAGCGGAAAAAACTTTTTCACATAAGGGTCTCCTTTATGATTGAAAAACATAGACCCGCGAAATTTTTTGTTTGTTTTTCATAAGGTTCCCCCTCATGATTTGGAAAAACATAGGCCCACCGCAGGAGGTCTGAAATGACTATTTAACCCCTGATTATGTCCATCTTATAATGCTCAAACTCGCCCTTTACCTCTAGCCAACTTCTCAATAAAATTGATGAACCTCAACTGTTTCATTCTTAAATTTTTGAAAAGTTCATGTGACCCATAAGGAGAATGAAATTTTGTGAATGACTTATGAAATTTTTTTCAACTTTCACTCAACATCTCGGATAACCTGAATCATTGTCGAGGATTCCCTTACACTTATGCTCACAATGAACGCCGACGTATCCAGTCGGGCACCTGGAGAGAGAAATATCTCAGACCCAACACAAGCCTAATCATACATCTAATCATACATAAAAACTATCACATTGTATAGTTCTAGCATCTGAGACCAGCAAAAATTAATTATCACATGGGAAAAAACTGATATCTGGAGTGGCATCGAGCGATCTCTCTCCAACCAAAGCGACCGCGTTTTCAGACAACATTCAACTCACAACGTATAGCATAATCCGTGCTACAGCTTCTTTTATGTAAATAAACTGTGATTTTTTTAGTGAACGGAAAAGAATATGGAAAAATGGTGTTCTGCAAGATACATATACTCCACTACATTACCATGTTTGAGTCCCTGATCTTATGCATAATGCTCCTAAACCTTGGTCTACATTTTCAGGGATCAAATTAATGTTTATCATCTCTTTTACTCTTTTTACCTTTCATTACGAGTTAGCGATCTCATCCTGATATTTATTTAGACGACATAGGTGTAAAATGGGTCCGGGCGTGGCATAATGGTAGTGTGTTCGACTATTATGCGACGAGTCCCGAGTTCGACTCCCACCCTGACAGATCTACTCAAACCAAGGGGGTTAAGAAATGTTGGTAGTTCTCATGCACAAATCTGACTCTCCCCACTGCTGCTAATCACACTAGCAGTTATTTAGCAGGCAGCCACTGGTTCTTCCAGGATAGGTCTGTCCTGCATCTCAGGGGAGCGCTACCCTGCCACGAGGCGAGAACAAGCGCGAAGAAGATTTTTTAAAGATGATAAATGGCTATAAAATACAGCGTATTTGATGCTTCTGCATGTTAGATATTGATTTTGATGACTAAATACTCTTGTGGGAGTTCTTCTCCATGACTAAATACTCTCGTGGGAGTTCTTCTCTATGACTAAATACTCTTGTGGGAGTTCTTATCCATGACTAATTACTCTTGTGGGAGTTCTTCTCCATGACTAAATACTCTTGTGGGAGTTCTTCTCCATGACTAAATACTCTTGTGGGAGTTCTTCTCCATGACTAAATACTCTTGTGGGAGTTCTTCTCCATGACTAAATACTCTTGTGGGAGTTCTTCTCCATGACTAAATACTCTTGTGGGAGTTCTTCTCCATGACTAATTACTCTTGTGGGAGTTCTTCTCCATGACTAATTACTCTTGTGGGAGTTCTTCTCCATGACTAATTACTCTTGTGGGAGTTCTTCTCCATGACTAATTACTCTTGTGGGAGTTCTTCTCCATGACTAAATACTCTTGTGGGAGTTCTTCTCTATGACTAATTACTCTTGTGGGAGTTCTTCTCCATGACTAAATACTCTTGTGGGAGTTCTTCTCCATGACTAATTACTCTTGTGGGAGTTCTTCTCCATGACTAATTACTCTTGTGGGAGTTCTTCTCCATGACTAAATACTCTTGTGGGAGTTCTTCTCCAACCTGCAGGTGGAATGGTCGCCTAAGAAGCCGCCATTCATACAGATCGGCTTATTGCAGTAGAGTCCTCTGCAATATTTTTTTCATTTATAAAGAATAACTCTATAAATAAATCTCTCAACTCTTACTGTAGAAATCGTTCATTATGAAGAAATTTGCAGAAGAAGCCGTATTCAACCTGAGATCCTTCGAAACATCTATCAAAATCAAGCAAACCTTTGGCGAGTAAAGTAACTTGAGTTGTAATTTTTAAAAAATATTTTGACTTATTTATATTTTCACTGATTAATCTTTTTCTTTCCAAGCTATTATTCACTATTCACGAAAGAAGGCAGACGAAGAGACTTATTAAGAGGAAACGACACGCTAAAAAAGATACCAAGTGCGTCCGAAAAAAGGATTACATACATGTGACTAGTTTTCTCAGAGCCCGCTAAGACTCGCGCACAGATTTCATCTATGCGTGAGTGGGCTCAGTGCAACAATTTTTTCATTACTCGTTTCAGTATATGACTACACAATCAGTGTGTTTCTCCAACCCGCAGTGTTTATAAAATCTATGCGCAATCCATGAAAGCGAGTAATAAAATGCTCTGACCGTCTGCACCCTCTCACACATCCTATGTTCTCGCACTCTCTTAAAGGTCCGCCGTTCCCTCATCATTAGTCATTTTGATAAACACATTCTCACTGCAGGTGGGGAGAAAAAGCCTATAGTACACAACACATTTTTTTCGAAATTATTCGTCCTTAATATAGTATGGATTCGCGAAACTTCTGATTAAGAAGGCTGGACGAACTTGAAAAAAGGAGTGAGGCAGGCACAAGTCTCCGTAGTCTCATTGAATATTCCCCTCTCATGACAACGATAATCCGCAGTCACCACTGCAATCAAACAACATACTTCTCGTCAAAAACATAGATAATTTTTTTGGAAAATGGAAAAAAAACGAGAACTTTTCGATTAGGGCTCTTGGATAATAAAAAAAGAGAACTATCTTCTACACTCTCAAATTCTTTTTTGTGTTCCGTTCCCTTTCCCTTCTCATTATTCTAGGGTACAACTCGGATTCTCTCTCTCCATGTTTTGACAAGCGAGTGAGTCTTATCATCGTGTATCCGAAAACTTTACAAGCCATAAGCTCGATTCTAGAAACAATAGTTTCATTGTCCTTCTAATGAGCCACATTTGTCAAGTACTCGTCCAAAAATTCGAAAACTACCGTTCATCCGAGCGGGGGCATAATGAAATGAATCTATCTTCTTCACTTAACGTTTCCCTCTTCATTGCTTATTATTATAGGCCTGTCGCTTGGATGATCAGTCATTTTCAAATGTTTTTGGCGAGTTCAGGTGGGCTATGTCCTGGGGCCGTATTCCGAGATCTAAGATGAACTCAGTGGTAAATTTTAGCCTAGTATATTGTAGACCTAAGTTCAACTCAGAGCTGTATTCAGAGACAAAAAATTATGGAAAACTTTATACTGAGTTGTAGTTTCGACAAAATGGAATTCAGAGAGTAGACTTTAGGGAAAACTTTATACTAAAGTTTAGTAGGAAAGCTGAGACGCTCTCACCCGTCTTGTCTCTGAATATAGAACTGAGTTGAACTTAGGTCTACAATATATTAGGGTAAAATTTACCCCTGAGTTCATCTTAGATCTCTGAATACGGCCCCTAATCAAAGTTTAGAGACAAGACGGGTGAGAGCGTCTCAGCTTTCCTACTAAACTTTAGTTTAAAGTTTACCCTCAAGTATACTCTTTGAATTCCACTTTGACGAAACTACAATTTAGTATAAAGTTTTCCATAAATTTTTGTCTCTCAGCAGAAAAAGGAGTAACAAAAGCGGTCAGACTGTGACTACTTTATCGCCTTTCATCATTCTAAAACCTTCACTCAAATAAGCGGTCATTTTTTCACAGAAGTTACCTGTCACTAATTTTTTTCTCGAAACTCCGTTGTAAAGTTGATCCTTTTTTTTCTAAATTTATTGTTTGAGTTGAATTTGAGCATCCAAGATGAGATTAGAGAGACAATTATAGCTCACATGTATATGTTGAAAGCTGAAAACCACCATTTCACGAGCGAGAAATGGTATAGAAAGATGGAGAGCGAGCTGGAGATGAAAGGCATAGAAAGAGTAGATTTGGGGAGAAATTAAATATCAAGAGAGTGAAGCCTCGCTCCCTTTTTATAACTGTAAGCCCTTTTGGAACAGCTCAGTTAACCTATGATGACCGTCTTTCTCAAAGATGACTTCTTAAAATGGATTACCAGAATGCAATTGCAAGGAGGCTTGTTCCGAGTCCAGCATCATCTGCTTCTCCATCTTTCGCCTCATCAAATTGGGAACTTCCTCATCTTGATTCGAACCGTTCTGAAATTACCCAGGAGTTATGGAATTACCGAAAAGCATAGCTAACCATGATGTGTTGAGAAAACTTTGTTCGGGTAACACAGAAAAAAGCTATTCCACCTAGCGGGATCGAACCCAACGATCTCGACACAAATAGTTAGCGCGCATTATACCACGGGGACACATTGCTGTTCTGTGCGATGGTGTAAGATTCATCATCATTACATGTATCATCAATCGACCCATGTTCAATCATGAACTCTATTCTATCACAACATATGAGGAGGTTTCAAGCAGAATGGAACAAGAGATTTAAAGTGAACAGTGTTATATCGGGGTACTGTACCGTACTAGATCTCATCGCCTTCAATTACCCCCCTATTTATATCGGGGTACTGTACCGTACTAGATCTCATCGCCTTCACTTACCCCCCTATTTATATCGGGGTACTGTACCGTACTAGATCTCATCGCCTGCAATTACCCCCCTATTTATATCGGGGTACTGTACCGTACCAGATCTCATCGCCTTCAATTACTCCCCCCCCCTTCGGGGTACTGTACCGTACTAGATCTCATCGCCTTCAATTACCTCCCTATTTATATCGGGGTACTGTACCGTACTAGATCTCATCGCCTTCAATTACCCCCCCCCCCTATTTTGCAACTTCCCATGTTTGCCTCACTAACTACAGTGTATGTGACGAAACTGAGCCGCTTGACGTGTGATAAATAAGATTATTTTCATTTGTTATACTTTGTGAAAAATATACCAACTTTAAATTTTTTCACAATATGCCTAAGGGAAATGTTTCTCAAGTGCAACTTTTCCGAGAGAATAATTTCATATTCCGGCGAGAAAAAAAAACAGTAACCAAAGTTACTTTGAAGCCTATACTTTAGTAAATCCGGAAATAAGATCAAAGATGAAAAAAGTTGTTTTCGAAAAAAAATAATCGAAATACTTCCTGGCTACCACTCACATTGACCCATTCGGAGACCCTAGATCCAAAAGTCCATAACCGAACGGATTTTGCAATCATCTAATTTAAAATACATGGCTGGTTTTTTTAAAAAGAAAAAGCAACACAACTGCTTGTTTCCGTGGCAAATGCCTTGACTTCCTCGTGAAAAAACAGCACACGTGACATAAAGATTCAGCTTTCTTTCTTCTGTCATTCTTTATCTCTCTCCCCTCTCTTCTTATTTCTCGTTTCCTTCTCCTTTCTACTTTTTCTCAACTCTCATCATGTTCTTTGTTTATCTCTCTCTCTCTATCCCTCCCTCTCTCTCTCTCTCTCTCTCTCTCTCTCTCTATCCCTCCCTCTCTCTCTCTCTCTATCCCGGGTTACCCTAAGGATAATCTAGCAAACAAAACGTTCTTAGTATTGAAAGGTTTTTCCTCAACGAACGTTCATCTGAATGAGAAAAAAATATTCAAGGAGAAGAAAAGCTCAATTCTTTTGATACCTTCACGAAATAAGAAATGCGTTTTACGGAATAGTTATCAAACCATGGCTAATCGAAAAATTCTCCACAACACGTTGAAAAAGTTCCCAAATAAGAAGGATAGAAATTTAAAAGAGCTGACCGATTTACAAAAAGTAGACACACCTTTTTAGATAGTTTCTTGGTCTCTTTATGTCTCTTTCTTTAGAAACCTCTTTACGTTTTGTGCTTGAATAAAGAAGAAAAAGGTCCCTTTCCAACACTAGTTTCTGGGCAAAAGTTTCAGAAAACGTTTGTAAAAAAAAAGAGAATATTTCTGAAAAGAAAACCGCCCGTGACAAGAAAAATTAGCTTAATCGAGAAAGAAAAAAGGTTTTCATGAAGGTGTTTGTCAAACGCTTCCAGCGGGTAGAATCTATGCGCAAATTTGTGAAACAAATCAAGTGTTTATATGGCATTTTTAAAGCTCACACTCGATCTCAAATTTGAGAACATTGGCTTCTCTGTTGACGAGAAAAACTAGGCTTTTTGTCATCATCGGCACACGAAGAGTGTAGAAAAATAGACTTAGAATGAGGAAGAAGCGTGCTTTGTGATTCCGGCGGAAAAAGGGAATGCCATACAAACACAGGATACGTTTTACAAGATTCTTTGAAGAGCTCATGGATTCTACTCGCTGTGCGTCTTAGAGAATCATCCTGTCTTAGAGAATCATCCTGTCTTAGAGAATCATCCTGTCTTAGAGAATCATCCTGTCTTAGAGAATCATCCTGTCTTAGAGAATCATCCTGTCTTAGAGAATCATCCTGTCTTAGAGAATCATCCTGTCTTAGAGAATCATCCTGTCTTAGAGAATCATCCTGTCTTAGAGAATCATCCTGTCTTAGAGAATCATCCTGTCTTAGAGAATCATCCTGTCTTAGAGAATCATCCTGTCTTAGAGAATCATCCTGTCTTAGAGAATCATCCTGTCTTAGAGAATCATCCTGTCTTAGAGAATCATCCTGTCTTAGAGAATCATCCTGTCTTAGAGAATCATCCTGTCTTAGAGAATCATCCTGTCTTAGAGAATCATCCTGTCTTAGAGAATCATCCTGTCTTAGAGAATCATCCTGTCTTAGAGAATCATCCTGATTTTGTCGACGATTTTAGTAAGTTTTTTTTCGAAAGAAGATAGAATATTGACAGAGAAATCCGTTTTGCATATCTGCTGTGCAATCATAGTCCGTGCGACTCAAGCCGACCGACGCAATCATAGGGCTAAGCCATGCGACCATTTGTATAGGTAAAATGCAAACTGGCAAAAAAAATTTCTAGGGCGACCGACCTACCGACCCTCTCCCTCAGTCAAAATGAATGCATCCCTGTTTTCAGTTGAAAGTGAAAGTTTAAAAAATCTTCACCTCTCTACTAAAATATAACGTTTCTTCAGTTATAACTCAGCCTCAACCGGTTTCGTCAAGTTAAAAGTGGAAATTTTTTTTGCCTATTTCAGCGATTCTTGGTCGATATGAAAATAATGGAAACTTCCAATTTCCCCATCCATGTATGCATTCAAAACATGATAAGCCATTTCCGTTTTTGTGAGTATAAACCCAAATGCAGCTTCCTGGTTCTCTTCATTACAAGAAAAGGAATAAGGGGTGGACGGAGATAGGAGGGAGGAGATAGGGGCGCATTTCTCATAATTGGCTAACTCGTTCTGTTTTTTCTTTTTCTATTTCTCCTCAGCAAATGCTACGTCTGAAAGTCTGAAAACAGGGCAGTAATTAGGTAGCTTAATTAGGTAGCTTCTTCCAAGTTTTTAATTAAGCTTCGTGAACAATAAACTTATATTATCGGTAACGAAGAGTAGAAAAAACTTCAGATGAATCAGAAAATAAGACCGTTAATTTGACAAAAAAGGTTAATTTTATTTCTGTTTAGGCCTAGATACCGGCTAAATAATGAGTGTTAAGAAGTTTTCGAAATTGAGAAGTCTAACATAAAAAACTTCCTGTGTGGAAAACTGCTACACAACTTCATGCTAGGAGAAAACACTTTTACTTGCTAAAAACGTCAATTTTCACGCGGGAAAACTGCCACAGCTCGAAGAAGTACCATAAGACTGATATCAACATTTCGGGTAGTAGTCTACATAGCTTACAGTAAAATAATCCAAATCATCGCCGGAGTAGAAACAGAATGAGATCGATCACCTGCCGTCTAAGTATTTCTATTATACTCAATAACATCTTTACGTGACTAATTCAGAGGAAAAGTATTATATTATAACTCCCTTCGAAAACTTGCAGGCTGTTTTTTACCAGGAGTCGAAAAAAATGTTCAATCGAAAAGACTAATCATGAGGGAAGGGCAGACTAAGGGAGGAACCAAGGGCGTGTGGTAAAATAGAAAAACTCCAAACAAACTATGTATCACTAGATTTTTTTGAGAAGGGCATGCATAGCTCACCAGGATGTGTGGAAAATTTCTTTTTCGGGCGGTTGACCGGGCGATCGAAAAGAAGAGGGGGGAGAAATGTACAAGAATTTTTGTCATGTTTTCCGGAGTCAATTATTTTACGATTCGCGTAACACGGGCTGTAGTATTCGACATTTCTTTCACTGACAAACGCTTAGTTTTTTTTCAAATGAACATTTTCTGTTATATTTTCTTCACCATGAAAGTTTTTTCTGAGGAATTGGGCGGACGACCGGGAGAAATTTAACAAGTTTGGTGAGCTATGAGGGCATGGATTTGCGCATAGATTCCACCTGCAGTGCGGGATAAAAACACCCTGCACAAAACTCGCAGAACATGGAAGTATCTCTGAACAGCTGAATCCGCATTTGGCAAGAAGAATCACCCAACTGAGATGAAAAGGTTCGGTGCAAAAATTTCAAGAACAGAAACATGGACTCTTTTGAGCTCGAAATAGATTTTTTTCTTGGGAGAAGGGGCGAGCGACCGGGAGGAAGTTTACAAGCTTGGTTTGGAAACAAGTTTTTTAAAATTGGTTAATTATAGAACTCTGTTCTGAAATCAAGCGGTTTAGCTGTTTTCCCATTCAGATTAGACCTTAACGCTGAACCCCCTTTTTTAAAGACAAAAAAAGGCAAAACGCGAGGCAAACCGTTCATGAATGTACGGATTTTTTCCTCTATGCTCACAAAAAGGCTCTTCCATCACCTCATAATTTATCACGTTTAAGAAATTGCCTTGAACCTTCAAGATATCAAGTGAGTGAAATAACCGGGGCTAAACATTCAGAACTTACTACATATCTGAGAGCAGGCCTTAGTTTAAAATTTCTGTAGGTCAGTGTTTTCAACTTGAAAACAAACCCACATCAGATCTAAACTACAAACTGGCAAAAAGAAATTCTAGGTCGACCGATCTACCGATCTCGACATTTCATTAAAAAAAACTTTGAAAAGCTTCTAATCAAAATACAATTGAATAAGAAACAGTTATCTTTGTAATTACAATTTTAATCTGCCATATTTCAATCCAAACGTCGAATTTTTCGAGTTACTCGGGAGATCGAGTCGTTGTAGCAGCGTGACATATTTTACCTATGACACCCATATTCTAATAGAAAAGTTTTGGTTGTGCTCGGAACCTATGTGTGGTGCAGCGTCAGACTGCAGAGTTTTCTGTGATTTTCTGCTGTCTCTTCGTGATATGTAAACTCTTATTCTTCTCTGGTTCTCTGCTATCACCTCACGCTCTCTTCAGACTTTCTGCTTTTTTCGTTGATGAAATAATTCACAAAGCTCTGTACGAGTCAGCCTTACAACTCTATCACAAACTCAATATAAAAAAGTTTTTCAGGAACTTTTCTTGTTTTTCTCCTCAGGCTTAGGCAAAGGTTAGGCGAGCGAGGAAGTACGGCTTAGGAACGAGGCCTTATGAAATATGGTAATTGCGCGTTTTCAGTTTTTGGCATCTTGGAAAAGGTTAGAGACGAAGACCACACCTAGGTTCCGAGTTGAGCCAAAGTTTTAGCCTAATTGCCGTCGACAGTTCTCGTTTAAGGTTTATTCAAAGGCACTTGTCTAGTTCGACGTAGGATCCTCCTCTCCCCTGCATTTTGCTGCACGATGCTGCTCCTGTTCTTTCTCATTTTTCTCTTTTTCTAATCCCGCTTCCTGCTGATTTCACATCAAAATACGCTTAAGCTTAGTACAGGGGTTAAATAGAGACCGGATCACTCCCGTCGGCGGGTACATGTACACAAACTATTGAAAAAACTCCCTCTTTTCCTTCATCCCCTCTTCTTTTTCCTCCAAACTTTTAGCGGCATGTAAACCCAAATTGGGCGGCTCCTTTTCAACCCCTGGCTTAGTAATAGTTTACGCTAACGAGGCCGTACGGCTTAAGCTAACGAGACCGTAGCAAGAAATTAGTCATAAATCCGTGACCTACGTCAACAAGTACCTATTCAAGATTTCGGCGCATCAGTTTTACCCACGTCGTACGGTCTCGTTCCTAAGCCGTGTGACCTCGATAGCGTACTTGTCCTCAACATACCTTTGCCTATGCCTAAGCAGAAAAAAACTGTTTTGTCTGAGTTTGTGACTCTGTACTGTCTGACGCTGAGCACTGACCCAATAAATCGTGAAGTGAAAGCTGAAGAGCACAGAAGAATGAGAGAAAATATATTACGAAGAGACTGCAGACAGTTTAAGAAAAAAATCACTGTCTGACACTGCACGCTGCCCTCTACCTGGGTAGTCAGAGACGCAGCCCGGCGTAGGGTAAAGCTCGCGTAGGGTAGGATGAAAATTTCGGCGAGCTTCTGCCTTGTTTGGACTCAAAATGAAACGTCTGCTATGGCGATGATCTAACCTGCTGATGAGGCAGAATGGCGAAGACATAGATGAGTGAGACGAGCAGGATTAGGAGTAACGGACCCAGCCAGAGTCTGGTCTGGGCTGAAAACGTCATCTCCTTCTTCTGCCAGTCTGGTCTCGTCTGGAAAAAGTGAATCCTCGTTTGAAGAACGAAGACTCGCATGAAATAACAACGAAACAGAAGCCTGGAAAAAAAAACGAATAACAGACGGGCGGAGTGGAGGGGGAGGGGTTCAAGGAAAATTGAACAATCGTTTATTCTCAAATTTTCTAACCAGGCTGATTTAGAAGATTATTCGATTTTTTTTGTGTCTCGTCAGCTCTGTCTTTTCGGCTCGCTCGCTCTCTCCTTCTACTCGAATCTCTCCTTTTCATCTCTTACTCTCCCTAATTTCTCATCTCTTCATCTTTCTCTGTCCTCTTACTCTCACTTTCTCTTAATGAATTTTTCCTCTTAAAAATAATTTGAAGCCTCATAGTACAGCTCACTCGACTTTAACAAAAAGTCCTTGGTTCTACACAACAGAAACTCACTTATGAGCTGTTACAATTTATTAAGTTTCCACTTAAAGTTAAAATTCTCCGAGAAAACGTTTTTGTTGAAAAACAGCAAATTACTGAATTACTTCATTATGCGCTTTACGACGTTCGGCTCTTATTCTCTGATGGGCATATTCTGCGTCTTGTCCTGCAGACATTGAAATACTAGACGAAATATTGGCTTTAAACGCTACATATGATTCCGAAAATTTTCTTCATAGGTGATCATTTTGAGCATTAGAGACTCAAATTCGTAAAAAAAAATATTTAAAAAATTTTACATAAAAAATGATTTTTACCTTAAAAAAAACGCTTAGGCTTAGTTAAATTTTACGCTAACGAGGCCGTACGGCTCAGGCTAAAGAGACCGTATCAAAAACATGCCACTCTCATCTGACCCAATTGAACGTCTGGTAGGGGGGCCTAAACGCAAAAAGTGCCCGTTCATATAACACGATTGCTAAAGAGAACTTAAGCAAAAACAAACAAAAAAAAACAGATTGGTCAATTATAAAAAAATAATTCATCCATTACAGATCATAAAAAAGTGTTGTTCAACGAATAAGGTAGAACGTAAAAAGTGCGTGAACAAAAAATGAAGAGAAATACACTAAAATCGTGATTAGTACAATTTACACATAAGATCGGGGAAGATATGACTTATTGAGCTTGGCAAAAAAGGTTTAAAAAACCTTAGACTGGTTTCAAAAAACCTTGGGTAATTTTTAACGTAAAATTTTGATCAAGGGCATTAGCTCGAGATTTCTAATGATGCTGGGTATTTAGTGGTGAGTGGCGTTGGAAAGATATCAACATATCACGTAGAGTTAGTGATGGAGTTTGAAGCTAGTAAATCACGATTCTCTCAGAATATTGCTTCTTTGAACCCTGAATACTGAATGCGGGAAAGAACCTGGTAAAACGTTTGTTGAGAAAAAGAAATAAGAAGAAAAGCGAAGGGAAAACGAAAGAGGACAAGAAAAAGAGGGAGGGAGAAAGAGCGAGACCGACTGAGAGAATCAGAAAGAAAAGAAAGCAACTTTGAGAATGTCAGACGAGCTGAAACGCAGAGAAGAGAAAATAAAAAGAAACAGCAGAGGAAAAAAATGAACAAAACGGAAAGAAGAACGTAAGACAGAGCATACTGAATCATCGATTGCAAGGACGTATTTGTAGAGGGAAGGAGAAGAGCTAGTGAGACAGAAAAAAGAGGAAATTATAGAATAAGGAGACTCAGCTAAATAATAAACACCAAAACAGAGTAGGAGAAAGAAAACAGAGAAAAAAAAGAAAAACAGATTAAAAGAGAGAAAGACATTATGAAGAAGAGACGAGGGCGAGAGAGAGAGGCTGAAAGGAAGGATGATAAAGATAGACAAGAAAAGAGAGAAATAACCCAGTAGAAAGAATAAGACGGAAATACATATTGCTTCATAAGAAGGCAAAAGGGCAAATTCTATTTCATCCATAAACTCCTCAAAAGTTCTTACGTGCGCTCACAATGTTCGAATAGAATATGTTAAGTCCTTGTTGTTTCCATTGTAAAGAATGGTCGGGTTTCTTTTATGTTATACTTAGTTTTTCCCCGAACGATTTGGATGTAGTTCCGATGTAAACATGTTGTCAAGTTAAACTCTTCCAGAATCTTATCATCCAGCTGGATTTCTATTTCGGTACAAATTCGAAGCGTTTCGTTGATAAGACTTCGGCATGTTATCACCAAAGTCCATTTCCGTTTCGGGTCAGAAAAACTTGTTACCATCGAAATCTCGACTGAGGCTAAAAAGAAGTGCAACGTTACGCTAACGAAGCCGTACAGCTAAGGAGACCGTATAAAACGAATAATATCATAGGTAAAGTTTTTTTCTTCAAATTAAACTTTCTTTTTTTCAGGTACACTGTATATATCATCCAATTCTAGTTGTGAGTGAAAGTTGCTGAGTTTCCTTCGTTTTCGAACGAGTTATGCTGGCTCAAAAATTTTCTTGCGTGAACCAGAGCTCCAAGTTCCGAACGCTTCATAAAATTCGAAAAAGAAACGAGTTAGACCTTTTTTCGTTCCCCGAAAGCTTGGCCTAGTATACAGAGCCAGTTACAACGCTCCATCATCCACAGCTCTCTTCTCTAGAACCTTCTTCTTCTTCTTCCTAGCGTTTATCCCGCCGCCGGGCAGGGTCCGCTTTGTAGACTGCACCACGCCATTTCACCCGATCAGCTGCGTCTTCAGTCTTCAGCCCGGTCGTGTTCATGTCTACTTCGATGCAGTCTCGCCACCTAGTTTTGGGTCTGCCTCTTTGTCTTTTGCCCTCTACTTCGAGGTTCCAGGACGATTGAGAAACGGAATGGGGATTTGATCTTATCACGTGCCCGTACCATCTCAGCCTTGACTCTCTAAGCTTTTCAGATATAGGGGCGATGCCCAGACGATCTCGGATGGTTTCATTTCGCACCATGTCTAGACGAGTGAGTCCGAGGCTCCATCTCAGCATTTTCATCTCCATAACATGCAGCATCTGTATAGTCTTTGCTGTGCATGGAGAACATTCGAGGCCGTACAACGCTACTGGTCTGACAACTGATCGGTAAATTTTACTTTTCAGTCTGTCAGGCATTCGCTTGTCGCATAGTACACCGGTTGATTCTCTCCATTTGAGACAGGCAGCATTGACTCTCGCAGCAACTGTAGCCTTGGGGTCTAGGTCTGCGGTGATGTAGAATCCGAGGTACTTGAAGCCATCCACTTTCCGGAGTTCGGTGTTCTTGACTTTGATGGTATTCGAGGTATTCGAAGTAATTTTTCCCATTTCCAAGTACTCAGTCTTTTGGAGGTTTAGTCGTAGACCATAGTCACTGAAGCGTTCGTTCCACTCTCCTAGCTGTTTCTCCAAGTCCTCTGTTGTGTTGGAACATAACACAACGTCGTCAGCATACATTAGAGTTTTCGGAGGGCTTGTTTGTAGATCTCTGGTGATCGTGTCCATTATCAGTATAAAGAGCAGGGGGGAAAGGGCGGAACCTTGATGAACTCCTACAGCAACCTTGAATGACTCCGAAGTACCCGCTGGACTTCTCACGGTACTTCTAGAGTCAGTATACATCATTTGAATCCATCTTATGTACTCTTCTGGGACTAGGTGGTCTCGAAGAGAGAACCATATCAGCTCATGAGGCACACGGTCGAAAGCTTTCTCCAAGTCAAGGAAAGCGCAATGGACTGACTTCGCCTTTTCCCTGTGTTTCTCTAGATAAAGACGAATGGCGAAAATAGCATCTGTTGTTCCACTTCCTTTGACGAAGCCACACTGATTGACGGTTGTGCTTACAATTTTGCGGAGCCGTGCTTCGATGATCTTTTCCAAGATCATTGTGGTATGAGGAATGATTCTTATCGGCCGGTAGTTGGAGCATATTGTGACATCTCCTTTCCCTTTGTAGATGGGTATTGTAGATGATCTACTCCAGTCTTCGGGATACTCCAGGCGAGCAGTGGCTTTTTGAAAGAGGGTCGTAAGATGGAAAAGTCCACAATCACCTGCGAGTCTCCATGCAGAGGCGGCAAGATCATCTGGCCCACATGCCTTTCCGTGCTTCATTTTCTGAAGGGCTTCTCTTACTTCAATCTCTGAGATGGTGGGAACTGGTCCTTCTACTGGTAGGGACAGCGGGACGGGAGGGTGGTCGAACTCGATGTTCGAGATTTCCTCGAAGTGTTCTCTCCATCGCTGACAAATTTCGACATTGGATCGGAGGAGTATGCCGTCCCGGTTCTTGATTGTCCTCACGTGAGAAAGGTCTTTTGCTGCTGTGGCTCGTGCTTTGCAAATCCGGAAAATTTCCTTCTCTCCTTGAGGCGTGTCGAGCTTACTGTAGATTTCTTGGATGGCTGAGGAGCGTGCCTTCGCTACGGCTCTCTTAGCTTCTCTCTTCATACATAGGTACAGAGCTCGGTCAGCTTCGGTTCCGGATCGTTTCCATTGCTTGAGAGCCACTTTCTTCTCCTTGACAGCAGTTTGAACGTCTTCGTTCCACCACCATGTCTCCTTGTCTACAATGCGTTTGCGACCTGGTTTTGTTAAGCCCAGAGTGACTTCTCCTACCTCCTTCATCTTGTCTCGAACGAACCTCCAGTGCTCCTCAATGGAGTCAGGGAACGTTTTTTGGAGAGTGTCCGGGGATAGGGCGAGAAGAAGCTGATGCATGAAGCGAACCTTGTTGTCACGTACTTTTCACCATTTTATCCGAGAAACTTCGTTCAGAGGCTTTACGTTGCATTGCTTCTGGGAAAATCGGAGATCGATTATAACTGGATGGTGCTGCGAGGAGACGTTATCGCTCGGAATCACCTTGCAATCAGTGATGAGTCTCAGATTGGTTCTTTGCGTCATCCAGAAGTCGATTTGGGTTTTCCTTCCACCACTGCAATACGTGGTGAGGTGAGACTCTCGTTTGCAGAAGAAGGTATTGCAGATGGAAAGATCGTGCTCTTCGGCAAAACTCAAGATTCGCTCTCCTTCTGCATTCGGCAAACCATAGCCGTTGCCTCCATGAGCTCTCTTATGGGCTTCGCATCTTCTTCCTACGTGCCCGTTCAAGTCTCCTCCGATCATGAGAGTTTCTTCCGGAGAGCATTTTCTGATGACGTCATCGAAGTCTTCCCAAAACCCGTCTTTCTCGGAGTCGCTGCATCCTGCCTGCGGTGCGTAAGCACTGACTATTTTGAAGAGTTTGCCATTGCATTCCAAGGAGATGGACATCAAACGATCTGAGATTCGACAAACTTCCGTGACGGATGTGGCAAGGTAGGAGGCAGCGATAATTCCGACGCCATTGCGGGCTGCTGATGAAGTATTGCCCGAGTACCACAGCTTATACCTCCCGTCGAGCTGCTTTGCTTTCCCTCCTTTCCACCTAGTTTCCTGGAGGCATGCCAGATGTACTCTTCTTTTCGCCAGCATGTCACAGACTTCCATGGACTTCCCCGAGAGACTTCCGACGTTCAAGGTAGCTAGTCGGAGGCGTGTAGGCACTGCTATTTGATTAAATCGAGGACGCGGCCTATTATTCCTCGAAGACCCTCGCATATTTCTCACGTCGATCGGGATTCGACGCGCGTCGCTTGAAGGGGACGCCCTAGCATTGGGGTTACTCTGATGGTGCATCTTGGGGGGATGCGACGGTTTCTTCATAGACCGGCTTGTCGCACGAACATCCAAGTCGATAGTTCAGCCTGACGTCCGTTTACGACCCTTTGGGCCACATAACCCGGGATTTTGGGCTATGTGGGCTAGAGGTTATTTTTTGGACACGCCTCTTGACCGTGTCCCTTAGGCCAGTGAGATAACAGTGAGCGAGCATTTTATAGGATGTGGGCTGCCCAGTTCCCACACCCACCCGCGACGCTCACTAGCCTAAGCCCCTCTTTGGTCAGCCATGGCAAAGCCACCAAGTCTCCCATCCGCCTGCGGGAGAGGCCCCACATACGCCATCGGGGTAATCAGCGCGTGGGTCTCTTCTCTAGAACCGAACTAATTAAACATTTCCTTCGAGCGATCAATCAATCAATCGTTACCAGAAAGAGATAATTAAATATGTCTCGGATGAGTTATAAGCGATTCTTAATGCGGTTCTCCACTCATTGAAACTTATTTTTCATGTATATGAGTAAATTTTTCTTTTTTTCCGAGTGCAGCAGTTTTTTTATTTAATGGAGAAGCGAAGTAGACAGAGGAAAAAGGGAGGTTTCTAATATATACTACCTACATAGTAAAATGGTCTGTCTCGCCCTAAGCCCAATGAATTTTATGAAGATGATAATCTTTTTCAAACAGTTAAATTACCATCAGAAAAAGGAATAGTTCTCCACTACGATTCGAGTTCGAATTGTGATGCTCTAATTTTGTAAAAGCCCGTAACAACTGAACAATTTAAAAAAATGTGTCATTGATGTCTTGTGTGAGACTTGAGCTTAATTCACACTTACGATGTCCTACAGCTCAAAAACGAGACTTAAAGTGCAATGGAAACAATCATTCTCATAATTACTGTTCAAGGTTTAAAAGGAAGGCGAGATATCAAAGTTGCTGCTTACAACGGAAGACTCTGAATTAGAAGACAAATTGAACTTCTAGGATTGAAGATCCAATTTAACTATGTTTCATCTCTTTTGAAAGTGTCCTTTTATTCAAAATGTTACTTGCTAATCTGTTTTCCTTGTTCTTCTGTGTTATCTTCGACCATTACACAAAACTGGTAAGTTCCATCAGGTCGTATCAAGTGGTTTAAGAATTGTATTTTCATCGAAACTACGCGGAAAAAATGGGCGTCTGCCTCCTTCCTTTTTTTGCTTGTTCGTTGAAAAAAATATGAAAAGGTGAACTCTGGATGAGTATCACTGGCTCAATCTTCCTCCGACCATCACACTATCACTAATTCAATGTAATCCAATCCAGGCTCTAAACGCCAATCTTCAATCTTTGAGTATAAATATGTGCATGTTGTATAAATATGTGCATATGAGTAACTCGTTATACTCAGAGGTAAATTTATGAAATGAACTCAACTTTTGATTTTTTCTATTACTGTGAATTTCAAAGCTCGGGCCGAAACCTTCAACCGAGTTTAGTACCACATTTTGTAAACCAGAAAGAAGGGCAACAATACTACTCGAAATTCAACTGTGGTTCTATTTCGAGTCGTATTGTTGCACTTCTCGATACATTTGATCTATCGATATATTGATCGATAGATCTCAGTAAAGTTTTGAAAGATCTCTTTTTTTCTTTTTGCATCGAATAGTTCAAGCCACCTCTATTATTTTTCTTTTTCTGTTCGTGAAAGAATAACTAATCTAGTAACAGAAAAAGAAGGGTGGTAAATTTTTTTACCACGTCTTGAGATGATTCTTCTAACTTTGTTCTGTACGCTATTTTACCCCTTATCGACGACGGCTATAAAAAAACAAGAAAGGTTTTCATGGAAATTCTTATAATCAAGAACCATCGTCTGTGATCAGTTAACTTTCTCATTGCAAAAAAAGATGAGTGAAAAAATGAGGATATTAGGTATGAAAAAATTGTCCGGACTAAAAATTTCATTATTTTTAGGCGATAGGATCTCAAGAAGTTTAACTTCTGCTAGAGACCGACTTCATTCACGCGGTTTCTCGAATAAAGCGCGGGAGTCGACACGAGTGAAAAACACTGTTACCTCTAACGTCTATTATGAAACGTTAAAATTAAAAAAAACTTCTGGTGGAAGATGGGTGGGCCGCCAATTTCGTATCTTCTTTAGTTTCACCACGAATTGCCTTGGATTACGGTGTTTCTTCTGTTGCTTCCTTTCGAACGGACAAATCACTTTTAAACATGACTGAGGGTATCACGAAATTCCACGACGACATGACCTAAATTTCACTATCGAAATATTTCCATGTATTTTTCATTGAAATTTGTGCTTAGGCTCAGGTGAAGATTACACTAACGAAGCCGCATGGCTTAGTACGACACGACCAACCACATAATTAGAGCTTTTGAGAAAAACTATGGCGAAATTCAGGTGCAAGTTGTCGCGGTGTGAAATTTCGTGATGCGAAAAATCAAGACTGAGCAATAAGAGAACACCGTGATCCATTGCCATTTCACGGCAATTCGTGGTGAGACTGGAGGAGGCACGAATTTGGCAGCCCGCTTAGAACGATAAGCGGGAATAGTACTTTTAAAAAAAAATTCTAATGCTCCATTACTTGGCCATTCGCCATACGCACTTATCTTTTTTCTTCGAAATATTACAGGGTGGTCCAGAAATAGTGTTATAAATTGGAATTGTTATACCTCTTTTCAAAACAGAGAAAATGATCATATTTTATCAACAACATAAATGACAACATTCACGCAAAAGTTCAGCTCAAATGATCCCCTTTTGCCCGAACTACAGCTCGAAGTCTCTTTGGGAACGCCTCCACCACTGTACGGAGGTATTTGACTCCCATGTTGTCCCATTCTGCCTGAAGGGCATTTTTCAGGAAATCAATATTTGGGTGGGAGCAAGAGTTGACCTTGGACTCCAAGTGGGCTCAAACGGAATAATCCGGTGGGTTCAGGTCGGGTGATGAGGTCGGCCATTTTGATGTTGTGATGAAGCCGGGAAAATTTTCCTTGCACCACGTTTGGACCTTTTCAGCTTTGTGGGCTGGCGCTGAGTCTTGTTGAAAGGTTCATGTCTTCTGATTGAAATGCGATTGAGACCATGGATGGAGCACGTCTTGCAGAACATGTTTCAGGTAGTATTCCGTGTCGATCTTGACGCCTTTCTCGACGAAAACAAGCGGTGTTTTTCCTGTGGCGCAGATCCCCGCCCAGACCATGACTTGAGTTAGATGTGCACTGCGTTGGACCGTTCTACCCTTGCTATCGGCTTGCTCTGCGTTCTTCGCAAGCACTCTGACGTTTTGGGAGTTGTGGACTTGTTCCACGGTGAACAGCTTTTCGTCAGAGAACACCATATTGAAATGTTCACCTTGCTGCGTACGACGAAGAATTTCGTGACATCTTTTGACTCTTCCCGACTTGTTGCGAGCCGACAGAAAAGCGGCCTTTCGTGTACGATACGACCTGAGTCCCAGCTCCTCCGTGACTACTCGTTTCAACGAAGTTCGGCTCATCGGGAGCTGCTGCGCCATCTGTCTGATGCTTCGTCGTGTATTTCGGTTGATCCGACTCCGAACGGTTTCGATGAGTTGTGTCGTGCGAACAGTGCGAGGACGACTTCGCCTTGGACGGTTCAAAGATGTGCCAAGCTCCTCGAATCGTTTGATCTCTCGATACACTGTCATGCGAGGCAGGCGAAGCGTTTCAGCAATGTGAGCAGGGGCGTGGCCAAGAGTGTGTAGGCGCATGATCGCAGTTCGCAAGCGATTCGACGCTGTCATTACCCTAAAGATCGATGGATTCAATCGCAACTCACTTGACACGTATAAAAATTACGGGGAATTGGAAAAACGAGAAAAGTGACCGCTACGTGCGGTCACTTCCCCAGGAAATGTTCTCGAACATTTGTAACACTATTTATGCACCACCCTGTAACTTCATAGAAAAATCTTTTTTTAAACAAATACTTGTGGATTCTGTGTATTTGAGCATCAATCATTATAGTTGATATGGTAGTAAATCTTCAAGATTATCTCGAATTCTATGCGAACTTTTATGGTAATCCAATAATCTCTCGGGCAGTTTCAATTTCACGGCAGCAAGATTCAAGAAAAACTACCAAGAGAGGTCGTTTTTATAGCCGAGCTTCAATACTGTACAACCGAGAAAACCTTGCTTATCCATATGATTGTGCTAGTTGTAAAACTTGACGGCTTCACGAAAAAAACTTTACTAAAAAAATCCCGAAAAAAATTATTCATGATATTGTTTTCTTATAGTAAAAATAACTTAAGTCATAATCAAATGACAAAGTTCAAATTCTACCGCAGATCTTATCATCACATGCACAAATGCAAGGAAAAACCTCATCGAATACAACTAAAAAATCACGACTTTAACACCCAAAGTGGCTCAAAAATATTTTCTGCTCGTTTTTCTCTTAAGAAATTAGCAGTTTTTTGTGACATTTGCGAGTAAATGAACTCTATGATTATATCTATGAGCTGACAAAGTTAGGTCATGAGTTGGGTTCGAACCCAGCCGCCTCTTTCTCGTCGGGAATGACCGCAATACCAATTAAAATACGTTGGAAACTTAGTCAATCAGTTTGATTGTGCTATATCGAAGGCTTAAACGCTTTGAACTTTTAGTCTGTATTCTGACAATAATAAAATCTAGTTCCTCATCCCCACTTGGCAGTTCCACTGGCCGCCGAAATAATTAACTTTATTCGGTCTCAAATAAACTCACATCCAATTAAATTACTGGACCTTGACAAAAAGATAGTGAACATAAAAAAGGAAAAGCTGATGAAAACAACGCCTTCGCCTGTCTTATTTGTTAATAAAAGCTCTAGAATATCGCCGATTCATATTATTCATTGAATATGGAGGTCCTTGAATTTTCTAATTTACGTTTGCTAGGCATTCATATTCTTGTTTTTATGATTATAAAAAAACTGAAAATTTTTTCAATATTCAAACTGAAAACTCTTAAAATAGAATTAAAAATTTCGTATACAGTTTTAAGAATTTTGAAAACTTGTTTTAATTTTATTTCATGAGGAATGTCAGACAGTGTTTAGCGGTTGAAAAACTTTAAAATTGACCAGCCAGGGAGTTTTTTCATCATTGCCAAAAAAAAAGATAATTTGAAAATGTAGCGATTGAAGCGCAAACGAAGACATTCTTATAAAAATGCGAAAATGTAAACAATTTGAAAAATATTAGGTGCGCAAGAAAGTTACTAGCATTTTTCCGAGAAAAAGTTAAATTAAATTTCAAAAGCCTAAGTGTGAGTATCATTCAACGATATATCCACATTATTATCAGAGACCTTTTGTCAACTTATATACAAATCAGGAATGCCTACATGTTAGAACACGGATGAGCAAGTGTTAAAGTACTGCTCCACCCAGGTTTTCACCTCTCCTTCAATTTCAGAAGTTTTTGCCGTCAGCTGATTTTGCATTGATCCGGATGGATGGTTATGCATTGATCTTCTCCTAATTGGTCTCCATATAAAGTTCACTTGATTAGGAAGATTGAAAATCTTCACAAGGTTGTAATACTTACGCTGCTCCCGACTTAACTGTTCAGTGCTACGACCATCTTATAAAAGAAGGCTTGACATGTTCAATCTAGCCACATTGTTGTCTCGTAGAACTATAGCTGACATAGTATTCTCGTATAAGATTCTGAATGGTATCATTGATATACCGGTCAGCAAAATGTACACACTCAAATCCTGCAATGGCCGAAAATCTAGATATGCCTTCCATATTCCACGCACCCGTAGAAATCCACTCTTTCATTCCTTTGCCTTCCGTTCAGCTAGATTCTATTGTAAACTTCCTGACAATGTTGTTACCGCCCACAATGTTAGCGTTCTGAAAAATACAGGGTGCGGCAAAAGTCCAGGTGCCTGACTTTGTCACTTTGCATCTTTTTTGTTTGGTGTAGCGGTCGTGTGATTTTTCGGTTGTATCTCATCCATAATGTTGCTAACATACTTT
This sequence comes from Allodiplogaster pararmata, assembly GCA_964056735.1. Lineage (NCBI taxonomy): Eukaryota > Metazoa > Nematoda > Chromadorea > Rhabditida > Diplogasteridae > Allodiplogaster > Allodiplogaster pararmata. Next base: position 38,453,685 of record OZ057405.1, read on the forward strand.
GAAAAAATCAGAATGATAACTCTTTTCGTTTTCCGGTAATGCTCTCTGATATGGACCGAGGTTACATTCTGTGCTTGAGCCAGTCCGGGCACATTCAAAAGCACATCGACAGAACCACTGGATTCTCCCACAGGACCATAGAAAACACAATACGTCGCTTTCTTGAGGCTGGTACAACAAATGACCGTCCCAGGAGCGGCAGACCAGTGACCGCGACCACTTCCTTCAACATGAGAAGCATCCGAGACAAGATTCGATATAACCCCAAGCGGAGTCTCAGAAAACTCGCGAAGGAGCTGAATATCTCGGCTAGTTCTGTTCAGACGATCGTCAAATCCCGCATGGGATTTCGCCCCATCAAGCTGCAGAAGAATCACGCATTGACGGACCAGATGAAGGCGATCCGTCTTCGGAGATGTCGTGAACTGTCAAAGCGGTTCAAGCCGGTGGACTGTTTGGATATTCTCTTCACCGATGAGAAGTTGTTCAATATTGAGCAGTCCTTCAACGACCAGAACAATAGGATTTGGTCGAAATCGGTCAACGAGGCCAATAAGAGTGGTCGCTACGTTTCGAGAAAGGGCCATCTCGCTTCTGTCATGATCTGGGCCGGGATCTGCGCGACTGGCAAGACTCCACTCGTTTTCGTCGAGCAGGGAGTCCAAATGAATGCCAATAACTACCTGAACGACATTCTCAATAAGAAAGTATTTCCCTGGAGCCAGGCTCACTTCGCGGGACGCAAATGGACGTTCCAGAAGGACTCTGCGCCCGCCCACAAGGCTAAAGTGGTGCAAGACTGGTGCAAGAGCAATTTCCCCTCCATGATCACATCCGCCGAATGGCCTCCGTACTCACCTGATTTGAATCCTCTGGACTTCTCTGTGTGGTCGGTCCTTGAGAGCAAGGCCTGTGCTTCCCAACACAAGAATTTGGAAAGTTTGAAGCGCGCCCTAGAGAAGGCGTGGGATGATCTTGACGTCGCTTACCTGTCCACCACGGTGGGTGCCTTCCACAAGCGACTCAGCGCCTGTGTCAAGGAGAAAGGAGGGCTGTTTGAAATTTGAAAACGCAGTAATATCCCAAACTATTTGAATAAACTTTGATGAAAATTTTGTTTGATTTGCTCAATCCGTTAAGTTTTTATCGGAAAAATAATACACACCTGTCCTTTTGCCGCACCCTCTAGATTAAGCTCTGTTGATATCGTAAATTTTCTTGAGTTACAGGTGACCAGTCTGTAAACTATCATTACTCCAATGTTTATGCGTTTACAACACTCCGAGTGTTGTCACATTTTTGATAAATGTATCCAATAAATAAATAAATAAATTTCTCTATTTGTTTTCATTCTTCTCCTTGGATTTCCTTTCATTTCCATAAGTTTTCACATTTTAAATAATTTTAAATAAAAAAATTAATAAATGAGACAGCTCGGAGGAGTCAAAACACAAGGAACAGCGATGACGGAAAACTCTATAAATCAGATCAACGATACACGAACAAATAAAATCGATAATCCATTTCCTTTCTTGTATTTTCTGCTCAAATCGTCGCGCTTCATCAGTTCAATTCTCGCAGAAGTGAAACAGCGATCCGTATGAGAGAACATGAAATAAGTACATCGATGGAAGATCGCTTCTAAAGGCGAAGAGAAACTTACTTTAGGCCTGCACTTGACACGAATCTGCACATTGGGAGTGCTGTTGCAGAATTGAAGTCGTTGAAGATGAGACACAGCTTCTGCGACGAAATGATCGCCTCGTAAAAAGGAAAAGCGAGACCGCATCTGGACAACTGCTTGCATCAAACGGTACTTCATCAATTAAAAATGAAGAAGTTTCAAAACAAAACGCTAAAAATTATGTGTATTCGCCGACGGGACCGATCCGGTCACTATTTAACCCCTGAGTGGGAGGCACAATCCTTAGCAAAAGGTTGTAAGAATCAGAAAAAAAATGAAAAAGGCTGTATGAATCTGTGTGACAAAGAGCGAAGGATTGAGAGATATCTTATTATTTAAACATCTACAAAAGAGCAGAGAAAACCCGAAGTATCAGTTGAGAGGTCTAGGAAAAGCACGAGGAAAAAAGACACAGTAACTTTGAGAGATATAGAGAACCGAGTAAGACAAAAACTCTGAGATTTCTGGAGTTAGGAGCAGTGGAAAATGGAAAAAATTAATAAAAAAGATAGAGAGAAAGAAAATATGAAATGAGAGGGAGAACGAGAAAAGAGGAAGAGACAGAAAACAAAAACAAAAAGATATAAAGAGAAAAAAAAGGAAAAGAGAGAAAAGAGATGGAGGGAAGAAGCAACAGCCCCAGGCAGTAATTCGCGCAGTCGTGAGAATTTTACTCTGACTTTGAATAAATCTCGGTCGGTGGCAGTGCTACTCGTAAAAAATTAAAAAAGGTCCTTTCTTACAATTTTGAAGTCGGGTTATTTTTTTCGAGCTGTTTTTAACGAGAAAAAAAACGGAATAAAAATCTTTTTTACTGGCTGAAATTTTCCTCCACTATTTTAGGCTCACTTCATGGTGTTTTTGGAACATAATCAAAACAACTTGACAATCAAAAAAAACTTGACAATCAAAAAAACTTCACCATTTTTGTCGCCTTTTTTTTCTTACACCTAATAATCATTCTAAAAAAAGTTGAAATCGGTTCAGTCCACTTCAACAATTGCTATTGTTGCTCTAACTCATGAGAAACCGATATGTTTTCATGTGAAATAAAAAAAGAGCGATATCTTAAATTATGAACAAAATAAGACGAATTTTCTCTTATCACAGAACTCTGCACACTTTGTAACCGCGACATTTTGTACCTACCACACTTTGTACCGATAAAAATTAAAAAAAAATCAATTTCACCGTTTTTTCTCGCTTAGGCTTGGGTTAAGATTACGCTAACGGGACCGTACGGCTTAGGAACAAGACCTTTAAGAAAAATTTCTTAGTATCCATTTTTTGCCGATTTCATCATAGAAAGAGATAGACAACTGGGTTTCATCCTGCCGTGTGGAATAGTTTTTTTCCGTGTTAGTTCAAGCAGCTCTGTAATAACTAGTTTTTGGCCTGTAATGGTTTCGGTCATAGCATGGAATTGCAGACAGACCCACAAAATTTGGATTAGATTCAGGAAAGTGAGCACGTGGGCGTTACGGTGCTAAGTGCAGCCAAAAAAGTGCTATAGAAAATTTTAATGGAACGAGATTGAATCGAGCGAATCAGAGAGTCCTAGGCGATCATGAGTACAACGTGAGTTTTTCTTATACTCTTCTGTAAATTTGGCATGAAAAAAATTTAAAATTGGTGTTTGAATACGCGCCTTAGGGAGTGTACTGTAGGTGCGTTGTGTATGCGTAGCATACGGTGAGACGAGAGAGGGAAGTAACTCAGTCTACGTTTATCGTGCGTTAAAGCAAGATGCTTTAAGTTGTAGTATGAGTGTTGAGTGGTTTTTTTTGGATTGATTGTTGTCGCAGATTTAACGTGAATCGTCAAGAAGAGTGTTAGGTTCTGGAACACGTAGTTTGTGTGTTATATGATTGTGAATGAATGTCTTTGATTTACGCTTAAAGTTGCGCAGTGTAAGTTGAAGGCTGAATTACTCGTTATTATTGTTAAAGTTATGGGTGAAATTGTGGTGATCGAGTTTTGCAAGGAGTGAGATTGTGAAGGTCGAGTTTTCCGTCTAGGCACGCCGTTTATCCTTCTCATTGTCATTTAAGTGCTCGGATATGTTCGCGTTATTCGCTGATTGCTTGTCTCAGTTCTGTTTATCGGGGTAATCGTACAGAGTAGTGTATGATAGTCACGGATGTGAGTTTCGTTTGTGCTATTACACAATGTGGACCGAGACAACTTAGCTGCGTAGCTAGACTGAGCGCGCGTGCGTGGCAGTCAAAGAACAACGGAGCGAGCCGTGAGCGAAGGGTCATTGAGTAACAGGGGTAGTCACCGACTACACATAGTTTTGATATCAAAACTCCATGGTGTTCATAGCCGTATTCCAGTATTAAAATTCAATTTAATTGTGGAGAGAAGTTGATTAGAGTTTTTGAGGATATGTATTGCGTAAGGAAATGTGAAAGAATTTTTGACTTGAAAAGTCTGAACGAGAAAGTTGTTCATATGTATCGAGTGAGAATTTCTATGATAGTAGAAAGTGGACAGAACTATGTGTAAAAAGATGAAAATGAAAAGGTAAGTTACTGAGCACTCCCGAGTAAGTTGTTGGCATTGTCGCACAAAAAAAAAATTGTGAGTGAAGTTTTTGAACGTGTTCGCGTCATTGGGCCGGAGAGTGTCGCTCAAATAGGATGCAGGAGGAGGTGCGGGAGCAATTAGTTCGCAATCACGGCATTAGTTGATAGCTTAGCAGGTTTTCGGATTGAAGAGTATCAGGAGTTCGGTTATATTTGGATGGTGGTATTGTGTGAGAAGGAAGTGTGATCGAAGGCCTCAGAGCAGACGAGATAAGCCGTGTAACAAGAAGGATCAAGGGTAAGACCGGTAACGTACAGGTACAAGGGTAAGAACTGAAACAAGCAGGCACAAAAGTAAGACCTGGAACAAGCAGGCACAAGAGTAAGACCTGGAACAAGCAGCCACAAGAGTAAGACCTGGAACAAGCAGGCACAAGAGTAAGACCTGGAACAAGCAGGCACAAGAGTAAGACCTGGAACAAGCAGGCACAAGAGTAAGACCTGGAACAGGCAGGCACAAGAGTAAGACCTGGACAAGCAGGCACAAGAGTAAGACCTAGAACAAGCAGGCAAAAGAGTAAGACCCGGAACAAGCAGGCACAAGAGTAAGACCTGGAACAAGCAGGCACAAGAGTAAGACCTGGAACAAGCAGGCACAAGAGTAAGACCTGGAACAAGCAGGCACAAGAGTAAGACCTGGAACAAGCAGGCACAAGAGTAGGACCTGGAACAAGCAGGTACAAGTGTTGCGGAAGAACAAGTCCAAGTGACAGCGGGTTCGTAATTAGAGTATCAGGTTGATTGGAAAAGTGACCAGTAATGGATTGAGAGAAGAATCCGTAATGGATTAGAGGGGCTGAGTAACGTTGCCGGGGAGTCACGGCCGGAATTCAAATTAAATATAAGTACTTGGTGCAATACATGCATGTCATGTAGAGATAAGAGGAAAATCGAGTTTGATGTCAACACATGACGAATCGGTCAGGGGTGAAGCTAGAACAGGCAGACAGGAGAAAGAAAATATTGAATTTCCGGAACAAGATAGAGGTGAGTTGTGACGCTGTGTAGAGAATAGATTCGGAGCTAAACCGATCAGCAGTTTTCGAGAAGGAGAGTTGTTGGCTGACATAACCAACCGATTTGATGAATTGAAAGTAGCGTAAGAGATCGTCTTCTAAAAACGAGTTGACTGCAGAGGAGGGGTGGAATATATCAGAAGAAGAAAGAATTTCCCAGGCAAAACGAGAATTGGAGGCAATTCGGTTTCCAGTGAAAACCACTGGAAGAAGGTCAGAAAGAAAGGTACCATAATGGAGATAACATGAGACAGCCAAGTGATTTTAGTCAGGATTAAGGAAGAAAGTGAAAGGGCAGACTTGCACAAGATTGCCAGTGCTATTGTTGCACTAGCTGAATTCGGTATTGTATGTATATTAGGGCGGTTGTAAGAGAGTAGAACATGGAAGCAGATTTACAAAGTCAAGTACCTTGTGGCAAATGTATCCCATATTACAGTAAAATTCGAAAGGGAGAAACAAGTTTCCCTTAAAATGCTTTTTGTTACAGGAAAAAGGCGAATAAAATCGTAACAGGCGCTTTTATTCTGAAAACGTTCTGTGAAACAAGGGCAGCGTCTGAGTTCACATTCCGTTCATGTACTTTCTAGGACTAAGAGCAGAAAGAAGTACTAGTACACGGTCTCTACCTTGGTCTACGCTCATGGTTTATTCACTGCGGTCAAGTGTTGTACATCCCGAAGGCGGGTGTATTCAAACAAAGGTTATATGAGACGACGGATGGAGTTTACGACAGTAGGAGTCAATATAATTGGTGTTTGAATACGCGCCTTAGGGAGTGTACTGTAGGTGCGTTGCGTATGCGTAGCATACGGAGAGACGAGAGAGGGAAGTAACTCAGTCTACGTTTATCGTGCGTTAAAGCAAGATGCTTTAAGTTGTAGTATGAGCCCCGCCCACCCACCCAAATCAAGATGAAGGAGGAGAACGCTAGAGTATTGAGAGATGGCTGACACTGAGGTTGAATAAAGTACCTTAAGAAGTCGCGCCAGGAGCAATCGCGGAGAGCAGCAGACTCCGATGTCTTAGGTAGTTTATGGCTTACAGAAAATGTACGAAGAAGCGTTGGAATGTGGGATCAGAGTTACAATGGCTGCATGATATGAGTTACAATTATATCCATTCGCGGCTGGAATTAAGCAAGAGTACAAGGCTTATAGTCGTATCTTAAGGACGGTCAAAGCGACTTCGTCGCCAATTACAAGAGTGAAAGTATAGTACATCAGAAACAAAAGAAGCGTTACCTAGACTGACCTCAAAGAAATAGGCTGACTGAGACGATTGAAGGACCGAAATGTGGGCTCGTGGCATTTCGAATAATATGCCTAGGTAGTAGCGTTACTAAGAGGAGGTGTCATCAAAGGGAGGCTCCATTAGAATTGCATTTAGACGAGCAAGAAATGAATAAAGTGGAAAAGGTAGTGCTAAAGTTATTGGACGAGTTAAATGTCTGAAGAAGAGCAGTTGGAGAACAAATATGTATAATACATTATATCAGTTATCGATCAGCAGATTTCATAGCGTATACCAATTTTTGGTTCCAATGACTGTTTTTCGTGATGAATTCAACGTTCGGACTGAACTAATCACTGAAATAGAAAGTTGAGATACCAACCGATGTACTAGGACTGTTCGCAACGACGACACAGTTGCACATTCCAGTCCTATATCCAAGTGTTTTCCAATTTAATAATCTGTCGGTCAGCCATGGGAGCAATAACTCTAAACCAGGTTTCCTATGGCATTATGGCATATGTACATAGAGCTCATCCCAGTTAGAAATACTCGCCCTCGTTTCCATTGTTTAAGTATATATAGGCAACCCAATATCGACGGATCATTTACGAAAAGTGCTAGCAAGCTTGTGAAGGAGCTGGCCGGAAGAGCTCAACATACTTCAGATCAGAAGAAGAAGGCGTATATAGCATTTAGAGGAGCATCATTGGAGTAAGCAAAACGTAGGTAAAGGAGGATTTCTCAACAAGGAATCGCGCCCTATGTCAAGAAGGTATTAAAGACACCATAAGGTGTGTTGTCAATATGAATAGATGCAATGTTTCTTTTAACAACTTTCTTAGATATGTAGCAATAAGACTATATGAATGAAGCAGACGGTTGAACTATCAGATGATAATGCGGAAAAGGGAACAATAAATGTGCCTTGTATGTTATGTGTGTTTTAATTATTAAATGTCACCAAGGAGAGAATGTTATTGTGTTTCAACTGTACAGTACGAGTTGTTTTTAACCTCATGGTTTATTCACTGCGACATATTATGCACGAATAAAACGTTACACACACCTCATGGTTTATTCACTGCGGTCAAGTGTTGTACATCCCGAAGGCGGGTGTATTCAAACAAAGGTTATATGAGACGACGGATGGAGTTTACGACAGTAGGAGTCAATATAATGAGAATTAGTCATAGTAGCTGTGAGCAGAAAGTGTTGTCATAAAAACTCTATGATTTTTGTATTTGGTGCGAACAGTGCATTTTACAAAGTCGCTTTTTGGAAAACACTCTTTTCGGTAATTGCCGATTTGATCTAGGGTACAAACACACCCCGTCACACAATGGAGGAAGGAGGAATTAAGTTTGCACGCAATTTTTATTACTTCAAACGGTCCCGCCTTAAAGTGGCTAAAAAGGCGGCGGATTTGAAAATAATTTTAAAACACACTGCGCGTGCGCACGTGCGCGCGTGCGAGCGCGCTTTTTTAAAAAACTCGATAAGGGCCGTTTTTTCACTTTTTCGTTTGCGATTCGCAATGCATTGGGCATTGAGAGCAATGCATTGAGAGAGAAAGGGTAAGAATAATAAAAAATGGATGAGAGAGTAACATTGGCAGAGAGCGATGTAGAGAGAGGGAAAGAGAGAGGTAGAGAGACAGAGGAAAAGAGCGAGTTAGAGAGACAGAGGAAAAGAGCGAGTTAGAGAGACAGAGGAAAAGAGCGAGTTAGAGAGACAGAGGAAAAGAGCGAGTTAGAGAGAGATGGGAAAGAGCGGATGCGTCTACGTCTCGAGCTCGAGTGTGTCTCGCGTGCGTGCCTGCGCATCCTAATCAAAATTTTGCGGGCTGGCCTTGTCTATCGAAAATGGTCGTCTGACGGGGGGTGTACAAAGTGTGAAGTTAAAAGTGTCGCGGGTACAAATTGTCGCGGGTACAGTTTGATCCGAATTTTTTTTCACGAGTCTGCTTCAACTGTCAATATCATTTTCATACTAATTTTTTTCTTCAAAATTCGTCCTTCGAGTGTTTAAATATAAAGTCGGCTCAGGGCTTGAAAAGTTCAATGATTTCACCATAAACGGAAAAATTTTTTTTTGTAATTTTTTTTCTCATTATTTTTACAAAAAAATGTTTTTTTTTATTGCACATGTTTTTATTGCTCAGTAGGTCATAAGAAGCCAATTAACACTTTTTCGATTGAAAAAAAAAACGAAAAATGAGCGGGACCACAATTTGATACCATCGCCGTGAAACCATTCTTACGCCAAAAAATCAGGCACTTCTGCACTTTAGTCACCTTCCCTACCAGAGGTTCAATTGGGTCAGATGAGAGTGGCATTTTTTGTTACGGTCTCGTTAGCCTAAGCCGTACGGCCTCGTTAGCGTAAAATTTTTTCCTAAGCCTAAGCGTTTTTTAATGTAAAATTAATTTTTTGTAAATGTAAATAAGTCAGAAGTATGACCCATGGAACCTCTTGTAGGGGGATGACTAAAGTGCAAAAGTGCCAAAAATCTTCTATCATAAGAAAAGAGGGCTCATTTTCAGTATTCTTCTCGGTTCTTGTTTACTTCTGGGGGGAAAGCGCGCTTCACTTCGGAGGGGCTCCGCTTCGCTAGGGGGGAGGGGGGCTTTTTTAAAATAACTTTTTCAAAGAGTACATTAGTACATTAAAAACGCTTAGGCTTAGGAAAAAGTTAACGCTAACGAGGCCGTACGGCTTAGGCGAACGAGAACGCATAAGAAAATTCAATTTTTTGTATTTTTTTTTAAAATAAGTTTTTTGTACGCACCGAAAAGAGCCCCCCCCCAAGTGAAGCGGAGCCTTCCAAGTAAACTTGTGCCTCCTTTTCTTAGTTTTTCATGATATAATCTTGTATTAATTTTGTGTATGAGTCTTGAAACTCGATATGTTTTCAATTTTATATAGTTTTCCGGAATCAGTCATTAACATTGAAGAGTTGATCCTCTCAGGCTTTTCAGGTTCAGAACAGGTGGACGAGCCAGTTTGACGAGAAGAATGTCGATCAGATCCAACATCGCTCTGGATCAGGGGAAACTTGTCGCCGAGAGCGATCCATGCTGGTTATTCCTTTTAGTTCTAATTATTCTATCGGCTCTTATTCCCTGATGGGCATACCCTGCGTCTTGTCGGCACTTTTTTTAACTGGGGGGCATTTCACTTGGGGGACTCTTTTCGGTGCATTCGAAAATGTTTTCAAAAAATAAAGGGGAGTGCGTGAGCGTGATGAATGATTTTAAAAAAAGTTTAAAAACATGAATTCAACAATATACAAAATGTTGCAAAAATAGTTCAACTTCAGCGGATCCGAACTTTCGCGGAACTACTCAGGGTCTAGCATTTTGACCTTTACACCACAGTGGCTATTCGAAATGATGGACAGAATAAGACTTGGCAGTAACAGTCAGCTGAGCCAGCCGAGCCAGCCGCACTGTAAAATTTGACAAGTATAAACATGGAATTTTTTTTTGTAAAAGTTTTTTTACATCAAAAAAATTTTTACATTAAAAATGCTTAGGCTTAGTAAAAGTTTACGCTAACGAGGCCGTACGGCTTAGGCTAACAAGACCTTATCAAAAAAATTAGAGTTAAAAAAAAGCATCGTAATAATGTCTGCAAGACAAGACGGAGGGTATGTGCCCATCAGGTAATAAGAGCCATTATATCGCACGAACAACGTTTCAGACCTTTTTTATATGAGAGGGCGGCACACTAAAATCTTCATAGTCCTTTTTGGCTCTTTCGGCCAAACCCAAAAAATTTTTTCACATAAGAGGCCAACGAAAACTTTTTGTTCTACATAAGGGTACCCTTTTATGACTTGAAAAAAACAGAGGCCCGCCGACAGAAGGTCAGACATGACTTTAACTCCTGCTTGCTAGCTTATCCTTTGCTTAAGCTTAGGCAGGAAAACATTAAAAGTACCTGCAAAACTTTTAATCCTGAGACAGAATTAATTGTTAGGCCGACTTTTACAATGCTTTGTGGATGATTTTATCAACAAAAATGAGCAGAAAGTCTGGAGCTAGCTAGAAGTGATAGCAGATGATCAGAGAAAACTCTGCACTGTATGACGCTGCACCATAGGCCGTATGCACGTACCATTTTTCGTGGAAAATGATAAAGAAAATAGTGTTAAGTGTTCTAGGATAACACTGTTTTCTTTATCATTTTCCGTCAAAACTAGTACGTGCATACGGCCCCATACCTAGGTTTCGAGCAAAGCCTTATTTTTAATTTAGAGAAACACTACGAGAATAGAGAAGGACTCATGTAATTTCAACTGTTTTTTTTCGGCTGAAGCCTAGGTAGGCGCTGGTTCCATGGCTTTTCGCATCACGACATTCCGCACCGCAACAACTCGCACCCGGAATTCACAATAATTTTTCTTGAAAACTCTAAATATGTGGCTGTTCGTTGTATACGGCCTCGTACTGAGCCGTACGGCCTCGTAAGCGTAATCATTACCCGAGCCTAAGTACTCATTCAAATGAAAAAAGTGGAAATAGTTCGATTATGAAATTTAGGGTGTGAATTGTCATGGTGCGAAATGTCGTTATATCTTTTACGCTAACTACGCCATACGCTTAGATGCGAGACCATACGGCTTAAGAACTAGGCCATATTGAATAGTCTCGATATTACACGTTGAACCAGTTTTTTCTTCGCTTTTTACATCTTTTTTTCTCTCAAACCCGTCGAAGTTGAGCACGGGTTTTAAGGTAAATTGTGGCCCTTCTATCTAAAATTCTTCCCGTTCTGATCAGGAAAACATGGATCGATGTTCATGGAGGGGTAAGACTTTGGATCGAAAGCAGCGTTAACTGAGCGAGGAGCAAAGCGTATCCGTGGTCGTCACTTTCAAAGGGTCGCGAGAGAAGAAGGAATTCTCCATTAACAAAAGAATTCTCATAAATACACCGTGAACATGAAGATAACCTCGTTTTTCGGCGGGCAGACTCGGTTTCCGTAAAGAGAGACCTTGCTTGACCCTCAATTCACTTAAGGAACCTGAGTTTGACCTGATAAAGTTTCTTTTTGTTTGTTTGTAAGACTGCTAGATTTTTAAGCAGTGAAGAAACGGGGCACGAATCAATCAAGTGGTTTAAAGTCGTTCTGCAGCGTAAAGAGTTTGTACAAGATAAGAAGAGAAGTTCGTGAAAGAAGTTTTTTGCTCACACCCTGAAAACTGTATAGAAGTAGTTGTTCATGATTCAGTTACTAATCATTACTACTACGTCGGTACCAGTAATGTCCATTTCCAACCGTAAAACATGTTTAATGGCAAATTAAAGTTATAAGGCCTCTAATTTATCAATTTGCAATGGATTACTTTGTGAAACGGAACAATATCTCCCGTTAAGAGTGAAAAATCATAGATACCGAAAATTGATGAATTGTAAATTGTTCTAGATCACATACGAAAGTTCGCTCAGCTTTGATAAGAACAAATCAGCTGCGAGTGTCTGCTTGGATGGCTTCTTTCTCTTGGTAGAAGGTCGCAGAAGAAAAGTCAAAGTGAGAATCAGCAAAAAGAAGGAAGAAATCGAGGCTTCAGAGTGAGTATTTCTCCTTCATAATTTTTAATGGCTCAGAAAGTTGTTGTACACAACTGATTCATCGTAGCCATGAAATGCGTTGTTGGAATGAATCGGAGATTTACAACGTTGTTGGCGGGAAAAAAGAAAAAAATTTTTCCTTTTTTTCAAAGCAAAAACAAACTGAGACACTTTTGCATCTAATCATCCTAATTTCATAATTATTAGACCAATGGCCTCTCGCGGTAAAATGTTGTCCTAAAAACCTTGTAAGGATTGGGTTCAATTAAGGTTAGCGAATATGCATTGTCAGTAACTGGACAAAAGGTACTTGAATTTCCTTTGTGAACGTTTTCGATTGTTTGTGTTCAAGTATCGTTTCGTAAGATTGCATCAAGTCGGTTACATCATATTCGCATTCTCAGAAGGACGTCAATTACACGTCGACCTAATTGAATGAAACTTCACCTAGTTTAGTGACACTTCACCCTCAAAAAATAAAATGAAATGTGAACTTATTCTAGTGAAACGTCTACATTCTTGAAGAAAACTTTGAAAAATAAAACGTCAACCTATCTTGGAAAACGTCTTTTTTTATAACAAAAACTTCTACTTAATTAATGAAAAAATGAAACGTCCACTTAAAATATTTACCAAAAAAAGAAAGGTCCACTTATAATTCGGGACACGTCAACCTAATTTAAAGAAAACTTGAACAGTTTTCTCTTATATTTCAGATGAGTAACTTAAATCAAGGTATTGAACACGGAATCTCAATAATAATTAAAAAAAACACCTATTGTATACTATTCAAAAAGCAAAGATTTAGGAAAGGGGAGGGAAATAAGGGTTAACCTTAGCAAGAAGAGGAAGGGGACCCTGGATGAAAAGGAGGGCCATATCTAAGAGAGGAGAGGAGGGGAATAGAGGGAAGAGGTCTTAAAGAAAAGAGAAGGCCCTACATTAGGTTTGGAGCAGTCTTTTCCTTTCCATTCACGGAAATAATGTGTATTGGAGAGTTAAAATTCGAAAAAAAGTAGCATACAAGCGAGCAGAGCACTTGTATCAATAGCTTACTTGTATAACACATAGATTTTACACGCAGTGCGGGTTAGAGAAACACAATGGTTAGGGATGCCCTACTGACAAGTGAGGAAATAAATAAAAAATAGAAACACTGATTTGAAAGCGCTGTTCCGAATGAGATATTTGCTAAAATCACCAAGAGGAGCCTTTGTTACTTATAGGCTGTTTTCTCCATCTGGCAGGTCAGGGTCTCTGATGGCCGTTACTAAAGCACGCCACGCACGCCGTGTTCGCTGTGCACGCACGCTGCACGCTAAATCATTACTAATGCACGCCAACGCGCGGGAAAGAGAGAAAGAGTGTTTGACGCACTATCATGTTAATTTTTGATAAGGTCTCGTTAGCCTAAGCCGTACGGCCTCGTTAGCGTAAACTTTTGCCTAAGCCTAAGCAGAAAAAAGAAAAAAAACTAAATAAACCGCTGGTGCGGAGTTAAGAATTTTCCCGCGCGTTGGCGTGCATTAGTAATGATTTAGCGTGCACAGCGAACACAGCTTGCACGGCGTGCTTTAGTAATGACCTCTCTGATGGCTCTTTTTTAATCTTATCTGCTGAAAAGCTAGTGCTTGGAGCAATTTTCTGGAGTTAAACATCTTTTAACTCATCTCACAAACCGGCCATTACAAAAGCACGCCGTGCACACTGTGCACGCACGCTGCACGCTGTATAATTACCAATGCACGCCGAGGCGCGGGAAAAAGAGAAAGAGTGTTTGACGCACTATATTGTTTCACACTATAATTTAGTTATGAAAAGTGATAATTTTTACTAAAAGAATACTTTTGGGCCATTACAAAAGAAATATATTAGGGCGACGTTTGAATAAAGCGCATGAGCGGAGTTAAGAATTTTCCCGCGCCTCGACGTGCATTGGTAATTATACAGCGTGCAGCGTGTGTGCACAGCGAGCACAGTGTGCACAGCGTGCACGGCGTGCTTTTGTAATAGCCCAAAAACCTAAGAAACCGATTGAGTCTCATTTCTGAGCAGGAGTTTTTTAGTGTGCAAGAAAAAGGTACAGGCGCCCGCAATAAGCGGAAAAAAATTTCTTATAAGGGTCCCCCCTTATGATAAAACACAAAGGCCCACAATTCTGTTGTTTTTGTTTACATAAGGGTACCCCTTACGATTTGGAATAACAAAGGCTCGCCGACATAAGGTCTGACATGAATGAAGATTTACCTGTTTCTGAGTTGAAGAAATTTAATATATATATATATATTTCATTCAAAGTTCTCGTGTCACTCAAATTAGGTTGACATCACAAAAAAATAGTTAACGTTTCATTTTTTTGGTAGGAGTTCCATCAAATTAGGCAGGTGTTTGTGTTCAAAAAGTTATAAGTTAAACTAAAACTAAAATAGGTAGAAGTTTCCCTAAAATAGATTTACGTATCACTTTTTTAGGTTGACGAGTCATTAAAATAAGTGAAAAAGTTTTTTGAATCAGGTGGACGTTTTTCTCGAATTAAATGGACGTTTTATTGAAATAGGTAGACATTGAAATTTTTTCATATCCTTCTCAGAAGTCTGTTGTATAGCCCTTTTTTGTAACAGCAAGGCCAAACAATCTGAGCCTTCCATTCCCTAGTGCTTGTTCTCGCCTAGGGTCCATGCTTTACTTAGGTGCAGCTCATCCCTATCCTGGTAGGATCAGTGGCTGCGCTCTTGGTTACTACTTCACTGTGTAGCAGCAGTGTGAAGAGTAAGATTCTTGCAAACACTACCAAAATTTCTTACCCTCCTGGTTTGGATGGATTTGTCCCGGTTAAAGGTTTAAACTTGAGTCCCTTCGCGGCACAAAATCACTCGGACTGTTCCCACCTATATCGAAACACTCGGACTGTTCCCACCTATATCGAACTTCCGAAAAAATTCGATCTTTTTTATGAAATGCTAATTCGTCAGGAAGGAAAATCGTGAAGAAAAATTCGGGACCAGGACACTGGAGTTAGGCTCCAAGCAATTGGTCGTGCTTCCGGAAGTTGGTTCAAAAATGCAAACGTTTTGGAATTTTTCTTATATCGTCAAATTAAGTAAATTATACCTGATGATACAATGGTAGCGTGAATAATTGTTTCTTGCGGTCTCGTTCCTAAGTCGTGCGACCTCGTTAGCGTAACCATAGCCTAATATTAAGTTGAAAAAACGGGTAAAAAGTATTTGTCACTGTGAAGTGTAGTTAGGCTTATTCGTATTTGTCACTATGAAGTGAAGTGCAGTTAGGCTTATTCGTATTTGTCACTGTGAAGTGAAGTGCAGTTAGGCTCTATTCGACGGAGACCTGGCCTACAACGCGTGTAACCGAGAACATTATCCAAACGAATGAGATGAAAATGTTACGCTGGACACTAGGACTGACTCGCCTAGATTGTGTGTGTAACACGATTGTGAGAGGGAGATTCGGCGTGGCTCCAATACAAGACAAGATGCGAGAAGGGAGAGTTAGATGGTATGGACACGTGATGCGAAGAGACGCGACCAACATCGCAAGACACGCCCTTGACATGGAAGTACCAGGCAAACGCCCGCGAGGCAAACCGAAGACAAGATATATGGATACGCTCAACCAAGACCTGCGCCTTGCAAGACTCCACTCGGAAGACGCAACGGACAGATGTTTCTGGAGAGCTAGAAGCCGTACGGCGGACCCTACTCCGACCTCGGCCGGCGCGGGACAACGCTAAGAAGAAGAAGAAGTGAAGTGCAGTACCCCTTCCCTTTTCCGAAGTAGCGGTTGTCCCTATCATTTGACAGATTACCTTTGAAAAATTCCAGACAATGTTGAATTGAAAGATAATTTCAAATTAAATTCTTTATTCCAAAGTCTACATGAAAGACAATGTGAACACATAAACAGATAACTGCAATATCTCAAATGTCAGAATTTGTTCAGGTGCTCGCTCTTCACTCCGATTTTATGAAAACTCTTTTCTTCTCCGAAAACTTCCTAGAAAGCAAGCAAGAAACGGTAGAGATGAAGGAATTGGAAATCGAAGATTTCCGGCTTCTGTGGGATTCCATGATCAGCAACGACAGAGTTTTTGACGGTTTCCGTTTCCAATATTGTCTTTTTTTCCTAAAGTTCTCAATAATTCCTTCGATAACAACTGAGCAATTGTGGACATCACTAGGCGTCACTGTTTCCAAACTGTGCACTGAGCATTTGAAGATTATCATTAACATTCGACTTGATGGTTTGAAAAAAATTACAAGGATGTGTTTGAAAAATCATCGAACTCGTCTCTTCTTTCTTAACTAACTTCGTTTACTCTTTCAGATTTGCAAGCTGTCAACATATTCATTCTGGCGGACCGTTTTGGAATGCGTTCATTGTTGGACTCTTCAGAAAAAGCCATTCTGGTGGGAGATTTGGAGGATGAGGACTTGCTCAAACTTCTGAGAGCGGCGGATTCAAGAGGCAAAAGGGAATTGGAAGTTCGTGGGGAGAACCTGAACTCGAGCTTATGAGCCAGTTTTCTAAGCTAAACCCGCTCCGAATCTCATTCATCTAGACCACTCTTGAGATAAGATTGTTCCAGATCTGCCAGAATCAAGGCGAGCCATGTCTAGTCCGTATTAGATCGCCACGTTTTTTTCCTATTTTTAAATTAAGTAACTCTCACTTTTCTGTGGTAGATAGCTTATCAGAAGCTCGTAGTTCACATGTGTGAAGATTAGACTAGAAAAAAGTTTCTCAGACATCAGAAGGATGGCTCTTGTCTACAAAACTCTGAATTTCGCTACATAAACTTATTTCTAAGTTACAGAAAGTAATTTTAGACAGAATATAATTTTTTTGTGTCAGAAAGCAGTCTTCAAATGTGTTGGAAATCGTGAAAATGTTCTCTCGACTCTGCAAGTTCTTCTTCCATCCGAAAATCAGGAAACCAGAATGGTGAAACAACTGATGGAGATGAAAATCAGGAAACAGATGTCAGTTTTCTTCGATTTCGAAAAGACAAATGATCTGAAATGCATGTCGAGAAACGGTAAGAAAGTGAAGATCGAGAAAAAAAAACATCAAGCTCTATTAACACTATTAGCTTGGCAGGGATTTGTCACTAGGTTTTTTTACTGGGTTGGAACAGAGTTAGTATATGCGCCGAAGGCGGAAAAGTTCTTGAACATCAAGAACAACTCGAAAGTACGCCAAAATCACAAACTAAAAGACCGAAGCATTTGTTATTTTCTCTTTGGAAAAGAGGTTTCTAAGACACTAAATCCCTGTTATCATAAGATCCATAAACAATAAGTATGTTGTTGTTGTCTTGCCCATAGGTCCTGTCGAGGGGAGTCCTTTTGGGATAGGTTGGTGGTGAGGATCCTTTTGAGTCCGGAGATATTTTCTCCCTCTACACTCGCACCGCAGTCGGCGATCCTCTTGGCGAGACCCATTCGTTAACCGGAGAAGGGCAAGAGGTTATTTTACTGGCACCTCGACTCGCCATTGAAAAGTATAGCGGAGTATCGGCTGATGTTTTGTCCGGTGGCATGCCCAGGCCGGTCCGGCATCGCCCTCCTTTGACGAGCTATACTACCCAGTTTTGGTCCGCGGCGGGATTTCTCCCGCTACCTCCCAGCACGAATTCTTCGTAGGGAGGCGTCCCTCTATCCGCCACCTGAGGTCGTGCTCGATTCTGGACTGGATGATCCGGTGGCATGCCCAGGCCGGTCCGGCATCGCCCTCCTTTGACGAGCTATACTACCCAGTTTTGGTCCGCGGCGGGATTTCTCCCGCTACCTCCCAGCACGAATTCTTCGTAGGGAGGCGTCCCTCTATCCGCCACCTGAGGTCGCGCTCGATTCTGGACTGGATGATCCGGCTCCATCCGTGACAGGCTCTCAAGGCTGTAGAGTCACGAATGGCCACTGTTGCCAGTGTGTTTCGAGTAAACAATAAGTAAGACGCACGATGAATCGATTGATCCAATCGTGCGCATACATACAAGTTGTTGTTGTAAGTTGCTCTCGAGATCCTCCTTTTGATGGATTCGCGAGGTTGTAGAAAGTCTCAACCACACACTCACTGATCATTAAAAAAATCTCTCATTCTCTCTTTGGCCTTGTTTTTTTGAAAGCTCTATCTTTTTTTTGGCCTTCGAGCTTTAATTCTTCATTTTTCAAGAACTCAGCCAATGACAGCGGAAGAACCATAGGTCTATGTGTTTACACCTAGGGGGTTACAGCGACACCTAGGGGGTTACAGCGACACGAGAATAAATGAGTCGAAGTATGAGCTTCTATCTTACAAAGTGGACGTAGGGGGGATGGGTGATGCTCTAATTCTATTCAGGTATGTGTTGAGTGAACTAGAGTATCCGCTTCTTAGTTGAGAGAGTGTTATGTGTTTTCTGTCTCGAGCTCTCTGAATGTCCTATGTACTCTTGGTGGTCTAGCAGTTATGACCGGATTGGGTAAAGTACTTCTCAAGAAATTTCTTACGGTTTATGTGGATCGTTTTTAGGGTTTATTCACAGTTCTTGTCTTGAAAGTCAATCTCTTTGTCTTTTGCGTGTTTATGATTGGTCCTGTCCGGTATGAGATCTGTGCACAGTCGATAGACGGCACGTTCATGTAGAAGTCGAGCATCAGATGTATATTACTTTGTAAGCATTTTGTTATGCTCTCTGACGGGTAGTATCCTACCCAGGGGTTAAATAGTGACCGGATCGGTCCCGTCGGCGGATACATGTACACTCACTATTGACAAAAAACTCCCTCTCTTTTCTTACCCTTTTCCTTCATCCCCTCTTCTTTTTTTCCTCCAAACTTTGAGAGGCGGATACATGTAAACCCAAATTGGGCGGCTCCATTTAACCCCTGATCCTACCTTCGTATCTGTGGTTTGTCCCGTGATGTCCATAAGAGCTGAAGTAGATGATCTTCCTTTTCTGAAGCCATATTGTCATTCTGCAAGTTGAATGCCTCCTTATATTGTCGGAAGAATGGTTCCTTGATGATGATTGTTGCCCGTGCGGTTCCTTTGACGTTGAAAGGGGGTCCACTAGCTCACGGTAAAAGCTCAAGCTCAAACAGTCACACTCACTCACTTCTCTCTTTCTCTCTTTCTCACTTCTCTCTTTCTAGCACGTTAAATAGTTACCTTCATAGGATAGGTGCCACTGACTCTCCTCTCTGCCCTTTATGTAGAGAGGTAGATCACACTAGGGTACACTTGATTAACTGCCGTTGTAACCCCACTAGACTTACGCCGTTAGACCTATGGAATAGACTTGTCGATGTTGCAGATTTCATTGCCAAATGATTGTTGTTTTTCATTGCCATTCTAAATAGCTGTTTGCTGTTGTCTGTGTAGGTTGGATTGTTGAATAATATGGATGGAAGGATGGAATCAGCTTTAAAAAAAGAGCCAGAGCCCGAAATCAAAAATAAAAGGCGAAAAGAAAAGAGGCAAAAAAAGTGAATGAGAGAAAGAATGGTTCCTTCGAAGATTTCAGCAATGGGAGATAAGATAGATAACGGTATGTATCCTTTTATTGTTAATGCGACCTTCAACAGGTTTGAGAATCAAAATAACCTGAGCGTCTTTCCACAATTGCCCGTAATAAGAGAGTTGTTGGAAAGGATACAGAGGCAGTTTTCGAATTTTCTTTCTGCTCTTTTTGTCATCATTGGACTGATTACTTCCTTATCACTGCATTTAGAGTTTTTCGTTTTCTTCAACGCCTTTTCCACGTCAGATATAGATATTTTCGGTACGTCGAATCTGTCGTAGCCTTTAATCCATCGTTGTACTCTTCTGTTAGATTTGTCCGATGTTTTTGGGGGCTGTTTTGCGAGTGTCTTGGCGAAGATGTTTGAAGATTGATTTGGACTCAAGTTGGCTCCTCTGTGTGTGATCGGCATGTGACTGGCTTTGTATTCTCTGCCATCGACTGGTTTGATCGTTTTCCAAAGCCGATTGCTTGGTTCTTTATGTCTCTGGTCCAATAAGTAATCCTCCCAGGCTTTCTTTTGGTCCGAGTTCATTTCGTAAGGAATCTGCCATAATTTTTTGGTAGATCAGAGTCCATGGGGTTCGTATTTCTCAGCTGGTCCCTGATCTTTATTCTATTCCTTGGGGGAGCCCGCAGTGTTCAACGTGTTGACCAGATATCGGTGCATTTGAGATGGGTTGACGTTAAATGGAAAATCGTCAAGTGTGCTGTTGATCTCAGACTCGAATACCGCCCAATTCGCCTTGTTGAAGTTTTTGTAGCATCTGCTGTTGGGAATGATGGATGGTTGGAGGTCTACTTCAATCAGGACTGGCAAGTGGTCTGAGTTAGGCCTGTGTAATGTGGTTCAAGTGATTTCAGTAGCGAAGTCATTTGATGTCAGCGTGATGTCTGACGACGCGACGATGCGTGTTGGAAAGTTGGCATCGTTGTCGCATACAAGATGCCTGTCTTCATCCCGTGAGTTGCTTCCTCTAGTGTCTTCTGTACCGTTACTCCAGAGGCTGTCATGTACGTTGAAGTCGCCGGCGATAATTCAGGGATTCCGTTTGGCGAACAATTTTTCGTAATTTGTGGTATATCCATTGGGGCAGAAAGAGCTTCTTTTTCTTCTTCTCAGCATTTTTCCCGTCCGAGAACAGGGTCCGCTGTATAGATGACTTTTCTCCATTGCCCCCGATTCGCTGCGTCTTCAGCTCTAAGTCCGACAGCAGCCATGTCTACTTCAATGCTGTCCCGCCATCTAGTTTTTGGTCTCCCTCTGGGTCTCTTACCCTGAACATTGAGGTTCCAAGTTGATTTTGAGACGGATGCAGGGTCAGCTCTTAGAACTTGACCGTTCCATCTCAGCCTGCTTTCTGTCAACTTCTCGAAAATGGGAGTGATTTCACGTCGAGCTCTTACATCTTCACATCGTACCTTGTCCAAACGGGTGAGTCCAAGGCTCCATCTCAGCATCTTCATTTCCATAACGTGAAGCAATTTCTCGGTTTTCACAGTTGTTTGAGCACATTCGAGGCCATGGGGCAGGAAGAGCGTGGAGGAATATATACATTGGTAATTGATATTTTGTCAATATTTGTCGGTATTTCAACGCATGAGAGCTTAGAAATTTGGTCTATAGATGAGTTGCCAGTACAAGAGTAGGGTGTATATGAGTGTGGCGAGTCCCCATCCTGATCGAGATCGGAAATTTCTTATTACAGTATAACCAGGAATATTGGGAGATTCGGCATCTTCATCCCTTTCATTGTATGAGCGCTACTTGGATATTCCGGTGATATAGTATGTTTTCGAGTTCTGTTGACCGAGCTCTAAGACCATTGGCGTTCCATTGTAGTATTCTAAGGTTAGTAATAGCGTTGGAGGGTTTCCTTACGGTTGGGGCTCTGACGCAGTTCTTACATCTCCACTTTGTGAACCATTGATAGAATGAACGTAAATCTGAGCACTCAAGATTAGTCCATTTCATGCATCTCTTACACTGAATGCTGTTAGAGGCTGCACTATTCGCGCATACAGAAGAAGGCCATCTGGGAGGTCCAGGGTTCATTTCAATGCCAGCTCGAATTAAGAGAGTTCGGACCAGGGACGCTAGAAGTCCTGATCCTTTCGAGAAAAAAAACGCGATAAGGTGGGTCCTCTCTCGCGTCTCCGATGAAGGGAGAATCCGATGGAAAAGTTTTGTGAAGACTCTTTGGGTCCGGAGAAGAAGTCTTTTTCCGTCCACATGCGGTGCGGTGCGCTCGTAGGCGATCTTCGTCGCGCACGTGTGCATAGTTTATCAGGAAGTTTTTGTGAAATTGGCGATAAGAGGAGAGAAGAGTCGAAAAAATTTTGTTCTGAACCGCGCGTTTTATTATTCAAAGTTGTGTTAATTAACGCTTAATCAATTTATTGAGATCAATTATATGTTTGTCTGTTTTTTTCACCAATAAAAAAATTTCTGATGTACCGGGCGGGCTACGGGATGAAACCTCACAAGCTTAGTAAGCTATGTTCGTGCGTAATTTTAAAAACATCGATAATAAACCGTTCGATGGTTATTTGAAGTTCTAAAAAGCATGCATCCATAAAACTAGACAATATATAGTAAGAAAAAAATATTGATGAATAATTCATATGAAAACTATTAAAATTTCGACTTTATCGACATGAGTTTGTTATGAGCTTAGGCTATCTCATTTTCTAGTTAGTTCAGGTTTCAGCTTTATATATGATACTTTCAATGGTTGCCCATTAAGGTATGACGGAAAAAATAAGAATTTTGAACTCAGTGATTTCAGATTTCTTTAGTTCTTCATGATTGTTGTAATAATTATCCAAAATTTGCATTTAAGAATAATCATCCCAGTTACGGACTTGTCATACGATGAAAAAGCAAGTGCCAGTATTAAACATTTTTGTAACCGTGTTTTTACTCTGAAAGTGTGAAAATGAAACCTTCAAGTCAGATAAGATAAGAGGAACACATTGGTCTTCAGATGTTTATGCTCCAGCAGATGAGGGAAAATTGTGAAAAATTACAATAAATCTTTTTAGAAGGAACTTCTAAGAAAGGTATTATTTCATCAATTTTTTTACAATTAAAAAACAAAACTTTTTATCTATTAACTTATTTTTCAGACAAAATGGACGTCCTCAAGTGTTTTTCGACTTGACTATCGATGGCAAGGCTTCCGGTCGTGTTGTTATGGAATTGTACAGCGACATTGTCCCGAAGACGGCAGAGAACTTCCGAGCCCTCTGCACGGGAGAGAAAGGCATCGGGAAGTTTGGGAAGCCTCTTCACTACAAGGGAAGCACCTTTTACACAATTTTTCCCGGCTCCCATATTATTGGGGGAGACATCACGGTAGGCGATGGAACTGGTGGAGAATCTATCTATGGAAAGGAATTCGACAAGGAGAACTTCAAGGAGTGCCATATTCCCGGTGCCCTAACAATGTTCCCCTTAACAATCTTTGAAAAAAACGACTCCCAGTTCGCGGTGTGTATGGAAAAAAAATGGTTGGGACGGAGATTTTGTTGTATTCGGACGTATCGTTGAAGGCATGGATGTGATGAAGGTGGTCGAGTCGTGCGGATCTCCGGGGGGCGTACCTAGTCTGCCCGTAGTTGTGGCCGACTGTGGTCAGATCGCTTAAGGTACATCCTTTAGGAGGTACATCCTTTTAGGGTTAGGACTTTTTGCAACAAAAAAGGGAGGGGAATAATGATCTCCGCAAACTTTAGTTTTCAAATGAACTGAGTAAAAACACGTTAAAGTCGTTTCTTGGTTTACACTGTCTCATCCTTCTTCGACATCTTCTGGTTGATTCCTTAAGTAATGTGAAATTTTTTATAATTTGGTCTCATTTGAATTCAGTAGGTACACTCTCTTTCTCAATCTTGCTCACTTAATTCATGATACATATCATTTTAATGTTGAAAGAAGGTAGCTAGAATGCTCTGGGTGCGAATCGATCTATCATGTAATTGACACGTACACTTAAGAGGTAGACATTTCAGTTTTTCGGAACTAAGTTTTTCTTGGTTTTTGAGTAAATACGGTTTTTTACCATGAATTTTCTATTTCTATGTTGAAAAATCTCATAATGTTTCATTTTGACATCATGAATCAGGCTGTAAACATGCAGTTGTAAAACTTGTAGTCGAAATGCTTGTCATTGTGTCAGATTTCAAATGTTGCCAAAGTTGATGCACTGCGTTTTTGATGCACCTGTGTTTTTTGCAGATTATTTTTGTTGTATAAAATAAACATATTTTTTTGAAATACATTTCTTGTTTGTTATGCTTTTTGAAATGATAAGCTTAAATCTTTGTTGATGATCCTCATTGCTTCTCTCCGAGCAAACTTTTCTTGTTCAGAAGAAAAGCTAAGACGGTTTTCATTCACTTCGTCTGTTATATTCGTGAGAAAGGCTGTATTTGTTCAAGTTCGATAAATTTGGTCTCAGAAAAAAAGCAATGAAAACGCTATAATTTATCTGAACACGAAGAAAATGACAACGGTAGAAGCAAAAGAAAACGTTAATAAAAGGAGCTATCAACACGAACTCGGACCACATTACAGTTCATACTTTCAACTATTGAGCATTTCGTCCTGACTTTTGTTACAGAAACTACTGAAATCCGAAAATATCGGAAACTTTATTCGACAAGGATATGATTGTGTCGATGTGACTTCTGTCATGAACGTGGAAATTTTGATTTAAAAATGCTTTTTGATATTAAATTTCAATGGCAGATAGAATAAGGGACGAGGAAATCTCTCTTCCTGGAAATTTCATAATCGCACAGAAGCTGTGTTCGAACAATCGCCACATGACTTGTTTTAGAATGATTTCGATGGTACAGATTTAACGCTTTCTTTATATGACATTGATTATACAGCAATTTTGAATAAAATTGAAAGAAAAGGGGAAAACACAAAGAAAAATGATGTATAACTGATGTTCTTCAAATTGGATCAATAGTTCATGAATAAATAAGATTATTCAGGTCCTTGGATTTACTGATCAAATCTTGAAGTCTTCATCTGTTCAACTTCTCGCAGAAGAGAACCAGCGACCTGTAAAAGAGAACATGAAATGAGTACATCGGTGAGAGATCTCTTACAAGCAAAGAGAAACGAACTTTAGGCTTGAATTTGAGACGCATCTGCACATTTGAAGTGCTGCTGCAGAATTGAAGCCGTTGTAGATAAGACACTGCTTCAGCTCAGCGACGATACGATCGCCTCGTCAGGAGGGAGGGCGAGACCGCATCTGTACATTTACTTGCATCAAACAATGCTTCAACAATCGAAATATGGAGAAGTATTGCAATGAAACGCTTAGTGAATGATAACGGAACATCGGAAATTTTTTAAAGGTAGTTGTTAGGTAAGCTGAACCACTTCTTCCTAGCCGTCATTCCGCCAACGCGCGAATCCTTTGTGAGGTTTTCTCAAATACGGTACTCAAGTACAATAGTATCCATTCAAATTCCATTTCAGCGATTTCCATCATATTCAAATTCTAGCTGATCATATAGCTTCTAAAGTACGTTTTATCGCATCGTGCCATCATCTAGTACGCTTTGGATTTCTGGGAATTACCTTCGACCCGATGTTATCTTTCGCAACGCATGCCCACAGCACCGCCACGAAAGTACCACGGTGCAAGAACGTGATAAGAGCTCTTGTAGGAACTAGCTTGGGTCAAGAAAAGGAGACGACTTTTATAACATACGATCGGCAGAAGTGTTATGGACTACGCTTCTCCAGTCTGGACTCCCAACGGATCCATGATACCTTGTTACACGACAGTTTGTTACAGGGGCTTTTGTTTTTAATTTGTTTTAACTACTAATTGAATCAACAAAGAGTCAAGAAAGTATGAAATTTTTTCATGCGGTCTCTTACCTAAGCCGTACGGCCTCGTCAGCATACATTTTAACTGAGCCTAAGCGAAAACATCTGTGAAGTGCGTGTAACAAACTGTCGTGTAACAAAGTGTCAATGTATGAATGGAATACTTTTGTAAGTATACCTTCGTGGTTTCTCTTCCTTTTCCTGGCATTTAACCAATTATCAAACCCGGTTGACTCAGGTTGCTCTATATACACTTATAACGTGGATTACTTTATAAGGTGAAGGATAACCTGGATTACTTTATCGTATCGTGTATACCCAGCCATTCTGGAAGGCAGGCAAAGGCAAAAATGTTGATTGTGAGGCGCCCTCCTTGAAAAAGGCCCTTCGGGAACGCCTTTCAGAAAAAAAAAGGAAGCCTCATATGCCTTGTTCTCTTTGTCACGCATGCTTATTGAACAACTGCGTCATGAATGGAGCTTAACTCCAGAATTCACGATTAAGACAGAAGAGAGATGGAAGATGGATGATAAATCTTCGAATTCTAAGTTACACAGTTTAAAGGCAGTGACGCCTGGTTAAGATAAGTATGCTAGAGAGGCATACAATCCAATTTACGAATGGAATACAAGTGTGCTGTCTATACAAAAAAGTATGCTAAATATATTTTGTAAGAATGCTGTTTCTTGGGTTTTCATTCCAAATTTTTCTTTGTTGTGACTTTTCCGAAGGGCTACGTCAGAAGTCACCTGCACAGAAAGAAGTCAAGAACTGCCCTCGATGCAATAAGTAATTGGTGTAACTCTAATCAGCTCTCTTTGTCTTCCAGAAAAACTGTTCATTTACATATGAGACCCCAATCTTTCGTCACATCCTATTCCATATCTAATGTACTGTTAAACGTGTCATTCAAGTTTGCAACCTGGGTGTACAAGTTGTTTCATCATTGCGTCGAGGCCCAGCCTTACAAGATCGAGCGAAAAAAGCGACAGCAGCCATGTACTCACTCTTACGGGATGTACCGGTCAAAGAACAAGCCATTCTTCTCAAGTGCTTCACTACTTACATTCTTCCACATCTTGAGTTTGCTGACTGCTTCTGGAACCCCTATTATTTTTCAAATACTGCCGCGACATTAATCTCTAAACGATGAGATCATCGGCGCGATGACCTCATACCATTCAAATTAGGCGCAAATTTTGAAAGATGATGTCACCTTGACTAACTTTTTTTTTTGGAAATGAAAGTTCCTGCACGAAATTCCATTCTTAGAACTTAAGCGCGTAATTCAATTTCAATCTAGTTAGTAGAGCAAAATTACAAACCAGTCAAGTTTCATTACATTTTTCTTAAGGGCATACCCAGTGACAGAGTCAATGTCTGCGCTCTGCCCTTTTCTTATTACACGGACTCGATACTTCATGTTCAACCAAAAACGTTAAATGCTTTTTTTTAAAGTACGGAAACAAAATAGATTGCGATTAGTTAGTATTTTAAGATTTATTTGGAGAGAAAGACGGCATTTGAATTCTCATCTTCTCGTACTTTAAGATATTATTTCGCGTGCTCTCGCAAGATCATCTCGTACCTCACTGATCCAACATTTTTGGGACAAGAAGGTGCGAGAGCCATGATCTCATCGTGAAATATTTCAGTTATAATAACACTGACTCGATGATCTCATTCATCGAGCAATGATGTCATCTTTACAGATACATCGCACGATCGGTTAACCTTTTTCGAGAGTAGATTAATGTCGCGGCTGATTATCCACATGCACTTCCCTCATTTTCTTGTCGATCAACTCACTTAGGTCTTTCATCCTTATTGATGGAAGGAAAATGGCGATTCTTACGATGGGTTGGAAAACATTTAATAACAGAACCATTCTAGCCAGAGAGAGATTCTTTAAATGGGTTTTGATTACACCCACAAATTCGAATGGCTTGTTTGTCGAAACAACCCAGGATTTAGCTCGTTTTCATTGTTTCTCGTTGAGGGTAGGTAGTATGTTTTCCGGATTTTCAAAAGATGTGTTGGGCATTCAGAAAATTTGTCACCAATGCCGTTTGTACACTCTGGATTTTTCCAAATCAATGAGTCAGCTTGTATATATATATATATATATATATATATATATATATATATATATATATATATATATATATACACATATAACTGATTGTTGGAAAATGCGAAAGTTCCATGAAGTCAAACCAAATTTTTCCCCAGGAGTATGTCAGTAACAACTGACAGCTCTCTAAAATCGGATTCTGAAATTGCAGGAGAGGATAAGAGAGCTGGAGGCTGAGGTGGCTGGGGTGGAAAATACTGTCTCACCTCAGCCGGCTTCATCGGATGACAAACTTAAAGGCATCCTGGACATGGTCGAAATAATAAAGGAGCACGTTCTCCTTGCCATTTCGTTAGTTTTTTTCAACTCGAACATTAAAACCTGGATGAATAACTTTTAATATGAGCATGTTACAGGATCACATGCAGCCTGCTTAAAGCTTAGTTAAAGCTTACAACTGCAATCACGGCGGAGTTAAAAACTTTGCCTTGATCCGGGTAAAGAAGCACGCTGCGTTGATCGAGGCTGCCCTCCCAGTCAAGCTATTACGAAGGGAGGAAGACGATAAGGTAAATACTTCTATTATTCGGTTTTTGTCATAAGTAGGATACAGAATAAACAAAACTTTTTCTTTGAGATGGCCGGCGCCTTAGCGGCTCTAAAGGAGTTGCTGGGAGGGAGGAAGCGAGATGCTGAAGGGGGTTCCCCCGTTCTATGGGAACTTATAAAGCAGGAGAAAGAAGGTGAGGAAGGCGTCGCGAATCATCAGCCAGAGGATAGAGAGATGGAAAAGGGTAAGAATTTCCACTCATTTCGTGCTGGTGTTTTTTTCTCTATTTTTTCTAAATTTTATGAGTCTCAATAAATATAGTATAACGAGAAAAAAAAGATATATCGTTCCAGTTTATCGGCTGCTCTCATTGGAAAATTGATCGATGAGACTGTACGAAATTCAAGTAGAGATTCATCTTTCCGTCACTTTTACCGTTCCGCTGTATAAACTCTTTCCTAATATGCCGCTTATACTCCAATGTTATAATACATAGAATCTCCGAAACCGAAATAACTTAACTCCTGCCTCACGAATGTTTACTTGCATCGGCAATCCAAAGCTTTTGATTTTTCTTTGCCATAAACGTGATTTCATTGAAACTTTCTATGCTTCCATTATTTCTCAATTCTAGAATTTAAATTAGAACCACAACGAGCTTAATTATAGAATTTCGAGAATCTCAAATATAATAACATAGTTCAAATTTCACTTATACAAAGAACCTTCACTTCTTTGACAGATTAAACTTTCCAGAAGTTTTGTTGAAAAAAGTTTCGTTTTTTCTACAGGTTAATCTGCTGGGGAAAAAGGCAATCCTTCAAAAAAATTCGGTCAAACAAAACTTTTTGAGAAAAAGGCAAAAGAACATTCAAATAAACTCATAATAACACCGATTGAATGAAACCTAACACAACCAATCGAATGATAGTACCCTATTGATGTTTACTAAAGTTTTGAAGAAAACTTATTAAAAAACAAAAAAAAAATACCGGAATCATTTCAGAAACTTTGTTTTGTTTATTATACTTGAGCAGCAAAACGGAATAGAAAAAAAAAGTTTTATGAAATGATAAAGTTGATTGAGTTACAAGACAGTCAAGAGTTTCCTAGTTCTACCAGTTACCAGTCACCGGTTACAAGCTAAGAGTTTCCTAGTTCTACCAGTTACCAGTCACCGGTTACAAGCTAAGAGTTTCCTAGTTCTACCAGTTACCAGTCACCGGTTACAAGCTAAGAGTTTCCTAGTTCTACCAGTTACCAGTCACCGGTTACAAGCTAAGAGTTTCCTAGTTCTACCAGTTACCAGTCACCGGTTACAAGCTAAGAGTTTCCTAGTTCTACCAGTTACCAGTCACCGGTTACAAGCTAAGAGTTTCATCAGTTATCATTTTAAAAAGCAGGAAGAAGTATATAAGACGATGCTGGGAATAATTTTCGCCAAAATGCTCAAAATGTTGTTCCTCGGGCAGATTTCGCTTGAAAAACCAAGCTTTTCCATGGCAAGAAACGGAAAAAAGCGCCATGATAAATGGCAGCAAATAACATGCGTTTTGACGGGCCTGCCAAGAAAAACCGTCAAAAAACAAGCTTTCTACTTTGTACTCGTTTTGTCACCGCTTTTGTCACTGCCAGAATCCGGTTTTTGTTTGTCCTTGTTTTGTCACTGCCAAAATCAGGTTTTTGTTTGTCCTTGTTTTGTCACTGCCAAAATCAGGTTTTTGTTTGTCCTTGTTTTGTCACTGCCAAAATCGGGTTTTTTTGTCCTTGTTTTGTCACTTCCAGAATCCGGTTTTTTTTGTCCTTGTTTTGTCACTGCCCAAATCAGGCTTTTTTTGTAGCCCCTGTAACTCCTTAGCCTCATTTCTGGGATGATGGAGGATCGCTCTCAGGAACTCTTTGGGGAGTGCCAATACTAGACTTTGATTTCATCCAAAAGGCCGATTTGCGATACCAGCAGCTACTAAACTCGGTTTGGGTACGTCGCTAGAAGTGGTTGTTATGTGGTCGTTGCAGAGCTTTGTTCAACGGACAAAACTGTTCAAAAAAAGAGCCGAGTTTGGCAGTGCCAAAACATGTCACAAAGGAAAAACAAAATTGTCCGTGATTTGGCAGGAACAAAACTTGGCCACAGAGTCATTCATCATTTGGCACTGCGAAATAGTGGCCGATTCTTCGTCCCTATTTTGGCAGCTAAAAAAAAGACTAATATCGGAATTTCCTTCTCCCAAGTTCGCATACTCGAAATCTTGGCAAAATAAAGTTTTTGGCTGAGGAACAACATTTTGAGCATTTTGGCGAAAAATATTACCAGCATCGTCTTATATAGAAAAGCTACCTATTTATGTCATTACTCAATTACATATCCATGGCGTTCTCCCAAGCCTGCTGCATCTTTCGTTTGCGTGTGCCACACAAGAATTTCTTTGGGATCTTCATTCCAACCAAAAGGCTGGGCCTGCAAGAAGAGAATATTTATTAAAGAAGAGAAAATAATAATTAATAACAAAAAGATAATAATAAAAATCGCTATAAGATCCGCTCGATTGTATTTATAGACGCTCGGATTTATTGTTCAGTTTCATTTGTGTGTGTTTACCCATGTATTATCTAAATATTCTCTATAACACTATGTATAATGTATGTATCTACCACGTGATTCTTTTCACGTAAAAAAAGTTCAAAGAAGAATATCACTAGCGAACGAAAAAATTTAAAATATATTTTTGTGTACAAAAAGGCGTACTATGTACAAGCGTGTTATCAAAATAGGATATGCTTCTTATTTCAAACATTCATTTAAGTTTTCGTAAGTTTCAACCGACACAAGAATCAGAAGTAGCTTTCTCGAAGAACAAGAAACGTTTATTCTCACTGTTAATAACAAAACTCGAATCATTATCCTGTGTTGAACCCATGAAAGACCCATCGAATGGTATGATAGCTGAAAAAGACCTCGAAAATGCCGGAGTGCTCGCTAGAACGTTTTCATCTTCTTTCACCGAGAGACCGCATTTTAAAGTGAACAGTGCAACCTCATACAAAAAAGTTTCTATTGATTCTATAGAGATAACTCCATCAAGTGTTTATCATATTTTGTATTAGCTCAAAAGTTTTAATTCTACGTCTCCTAACAGCTTCCGTCTTACTTTTCTAAAAGGATTATCTTAAGCTATGGCTACGCCTCTCTCAATTTTTTTAAATCGTTTCTTTCTTTATGGCAATCGTCCTGATATTTGGCGACAGGCTTTTGTGAAACAGTTATATAGAAGTAAAGGGTTCGTGCAGGATCCAGCTAACTATCGATCTATGTATTTCTTTAGGCCCTTTCGCACGAGAAATGTCCTTATAGTATTAAAGCTCTTCTGCACTTAAGAACGTAAGACCTATTTTTGAGCATGTCAGTGAAGTCTGGAGCACGATTGACTTAACGCTAATTAAAAAGTAGAGTCTATTCAAAGAAGATTCACTAGGTAAGTCTTGAGTAGAGAAGGAATAAGTTTGTCATGCGAAAGAAGATTGAATCGGCTTGACTGTCAGTCTTCGAAAACGCCGACACGTAAATGATCTGTTCACCTTGTATAGGATAGTACATACAATATTAGATATCACTTGCCCCTATTTGTTGTCATTCTCTTATTGTAATAGAACTAGAGGAAATTATTGGAAGTTTTTGTTGCATTTGAGCCGCACCAACATTTTTTTTAAAAACAGGACAAGTAGGGTTGTGAATGAATGGAACGCTCTTCCTTTTCACTTATTTAACCTGAATGCATTGTCAGCTGAAAAAATACTATTTCAGTTTCTTGAATTAATGAAAAATGAGAAAAGAGAAAAATAAGGATGTTGTAATTTTTTCAATGACTATTCATGTTTTAACCCCTCAAGTGTTTAAACTTCCGACACTACTGCAGTTGAA
Source organism: Allodiplogaster pararmata (assembly GCA_964056735.1). Taxonomy (NCBI): domain Eukaryota; kingdom Metazoa; phylum Nematoda; class Chromadorea; order Rhabditida; family Diplogasteridae; genus Allodiplogaster; species Allodiplogaster pararmata. Next base: position 38,485,710 of record OZ057405.1, read on the forward strand.
TTGGGCATGTTTTACGGGAAATCTAAGTAAAAGTTTTCGAAGTTTTTGTGTTTTTTGTGTCTTTATTCCGAAATTTTTGTGTTATTAGACATTATAATAATGGTAGTGTGATAGACTATTGTGCGAAGAGTCCCGAGTTCGACTCCCACCACGGACAGATCCACCCAAACCAGGGGGTTAAGAAATGTTGGTAGTGCTCATGCACGAATCTGACACTCCTCACTGCTGCTATTCACACTAGCAGTGATCTAGCAGGCAGCCACTGGTTCTGCCAGGATAGGCCTGTCCTGCATCTCAGGGGAGCGCGTACCCTGCCGCGAGGTGGGAACATGCGCGAGGAAGATTATTATTAATTATTGTTATTAGACATTATAAGACCTAGGCTAACGACCTGGCTACTTCTTCTCTTCAAAAACCCTTTTCAAGTAAGATCTATGCATATGGTCACTGGAGTCTAACTTCTCCGTAAAACTCGCCCAATTCAACTGCAGCAGCGCCGAACTTCCCATCAAATTGTTTCTTGACCGTTGTTCTTATTGGCTTGCTGTGATATCTCATTCATAAGCAAGCGAAGCAAGCAATAAGTAAGCAAACAGTGCCAACTTTTTCTTTTGGAATGCCGAATTGTCGGATGAAGCACGGCTCGGGAACTGTACCCGTGCACCCAATTGAGAATGAAGCACTGAAACACGAAACAGAAGAAAATCCTCTGTTTCCAAAGGTTTTCAACTGACTGTAAGGGTGAAGCCTTTTCTGGAAAAACTCTGATTGTTTTAAACATCTTGCAACAATCATGCGATAAAGATGATGAACCTATTTGCGAAAAAATTTAATCAACATGCAAATTGATGCTTTGGTTGTATGTGTTTATAGAGAGCCCAGGAGTTAATTGCTATCAAATCAAGTTTCGGCCGGCCCGGAAAATCTCTGAGAAGACGAATTATACTATTGATTTCTTGATAAAATACTTGGTTCGAATCAGCTCCTGCAAGCCAAAAGCGAATCCTGCCATGTCAGTTGCGTAGGCCCTATTAGGTGCGTAGACAGTGTCCCATGCAACGATCGTTCCGTTTTCGACATGAGGGGCTTCCACCAGAGCCGTCCCCGACAATCCTTGAGAATTTTGTACTTGGGATAACTATGTCAAGTAAAAAAACAAAGTGAGAGAGCGAAAATTACCAAGTCTGCATCAAATAAAGTTTTTAAAAAGACCTTGTAATGATCTTAAGTGTTTCAAATGTTTTCAAAAGTGCTTCTTTTAACTGTTCTACTGTGAAGAGATTGTGAAGCTGTAGCACTGTTTCTGTGTCGTTTACAAGACAGTCGGACTCGCTCATATACTGAAAAATTAGTCCATAGTTAAAATTAGTTTTAAAAAATCGATTAGTTTTCTATGAAGGAACTAACCAACAGCCCAGAAGCCCAGTTTGTCCACTTTCCTGATGTAATTATTGAACAATCGGATGTCGTAAGTATTGTCATCGTCGCCGAAATAAACGACAGTTTTTCGCTTGTAGTCAGCATAGTTCGCACGGATGTACACGAGAGCGCGGTTGCGATGAGTCCAGCCTCTCTCTGCTCATAATTGATTAACTACTAACAATTTCTCACGGGTCCCATGTCATGTCCCCAGTCGTGTGAGGGTAACACATTCGGTTTCGGTGAAAAAGAGACACATGGGCTCAATTCCACCATGGATTTGTTTTTGTTGTTGTGGGAACTAATGACATACATTTCGCCTTAATCGAGCGTCATTGATTAATATTTGCGTAATTGAGGATTTATCGAATAAAATCTAACAACTCGAACTTTTTTCACAAAATTTTGACTTGAAGGATTCCAGAATACCATTAGCGCGACTTTTACCCCAAAAACTTACTGCATGAGTTTTGTGATGCAAATCTCTTGCTTGACTTGTTTATGCAAACTTACATGAGAGAGAGAGAGAGAGACCGAGAGGTAGGGAGAGAAAGAGAGAGAGAGAAAGAGAGAGATAAGTAGCAAGAAAGGTAGAGAGAGAAAGAGAGAGATAGAGAAGGAGCAAGAGAGGAATAGGAAGAGAGAGAAAGAGATAGAGAGAAGAAGCAAGAAAGGTAGAGAGAGGAAGAGAGAGAAACAGAGACATAATAAGAGAGATAGAGAAAAAACTAGAGAGAGAGAAGAGAGAGAGAGTGAAAGAGATAGGTAGAATTACTTGGGAAGCCGGGGTCTGTTGTAGTCGCCAAGTAGACATACGGTAACCCGGATCGTTGTAGAATCCTCTCCACTGCGTTAACAGTGTGATTTCCATCTTCCACAACAATCCAATGCAAATCCTTGATGTGTGACAGTGTTTGCGAGAACCTGGAATCAGAACGTTTTTACGCGATACTGGATTCCAATTCCTGGTAATTCCGATTCGTTCTTCACGTTCTAAGTTAAACAGTTTAAAGGCAGTGATGTCTGGTTAAGATGAAAAATGATTGAACTATCGCTCAGAAAAAAGCTAGTCCACCCACCGGGGTCGAACCCAACCTCATGCTCATGCTGTTTATGCTCAACTAACTCGTCTCCCGTTCAAGCAGAACACATCGCCGGATGCAATACCCTATGTATTTCTAAAAAGAACTGCTCAAAGTATTGCCTTGTCCTTATCGATTCTTTTCAATCGTTTTCTACTTCACGGCATTTGTCCCGCTGTCTGACTCACAGTAATCGTCAAGCCAGATCACAATCGAAAAGGACCAAGAACGGACTGTGGTAACTACAGGCCTATCAGCCTAACGACTTCAACTTTCAAGGTTTTAGAACGCATGGTGTTCACCAGCCTTTTAGACTTTTTGAATGAGAACAATCTAATTGATCAAAAATAATACGGATTTCGACCCCGTCATTCTTGTGAATTAGCCCTCATTAAGTCACAGGTCGAATGGCATAGAAAGCTTGATGACTTCATAAGTTGCGTGTTAACAGATTTCAGTTGAGCCTTTGATGAAATCCTTTTGGAACATCTTATGAAAAAGATTGCAAAAAAAAAAATCAAAACTCATTCTTCAAATTCCTTTTAGGTAACGAGGCAATCACTTCTTAACAAGAAAAAATAACTACCCAAGAAAAAGTAGTAGTGAAAAACAACACCGTAATCCAACGACATTTAACGGCAATTCTTCGTGAGACAAATGAATTCACTACTTTTTTTACTTTTCTATCTCACA